>CM075492.1:38212083-38757083 GCA_037950675.1 Hypophthalmichthys molitrix
GGCAGTTTAAACACTTCTAGAGAACATGAAGAGTCAAAGTCTTCCTCGGAAAATCCGATAAAATCAAAAAACAAAGACTGTTTTACATTTGAGCATGTTTACATGCATCTTATGGCATGTATATTATAATGTAAGCATACAATATGTAAGGTTGTGTAAATCCTTTTAATGCTTTTCTTTTATCAGTAAATGGTCATAAACACCAGTTTGAAAATCTAAATTTTTTCTTCTCCCTACCACCATTTTTTGCTTTGCATGTAAACATGTTTATTTAATGTGCATGTCTGTTTACATTTTTATGTCAAGAGCAGGTGAAGCCAGATCGTTTAAAGCTCATGTGAATGTGGTTTTCTAGCTTTGTCAGGTTTTTATAGTAAGCTAATTTTTGATAGTTTTCACCATGTTGGTGTGCATGTAAAATCGCTCATTTAAGAATTATTTAATTAAAAACCTTAATTTTCTGCATTGTGTAGTGTTAATCCTTTACATAGAGGTTTCTTTAATAAATAAATAAATCTGTAAACATAGTATTGAGAGTACATATCACTAAAAAAATATTTTGCATAAAGAAAATGAACCCTATATTTAAGATTTTATTGATATTTTTATCATAGTGGAACACTGTATAAAATGTCATGTACATTGTTGTAGCTTGCAAACCTTTATTAGATAGCAACATGTTTTTGCCACACAAAAAAGAAAAAACAGAAAAATGTTATGAGCAAAACCATCAAGTAAAGATTTTCAGGATACAAAACTGTACAGGTATTTATGTGAGATTATAGTAATAAAAATTTGAGGGGAATTGCAATGAAAAAGTGCTCCTAAAATATGCCTATTTTTCTTTATGCTAAATATATTAAGTCATTTTCTATTGATCATAGTGTGAAATATGACCTGAACATGTTCATCAGATTCATTCATTCAAAATATGGTGCATATTTGACCAGTGATGGGGGTTGAAATATGATTTTAATATCTCCTGATTTGAATACAGCCTCTGAATTTATTGAAGATCAGTTACTGGGATATATGACCATAAAATGAGCTTTAATTTCCTTTTCCTCAGATGCCGTCTGCTGTTGAATATCCAATTACTTTAGGAATCTGCTGTTGAATTCCTAAACATCTCTCGTTGCCGCCTCCTTTTCCTATTCCAGATCTTATGTCAGGCTCCACAGAGATGCACTAACATGGTTTTGCAGGCTGTCAGTCTAATTTTCCACCCAAATTATTGTCCCATCTGTGCTTGGATATTTTAGAATGAGCCCAAGTTCCTTGGAGTTTTCCCATCAGAAATGGATGGGATAGTAACTGGATTTGTGGAGCTGTAGGTTAAGAAGTTTAACTTAATCCCTATCTGTCTTTGCTGTCAGCAGAGAGGTCATATTACTCTAGATTTCTCTAAAGGGAATGGGCTGGACCAGAAGGCTGATTTGCTGTCTTGATTTGCAGACATTGTAAGTAATCACAAACATCATCAACATACCAAAACTGACCTTTCATTGGTTTCTTCTTATTAAACCTTCATGCTTGTTTTGAAATAGACTGGTGTGGACTCTATAACCTTCCTCGGGTCAGTAATGACCTGCAACTCACCCCAAAAAGGTCAGGCCACCATAACAGATGTGCGTCCTTGCAGCTGCAGCAATCTGAGCAACTATTACTGTTGAAGGAAAGGAAGGAATAATGTAGCACATGTCTGTATATGGAAGATCTGGTATTTCCAGTGCAACATTATAATATTAGTTGTAGTTTTATACTGGTGATTCTTAATGTTGAACTATGCAAGCACCTTATCTATGCCTGTAATCAATGTTGGCGTATTTGTACAGCAATTAACTACTTCTACTGCATGGTGATATAATTTAGCCGAAGATAATTATATCTGAAAACATTCCTAACTAACTTGAATGCTATTATTATTACTAGTATTTATTAATATTTTGAATTAGCTTTTATTTTTATATTTTCAGTTGTTTTCTTTGTATTTTTAGTTTACGTTTTAGTAATTTTATTGTGGGCATTTTGTAATTTTTATTAGTTTTATTTCTATATAACTTTATTTTAGTAATTTTAGTACTTCAACTTATGCCATGGCAACATTTCAAATTTTATTTTATGTTTTTTTAAGTTTAAGTTTTCCCATCTGATATTTATATTATTTTTATATTTTACATTTTCAAGAAATGCTTGAAGATGCATCTCTTTTGTCAACACTTTCTATATCTAAAATAAAAAAAAGTAAAAAAAAAAAAAAAGATATGTTTACAGTGCTGGAACAACTGGGACTAGTCACACCACTTGCATATTGTTGCCCTTTTATTGGCTCTATTGCTTCTGTTGTTCTCCTCATTTGTAAGTCGCTGCTAAATGATTAAATGTAAATAAAACGATGGATGTTCCATTTTGGGCAAACTATCCTTTAAACTAAACTAAAATAAGACATATTTTGCTGTCTTTGTTTCGCTCCTTCGATGGTTCCTCCTTCCTTTTTTGATAATGATAATGTGGTATTACCCTTGGGGCTTTTCCGTGTCTAATCCACTATCTCCACTTAAGTTGAGAGCGTGACTTGCAGTGTTTTTCATTAGTTTTCATTTGTGCCCGACATGATTAACATAACCTCAGAGACTCGATGATGTGTGCTGCATTTTAATGATCTAACCGTGGCTTTTAATAAGGCCTGGGCTTAAAATCAAATCATACGCCGCTCATCCATATACACACCCGCCCCTTTACGCACAGTGACAGACTGTTGGGCGCGTGAAGGGTTTGTCAGATCGTATTAGGGGATTCCTCGTTATCCTGGTACCAAAACTGTTTCACAGTTGGACTAATAATAATTCTGCTTGAGCTGGACCATAGCTAAGATAATATATGTTGATATTTTCGGCCGTCATTAGATTTTCTCTCCTATAGTTTGAAATGTTCATGCTCCATCATTCTGCCTCATTTACCACAATTCACTAAGTCAAAGTGGAGGAAAAATTGACCAGTATAATTTTCTTCGCTGACGTGGAGTAGAGCTCAGATGTTTATGTTGGATTTCAGTAATAGTGTTTGTCTAGTCATTTGCTCAGTCATGTACAATAATATTAGTGTAGTTTCCAGATAAACAGTTTGATGTGCATTTTTTGGCTGATTCCACACAGGCTAATATGTACAGCAGAATTTCCTAGCAACCACATAGCAACAGACTAACAACCATTCCGTACACCTCAGCAACTTCAGCAACACCTTAGCAACCACTCAGAACGTCTTAGCAACCTGGCTGGGTAATGGCCATTCAGAACACCTTTCCAGCTGATTTTTAACATTCTTGCAACCACCCACATGCCTTAGCAACCACTTAGATCACATAGCAACAGACTAACAACCATTCCCAACACCTCAGCAGCTTCATAGCAACAACTTTGAACAACCACTCTGAACATCTTAGCAACCTGGCTGGGTAACAACCATTCAGAACACATTGTTAACCACATTTCAACATTCTTAAAAGCACCCACATGCCTAGCAACCACTCATAACACATAGCAACCACATAGTAACAGACTAACAACTATTCCAAACACCTCAGCAGTCACATAGCAACACCTTGGCAACCACTCAGAACATCTTAGCAACCTCATAACATAGCTAATAGTCATTCAGAACACCTTAGCAGCCATGTAACAACACTCTTGCAACACTCAAACACCTTAGCAACCTCATAGCAACCTGGCTAACAACCATTTAGCAATTTTAGCAACTGTATTTCAATATTCTTGCAACCATCAACACTCTCTAGCAACCACTCAAACACAGCAGCAACCACAATGGCAATGGACTAACAACAACTCCGATTGCATTAGCTGTCGCATAGCAACACCCTGGCAACCAAACAATATCCTAGAAACTACATTGCAACAGACTAACAACCACCCAGAACACCTTTGCAACTGCATAGCACCACCTGGCAACTACTCAGTCTGTTGCTATGTAGTTGCTTGGGTGTTCTGATTAGTTGCCAGGTTTTGCTATGCAGTTGCAAAGGTGTTCTGAGTGGTTGCTAAGGTGTGTTGTTGAGGTGTTCGGAATGGTTGTTAGTAGTTGCTTGGGTGTTCTAACAACCATTACGAACACCTCAGCAACACCTTAGCCACCCCTAGAACAATTTATCGACTGCATGGTGACACCAGGCATCCAAACAATATCCTAGCAACCACATAGCAACAGACTAACAACCATTCAGAATACCTCAGCAACCACATAGCAACACCTTAGCAACCCCCTCGAACACTTTTGTGACTGTACAGCGACACCTGGCAACCACTCACAACAGTTTAACAACCACATAGCTGATTAACAACTGCTCTTGGACACTTTAGCAACCATTCAGAACAACCTAGCAACTGCATAGCAATGGGCTGACAACCACTCAGAACATCATAGCCAAACTTTTTACATTTCTTCTGAAAATCTAATTATTTATATGGCATTGTTGCGATTTCAGGCTTGTTTTTCACAAAAATTCCCACTTTCAGTAGTTTCCTCATTTCTCGCATCACCAATCACAAGATTGAGCGTTTTTCTCTTCTTGTGAGCGAGCAGCAGTTGTCAGATCTTGTGCATCCCGTTAGATGTGAGCAATGGTGAAATAAAAGAGCCCCGCAGGAGAAAAGCTCTTTCAGCGGCGGATGAATGGATCATTGTTGTGCCGTCTCTGCGAGCTCAGCCGGTGCCGTATGCTGCCAGAGACTAAGTGCCTGCTGATCAGATCTTTAGAAAGGGCTTTAGTGAGGGCCAGTTTGTCCTTCCTCCACAGGGTGGCATTTATGTGATAGAGCACTTTGAGAGGTGGCAGATATTTGGGTGATATCTGAAAGCTGATGAATGCAGCTCTGTCAGCAACTCATGATGGACGTCACACTGCCTGTCCAATGCAAACGGCTTTTTTGTTTTACATGTATACTTTGTATAATCTTTGCACAAGAATTTTACTTTGCATATTTCACTGCAATACTTGGAATTACTTTGCTGAGTAATAAAGACTGAGTTTCGTCCAATTTTAATATTAGCTATTTAATTGCACATGCATTCTAATTTCCCTTATTTTTACATCCAGATTACCTTTGCTGCCATTTTACACTTAAATTAAATTATTTTAAATATAATTTTACTTTGTTTCTTATATTGTAAATCTTCAAGTTTCAGTATGCATTTTTTCTTTGTTGGACAGCACATAGGTAACTTTTGGTTTCTTTCTTTTTTCTTTTTTTTTCTTGGCTTTTTTGCTGTTTTTATTCTTAGGCTGTATATGAAATGGTCTACAATAATATGTTCACCTTTTAAACCATTTGATGACTGTGAAAGACAGTAACAATTTAAACAATGTATATTATTTGTGAACTAATGTTCAGCTTTTCTTTTTAATAGCCAACTTATTTTCAGCAGTCATCAAGCTTGTATGCACACAGACCCAGACATAAGATACCTTTAATTTTTCCAAGCTGATAGCTCACTAAAACCCCCCACAGTCATCATGTTTTCAGGCCATTTCAAGTTTGATTTTGACATGGCATTAAGTGGTGGTATCTAAGTGGCTAAGAGTTGTTTACTTACTTTTTAAATTAATCTTCCTGTTAAAGCCAGCATTGTCTTAATTTAGGCCAATTCGAGAACGCGCACAAAATCAAGAGGCAGGATTTATCGCACAAACCAATCATATCCCACCATAACCAATCGCATCCAATCATAGAGCGATGGAGGCATTGCCTCCTCTCACATGGATTTCCCCCATTCATTCTCATTTACCTCCCACCAAACCCAGCGCACGCTTTAGGGTGTCTGTTTAAAGTCAATGGGCTCAGGGGAGGCAAGCCTCCCACTGTAACTTTACCTGCGGGTGTCGTTATTGGACAGTGTTACTTTATAAAAACAAGTGACTTTTACACTTTTTAATGTCACATTTTGTAGTATTTGTGTTGTTTATTTTTTGTTTTGTTTTATTTTGGTTTATTTTTTGTAATATCGATTATTTTCTCATCCAGCTTTCCTTGCCTCCTCAGAGGAAACGCCCCTGGGTGAAATTAAATTCTGTATGCAATACACTATGTGCTGCTAAGTGCTTTGATCTTTAAGCATTTAACGTGACATGAAAGTTCATTCATTGGTTATTCAAAGTGTAGTGAATATGCTTTATTTATTGAATAATATTTATTTATTTTAGACAAGATTTGGCATGTGGTTGCTCTTGACCTTTGTATTTGTTGACCTCTGGACATCTGAGGTCGGTCTGATGGACGTCAAATGCAGTGAACTATGAATCTCCTTCATTGTTTTGACTGTCTTCGAAATGATTCGCACAATCCGGAATTAAATGTGATCAGTCTTTCTGTCTTTAACCATGAGTATTTCCATGAGCGAATCTGTGTGGATCTGCGTGCCCTTTCTACAAGTTCTCATCGTGAATCTGGATCCATTGTCAGGCTGTTGCTGTAGTCGGATCTTTCCTGCTCATGCTGACTGGAATTTCAATGAGAGCGTGTCTCACTCCCGCTGACTGGAATTCTGTGCTGCCAAGATTAATGGCTGGATTACATTTTATGTTCATTTAGAGCCTTATTTTGTTTCTTGGGGAAGACGTCATTTACATTTTCTGCGAGTTTCCAATATGAATTTTTCTTTGTTGGATAGGCAGCACACATTATCTTTATTTTTTTGCTTTTGTTCTTCGACTGTATCTGAAATAAATCATAGTCATTTCACCTTTTAAACCATTTGTTGATTTGAAATGAAATGAAATGAAAATGATCCTGTAATTTACTCACCCTCAAGCCATACTAAGTGTCCTATCTTCTTTCAGACGAACACAATCAGAGTTATATTAAAAAATATCCTGCCTCTTCCAAGCTTTATAATGGGAGAGAATTATTTTTTTGAAGCCCCAAAAAGCGCATCCGGCCTTCTGAAGTGAAGCAATGGGTTTTTGTTAGAAAATTATCCATAATTATAACTTTATATACTGTAAACACTAGCTTCCAATTTTTGGGCACATTTATACTTGGCAGTCCTCTTTGCATTGTGGGTAATAATGTTTACATTAATTGTGCATCATAAGGCAGAATGCATTATGGTTAATATGGGCACTATATGTGGAATTAAATTGTTCACTAAAACACAACAAAATGGCCAAAATAGTGCATTGTGTAGTAAATAAGATTGATTTTGGGGCAGTCCTTATTGTTGAGCCCTGAGAAGTAGTTCTAACTTGTGCTTCTTTCTAAAAATGTGTCTTCCAAACAATAGCGGAGCCAAATGCATCCAATTGTGTTGTACTATAAATACCGTATTTTCTAGAGCCAGATCTGTTTTGGATGAAGGTCACCAGTAATGACCAGCTGTGGAAATGAAGGGGAATTTCCTGTGGATGAGAATCGACCATCTCTCGGTTAGTCTGATAACGTTTTAAGTTTTAATTGCATTGCAGCGGAAGAATGGTGAGGCTCTGAATGCAGCGCCGGACTGTGGGATAGAAAAATCTGGATCCAATGAAAGCAACACGTGGAAGCCCAGAAAGGGAGGGATGCAGCTACTGTACCGCATCCACTGGGACCCGTTGAGTCTTGCTCTGAAAAGATGATACTTTTTTTTTTGTAGTTTCCCATAGTGCCTTTGTTTTCATCTTTGCCCTCTGCTTGCTTACATGGTTAAACAGCAGACCGGAGCCAGTGCTGTAGGCAGTGAGGGGTGTTTGCTAAGATGTTAATAACGTACAATATTGCTCATAATTGGTGTTAGTGATCTGCACTAAGGTTTTCTTTCTTATTTAGTGATTTTGTTGTGAACTTTACTGCCTTGAAGCATACTTTTGCTAACCACAGGCAAATGTCTCACGTTGCAGGCATGTCTGGATTTATTTATGGCTGGCTGCTGTTTCCCACATTTTACAATAGAGAGGAATTAGGACGCATCCGGACTAGTAGGGTGTGAGGTACAGCTGTCTGGGTCTAAATTAGGATTTATCACCTACAGTGGTACGTTAGCATTAATGTCTCTTCAGCTTTAAGCACAAAGATGCTTGTGTTTAAATTCGGCATGAAATTTGGCAACTTCTTTTGCTTCAGTAATGTATAGGTATGCACAATATATAGGTATTGGTTATTGGCTGATTCATTTATTTATCGCTGTCAACACTCAAGTTAATTTTTAAATTAATAATGAATAATTTAATAACACTAATAATTTAATAACACTATTTAATATACGGCTGTTCAAAAGTTTGGAATTTATTTGTTTTTGAAAATAAATCTCTTTTGCTCTCCAATGATACATTTATTTGGTCAGAAATACAGTAAAAACAGGAATATTGTGAAATATTATTACAATTTAAAAGAAAAATTCTTTATGTGAATATGTTGTAAAATATAATTTATTTCTGTGATCAAAGCTGAATTTTCAGCATCATTACTCCAGTCTTCAGTGTCACATGATCCTTCAGAAATCGTTCTATTATGTAAATTTGGTGCTCAAGAAAAAAATTCTGATTATTATCAGTGTTGAAAACAGTTGTGCTACTTCATATTTTTGTCATTCTTTAATGAACAGAAAGTTCAAAAGAACAGCAGTTATTAGAAATTTTTTTTTTGATCAATTTAATGCATCCATGCTGAATAAAAGTATTAATTTCTCTCAAAACAATGTGTAATCTTTAGCAAGTCTTAAAGAATATTCATTTTTATACTGAATATTAGACTATAATGCTATGATGCCTAAATTCACATGTAGAAATTGATTTTAAATAAAAAATATTTATTTTATTTTTTTTATTTATAAATAAAAGTCATTTTGTTTCATATTGACTGAAAGCACTGAATATTTCCTGTGTGTTTGGTACAAAGGCGTTTGTGTTTAAAATCAATGGATGTTTCAGCTCTTTATCCGCCCAAGTCCTTATCTGAGCTTATGTTTCAAAGCAAACACATCATGCCGGGCAGAGATCTCTCAGCTCGCATGACATCAGCTGTTTACATTGGGGGGTCAGATTCCCACCGACCCCTGCATGACCTGGTCCGCTCGCCGTCCCACGTCGCAACGGCCTCCAGCTGCAGTTTGGAGAGTGTGCGGCTCCCGTGTTGTCCGTGCCAGCGGTCGGTGTTGGCAGCAGGCGGAGAGTGTTCGATTTGGCAGTTCTCCCGGTTCCCCCCGCGGCTCAAGGGCCCTTCTGCTCGTACCGCGTGGAAACAGCTGGTGCCCAGTGGGTTTGTAGACCACCGCACGGCTGCTTCAGGAAAAAGAAAACAAGATGCTCTTGTGAAGATCCCCAGCGAACCTCTTAGATGTTTTGTCTAGCATATTTGCTTGTGTTGCAACCTTTCACACTTAAATCTGTTTTTTATTTTATGTGCCTTTTTAGCTTTTTTATTTTATGAATAGAAAAGAAATAGAATTTTGCAGCATTGTATTTTGATCAATTTAATGCATCCTTGCTTAATAAAAGTATTAATTTCTTGAAAATAGTCGGTAGTGCAATATTTAGCAAATCTTAAAGAATATCTTTATTTTTTTATACTGAACATTAGGCTGTAATGGTGTCATGCCTAAATTGACTTATAGCAATTCAATCTAAATTCAATCTGTTCATCATATAAAGTGGTCGCTTCAGAAAATTTGGACTAAACTGCTCAATTTATATGGAATAGTTTTAGGATCTCTTTATGGACTTTTTGTAGCGTCAAAGTGGTAGTCGCATAGCTGTCCATGGAGGACAGAAAGCTCTCAGATTTCATAAAAAGATATCCATTTGTGTTCCAAAGATGAGCGAAAGTCTTAAGGGTTTGGAATGACATGAGGGTGAGTAATTAATGACAGAATTTTCATTTTTGGGGTGAACTAACCCTTTAAATGCCATATGTTGTGGTGCTCATGTGCACTAATCTCGTTAATACGATCATTCTGACATGATTTCCTCTATTTTTGACCTCTATGATCATCTGTTATCACACATGGAAACTTCAGCATAGCATGCACTAAATATCACATCTAAACACCCTTTCATGTCATCCTTAGAGACTATTATTCACGGGGAGTGGTTTGCCTGGCGTTACTGTAAACATGCACACAGCTCTGCTTTGCTTGAAGAAGCGAGGAACGCAGATATATCGGCTCATTTATCTTCCGTAATGGAAATTCTCCATATATTAAAATGAATGCCTGCTTCCCAAAACCACTGCACGCGTTAACCTCAGCTCGCCCTCCGTGTGCCATATTTAAAATGTGTGTTTCTGGACGTGAGCTGGCAGATGCTGGAGGTTTTGGTTGGCTGGACGTCAGGTGATGAAATCCAGAGAAGTATTAAAGAGCTGTGTGGAGGATAGCGGCGTGTTTGCTCAGGTTCAGTGAGGTTAACCTCTTCCTGCATCGTGTTCATTGTAGAAGAATCAGACCTACAGCAGTTCTGCACATCTGAAGTGCTTCATGTGTCCCCTGAAATTAAGGAAACATATGTGCTTTTGAGTTTTAAATACAGAAAGGTGCCGTTTTTAGTTCATCTTAGTGATTCACTAAAATTAATCTTTTACAGAAACTTACAGATTTCATTTAGATGAAAACTAAAAGTTAAATTAATCAATTAATCTTTTTTTTTAAATAATCAACACTAAATAAAAACTGAGTTGTATATAAACATTTAAATTGCACACTTTTCACTGATATAATTGTTTCTTCTCCAATTCAGTGTTTGAATATAAACCTTTATACGTGGCTGTAATAACTTGTTTTCATGACATTTATTCAGACACATTAAATAATGAAGTTTAATAAGTTAAAATATAATAAATTTTTATTTTTCAGGCTAACTAAACTAACAATATATGTCCATTTAATGGCTTTTCTGAGGTAAGTTATGTGGCATTGTTTACAGTCCTTTGTTTCATATAAAAAGTAAACAAGCTTATTGCGATTTATTGGATGGAAGGTGTGCTTCATATAATGTTTGGTGAGGTTTTGTTCATGCATCAACTGAAAACAGCATAGAATAAAAGATCTGGGTTAAAAACGAGAGTGAACATATTGTCAACCCAGCACTAGCATCTACACAGATGACATGCTTACACGTTATAGTTCATCCATATTGTGGCACAAAACAGAAAATGCACCATTGGAGAAGCACTAATTAAACGTCAGCATCCCGGTCAATGAATTCAGCCTTCCAAAATGGTCTCGGCTGAAACCAAACATTCATTTTTGGCTAGGGTTTGGTATCATTTGCATTTAGCTGCACGGATCCAGTATACTGTTACACATGTGTTTTCTTTGTCAACTGTTTACATTCACTCAACACATAACTGACTGTGTTTACGAGGAAATTCTGACATATATTTGTGTGCATTTGTCTGTTCAAGTGCAAAAAGACGTGGAAGAGAACTTGTCTTCTTGCGCTTGAATGGTTTAAAGTGATATTAAAATGTACACAAAGGAATCAATAAGTGGAATTGAAATCTTAATTTTATAACAAGTATCTGATTCCAGAACCGGAATTAATTCCCAACCCTGTTTTCAGCCAAATGTTTTCATTGCATCACTACTTTATTATGAATCTAAACACATCCCTAGTTTTCCCCCTGATACGAAAATTCCCAATAGGATCCTTTAGGTTGCAAATGAAAGCAGACATTTCAATAGAAATGCTGTGCACTGTTCTTTAGAACTGTTCATTATTCTTTTTGTCTGGAAATGGCGATGGTGGTCAGTGTGTGGGGTGTGTGTTGTGTGTGTTTTCATGCCAGACAGGACTGTAACGTCAGCTGTGCTGCACATGTTTGTGTTTGTGTCGTCTAGCCTAGTTTTAACAGTGAGGTCATGGGTCACCTGCAGCAAGCGTCTTGTTAAAACTGTTGTGAAATCGCCAATGGCCAATTAGGAGAGTGTTTGTTTGCCAATGCTTGCTTGAATGACAAACTCTTGTTGTTGTTGTCTTTAGTGTTTGCCGACACCATTTACTGTAATTATACATTTCAGTGAAGTCTTTCATCCCTGCCACAGTGTAAATAGAAACTGAGAAGGTTGATGTTGAAGTCTGAATGAAATTGCGTTTGCAACCTATTTTACCAGTGAAACAAGATATTCATTTGGACTTTCTTTAAACATGATTCCACATTAAAATAAATGATTTTTGCCCGTTTACACAGGTGCCTGTACCAATTGCTGTATGTGGTTCATGTCTAACAAGCTTCATAAGTGATTTTCTTCTCTATTTTAACAGCAACGTGCTCCAGGGAAGGTGCTGTTTGACCTGGTTTGTGCTCACATGAACCTCATCGAAGGCGATTACTTTGGTTTGGAGTTCCAGGACCAGCGTAAAATGACTGTGAGCAACACTCATTTTCAATTCTGATGTCAATGTGAGAAAGATTAGCTAACTTTATAAACCGTATTCAGGTGCTGATGTTCTTTCATTGTAGACACAGTGGCTCTGTTTTAAACCCTAGTGAGCTGCCTATCTAGATGGCATTTGTAGGCATCATAAACATGCTCCTGACTGGAGATCAAACTGTTTTTTTAAGTAATATAATATATATGGTTACATATTTATGTTTATATATTTGTTTTATTGTTTGATTCATTTAACTCTTTTCTCAGGTGTGGTTGGATCTGCTGAAGCCGATTCTAAAGCAAATCAGACGTATGTATATCTGATATGAATAGTGAACATGACTACCAGACGACTCGATCTGACAGCACGTCAACATGCATCATGTTTCTCTGTCTGCAGGACCCAAGAACACCATCCTACGATTCGTGGTGAAGTTCTTCCCTCCTGACCACACACAGTTATTAGAAGAGCTGACCAGGTATGATATATATATATTTTTTTTTCTTTTTTTTTTTTCTCTCTGTTCTTCTTTAAAATAATATTAATATTTGAATTGAATTTCACTTCATTAATGGATGAGTGAATTTAGTGAATTTTCATCAAAAGTACAATTTCTAATACCGTGACACACTTCAAAGTCTCTTATAAAAAAAGATAGTCATTCTCAGTTTGCATTTCAATAAATAAATATTCAGTTCATAAATATTGGAGACATTTATTTAGTCTGATTGTAATGTGGCCTCAATCACTCAGTATAGAAATATAATGCATCTCATGTAGAAAAGTGAATGGCTTTTAAATCATGAAACTGCTTTCAGGCACTGCCTGAATGTCCCTAACTGATGGCTTATTTATGGCCAAACTGCATTTTAATATTCTGCGGCTGATTGTGTCGACACACTCTTGCCTGACAAGCATAATGAATTTTACAACACGTTCATGCTGCCTTCACAGACAGAATGACTTGTGGCACATTTCCCTGTCGGCTTTAGAAAGTCAGGCATCAGTCAAGAGAACAATTTGTGCCGTGAGAGAAAATCTAAGGCAGAATAAGAGCTGTGTTTGGGTCTCCCAGGTTTCCTGGAATCTCTGTGGATCCTCAGAGCGACACGCTGTTCTGGCCGGACCCTCAGTAACTGTTGGCAATAGAGAAAGTGTTTTTTTATTTTCCTGAGATGGCTGCGTATTATATTTCCGCCAAACCTGAATCCTTCGTCCAAGGACATTTTGCCTTTGCAAAACACTTCAAGCTGTAAAAATCTTTTTGATGGATTATGTAAACATAGCTGGTATCTTACTAGAACATTTTGGAGATCAGTTAATGCCAGTGGAAGAACTGGTACCAAGAACTGGTGGTTGATTTAAAAACTGAAGATTGTGTTTTTAATTCTATTTTAAGTGTTCGATAGATTAAGGTGTTTTTGAAGAAGTGTTATTTGTATACTGTTATAAAATGGTTCGTTCCTGTCCTTGATTCTAATTGGTCAATAGCTGTGTTTTATTCACGAACACCCTTAGCAACCACTCTTAGCAACGTAAACTGAATTGAAGCTTACTGTATTATGTAGAAGGGTACTGTGAGAAAGAGATTGATTGAGCGAGTTTATTACCTGGATTCAGATTTAGCATTTTCCTTCAGGTCAGTCCTATATTCATAATAAAAAACCTGTTTAAATGTCAGATGTATTATCTTGTCCTTTTAACAATTAAGGGGTTTTCCCGTGACTGACGGCGCTAGTCAAAGCATTTATCATTTGTTTGCTTCTTGTTCCGTGCTCACAACAGTTCAGTCTTTTCAATATAAAAGTCTTTGCTACCATTATGACACCATTATGACTAAAAGTTTGCTAAGAAGTATTTCCTACTAAAGCAAGGCAGTATTTGACTCTATAGCAGACTGGTGGGAGTGGACTTGGACAGCAACATGCCCAGTGCATTATGGGTGTTGAAGTTTTCCTACCTGTTTGGCAAAAGGAAAGACAACAGCCTTTTCTTTCTCTGTTTCCTCTTGTCAGGTAGCACCGATTTCATTCCCCTCCCCCTGACTTTCTACTATATAGGCAGCCAAGTTTTATTTAAAGCCCATTTTGCCAGTAGTGAAGTAAACCTTTAACAAAAACAACACTGATTTTCACGGTATAAGTAATTTTATGCCACAGACAGTCACAGTATATATATCGTCTTATAATTATTTTGGCTGGAAACTCAATTAAAAATAGTTTGTATTGCACAACCATGTGGAAATGCCACAATTTTTTTGTTTTTTTTTTGATAATCCAGTGAATTAAATACTTCACATATGATGGCACTTCATCTCATTTGATTATTTTCTTTTTGTATCAAAAACTTGAAGGACACAAACCAACAGATTAGATTGTTCATAACAAATGTCTGGCATTATGTAGCTTGTATTAAAAACAAAAGATTTAAAACAGCAAAACTGATATTATACATATATATTATACATACTAAAGCACAAATTCTGATTTTATGCAGCTAGATACATTTAAAATTTAAATATTTTTTTTGTAATTAATCAATTTGACAGCACTAGTTTTATCTCATCTAACATAACTAAATATATAAAATGTGTGTGTGTGTGTGTATATATATATATATATATACATACATACACACACACACACACACACACACACACACACACACATACACATACAGTACACAAACACACACACACACACAAGAAAAAAAAAAAAAAACGACTTTGATCCGACTGGAATATATGGTTATTGTTGAGCCGTGAGTCCTGTTCGATCATATAATCAACTGAATAATGATTCTGTTGTGGTTCAGTAAATGTGTTTGGCAGCAGCACAATAACAGATGGACATACTGAGAGAGAAACGCTGCCAAACTCCATTAGAACGTCTCTCTATAGTTCACGGCTGCACTTAGCATCATGAGAAGATGCTATTAAAGCATGACTAAAGTGAGGCTAACCTTCAAACACAAGGACTTGTTTTCTGCCCCCTGATCTGTTTCATAAAAATTCCAGAGAATATTGATTTTAAAAAGTTAAATTGAATTAAAAATGTATGCTCTTACCTAAAATAGCTTGTTACCTTGCTGACATCAAACTTAATTGAAATCAATTACGTAATTGTTGCACACATTAAATTGATTGTAATTCACTCAATAAGCATCTGTTGCTGTACCGAAACCTTTACATTGATTTACTGTCTGTCATTCTGATTCAGTCTCTTTGCTAATTATGTCCTTCTCTCTGTCGACAGGTATCTTTTCGCCTTGCAGATCAAGCATGACCTCGCTTGTGGACGTTTGACCTGTAACGAAAGCAGTGCCGCCCTGCTGGTGGCTCATATAGTGCAGTGTAAGACATATGAGACCTTTTGACAGCAATAAGGGTGTAAATATTTACTCTGACAAAGATTCAATTTAATTTTGATTCTTTACGAAAAACGATGCGTGGTTCAATTTGTGCATCTGCCTCTAAAGTAAATTAGAAAGCTAGATTTGGTCAAAAGTAGGAAAAGAAATAATACATTGCCTACTACTGTAGTAGGCCTAATTATAATCAATGACTAAATTCTGTAATAGATTAATTGGAGTTTCATTGTTAGGTCGATATGGTCGTCTTGCACTTTCATCGGATTCAGTTTGATGATTTTGGCACAATTTATACAGTCAAACTCAATCAAAGACATTCACACAAATATATTAGGGAGCTGAGAATAGGTCAATAATTGTGTTTAGGACAATAGATGCATAGGACTCAAAATACATTATAATAATTATCATATATCCCACAAAGCAGTATGTTTTAATGCATTAATCTTGTCGTAGACTTCGCAATGTCAAGCTGATGCTTCATCAGAATTCCTGGTGGTTTATTTAAATGACGGCGCTGTCATTGGGTGGATAAATCAGATTATACTCTGTGTTGTCGCTCAAGCAAAACCATATTCAGATCATGTCAAACAAGCTTTGCTTCCACATCACCACATCATAGACTGGGTAGTTGCTATGGAAACCACTGTTGAGCATAATGAGGACTAGAGTAGTATCAGAATCAAAAGACTGACCAGTGATATAAACCAAAACCAAATAACAAAACAAAAAACATTTAAACCATTTAATTAAAAAAACATAAATAAATATAAAGCTCATATAATAGCAGTGAATGTATTAGAATTAAAGGGTTAGTTCACCCAAAAATGAAAATAATGTTATTTATTACTTACCCTCATGTCGTTCCACACCCGTAAGACCTTCATTCATCTTCTGAACACAAATTAGGATATTGTTGATGAAATTCAATGGCTTAGTGAGGCCTCTATTGAAAGCAAAGCCATTCAAACTCTCAAGGTCCATAAAGGTACTAAAAACATTTTTGAAACAGTTCATGTGAGTTCAGTGGTCTTAAAATTATAAAGCGACAAGAGAATACTTTTTGTGAGCCAAAAAAACCCCAAAAAACTTTTCAACAATATCTATATGGGCCGATTTCAAAACACTGCTTCACAGCTTTACGAATTGAATCAGTGAATCAGAGCGCCAAAGTCACGTGATTTCAGCAGTTTAACCGTTTGATAGGAGATCCGAATCAATAATTAGAAAAAAAAGATTCATAAAGCACAGAAGCTTCATGAAGCAGTGTTTTGATATTGTAAATAACGTGTGTGTATTTTTTTTATTTATATATATATAGTGTATATATAATGCGCACACACACAAACAAGCATGTTCATGTGTGTGTATGTTTGTATGTGTGTCATATGTAAAAAAGGTGCATATTAAAATTCTCTGTTTCTATGGTTACAGCTGAGATTGGAGACTTTGATGAGGTCCAATGTAAACAACATCTACTCAACAACAAGTACATTCCAGAGCAGGACACATTGATGGACAAGATCATTGAATACCATCGGAAACACGTGTGAGTGTGAAGTCACGACACAAAGTGAAGTCAAACCAGTTATTTGGTTTAAAGTATGCTTGGATTTTAATGCAATATGGTCCATCTGAAAGCAAACTTAACATCAGCATTGATGAGTGTGCTGTTTATTGCCATTTATCAAGGAGCTTCTTATTTAGCAAAATTCCCTCTGTGTTTTCTGATTAAGCAGACTGTTCAGGGAGTTGGTAATTGAGTACAATTTGTGGATTGCTTTGACATTTAAAGTTCAACCCACTTTTAATGTAGGAGGTGCAGCATACTGTGTGATATTTATCAGTGAGCAGGTTTCATCAGCAATTATAAGAAATTATAAAAGATCTGTTGATTCTGAAATGATGTACAGAGTGTTGAGGTTGTACTTACTAAGCTTATTTATCTATCAAACAAACTTGTAGAGATTCTTTACACAAACATATGTTTTGTGAAAAAAACGCTTAATTTTGTACAATTTAACCTTTCCACAGCGGCCAAACTCCAGCTGAATCAGACTACCAGCTTTTGGAGATCGCACGAAGACTTGAGATGTACGGAGTACGTCTTCACCCAGCAAAAGATCGAGAGGGTACAAAGCTCAGCCTCGCCGTGGCTCATTCTGGTGTGCTGGTTTTTCAAGTAAGTTTGCAGAGTTTTGTCTAAATAAAGCAGCATACTATTTAAAGTTTCACGGTCCATTGTAGCTATATGAGATGAGTAATGAGGTTTATCCTGGAACAAAGATAGTAACTCATTTCTGATTTTATTGAAGTTTTCCCATTGTCTTAAATTCTCCCTAAATGCACTTTTATATCTTTTTCATATGACTTCTAAAGGGACACACCAAAATAAATGCTTTCAACTGGTCTAAAGTCCGCAAGCTGAGTTTTAAGAGGAAGCGTTTTCTCATAAAACTACGACCTGATTTAAATGTAAGTGCTCACTTTTTTTGGTTTGATTATTTTATAGCAGTATCTGAATGTCTCAACTCAAAGTTATGTCTTGAGTACTGGATTCACAAATAACTTTTAGTACTTGCATAAATCATTTTCTGTCCAATTGCCCTCTAATTTAGCTGTTTCAATAGGAAAAATTAAACAAAATGTCTCTGTTCTCTATAGCAGAGTAACTGTCAGGATACTCTGGAGTTCATGATGGGAAGCAGAGACTGCTGCAAAGTGTTTTGGAAGATTTGTGTGGAGTACCATGCCTTTTTCCGCCTGTTCGAGGAACCCAAACCCAAGCCCAAACCGGTTTTGTTCACCAGGGGTTCATCCTTTAGGTTTAGGTAATAAGTTGTGCAGATAAATGAACTTAAATTATGCAGTTCAGCACATCAGAAATTAACTTTACCATTAAGGTACATTTCAAATCTGTAACTTTTTTCCCTGTATTTATTTGCTAAATAATCAGAGTGCAAGAAGGTCTCAGTTCTTGCCAGTTGGTTAATGTTTTGACATACACATTTTCTGCTTCTTTCTTTGTTTTTGAACCTGCCTACCATGTTTTGTCTCATCAGTGGCCGCACACAAAGGCAGGTGATTGATTATGTAAAGGACTCAGAATTCAAAAAGGTTCCATTTGAAAGGTGAGATTTCTCTGTTGACCTTTGTCTAAATGTCACTACCTTTCTGCTGCATTTCATTTCCCTCCAAAACAGTCAACACACCAATGAGAAAGACAGAGTATGAGTGAGGTTATCTGTTTCCCAAGAACCTTTATTAAGATAAATCAAATTATGCATTCATTGCCTCATTTACACACCATTTTATTTTTTAATGACACCCAGATATGATTTATCTGTATTCTATTCAAGACACATAAATATATCTCCATTTAGCATTTTCACCAGGTGGACTGTCAGGCTAAAACATTTTTCTAAAAATATGTCAGAGATTTGAGTGCTTCTTTTTACTATTAACCAGTAAGCCACCCAGAACGACCTGTGGAAATCACTCAAAATACCCAAAAAACCCACTTAGCAATGCCTTATCAACCATCCACATCACCCTAATATCACGCAGCATCAAGGTTTTTAAGCACTAGATGTACAAATCTAGTTGTTGTTGTCTAGCAGTATCGTCGTAGTCAATGCGCAGTAGTCAAGGCCTTTTCATTATTGTATAGTAATCCAGTCAGCCAAAATCCATAGCTGAGTGGAAATAGGACCACAGTTTTGAACCTAGTGAGGAGATCCCCTTGGAAAAACCCCTTGCTAATTGTTTCCAATCTTCCATCCTCAGAAAACACAGTAAAATTCAGTCCAACAGTGGTCTTTCTCCATTTCCACCAAGGCTGTGTGCTGAAGGTCAAGTAGAGGTGAGTGTAATCTAGCGTAATCTAGTGTAATCAAGTGTAGGAATGCATTAAAATATCCTATAGTATACAAGCTTAAAGTCAACATCAAAATCGACCCCAGTTACTTTCTTAATACACATTACTGGTCTTATTGTGAACGATTCATCGTTTTTCAAAAGTAAAGTAAAGTTCAACCAAATTGTAATAACTTGCTCTGCCTTTGGTAACTTGGTCTGCTTCCATTCTGGTATAGAATGTCCGATTTAAATGGCTTGCATTTTCTTGTTGACTTGTTTTATGCCTCTTATCCCCTTCCTTCTCAAATCTTTGCCTTCTACATGTTGCAGAGGAATGCCAGTGCTTCAGGACAACAGGCGGATTCACCTATCGGGCGCACCCAAGTGACTGTTGAAAACCCGGCTCTCCAGCGTTACACTGGAAGCCTAACCTCAGAGACCAACGGATGCCGAAACGGGACCCACGATGAGGCAGATGCTCGATTAATGCCATCCCCATCCAAGCAGCAGGCCGAGCATCTGAGCACAGGTCTAGCATCGCATGCTGCCAAGGGTAGCAGCTCCTCGATACCTTACATCGACTGCAGTGACATAGATAGTGAATATGATGTGGTCAAAGGCCGCGTCACCAGGTCTCACTCCCACACACATGACAATGATGAGGTTGAGCCAACCGGCCGTAGAACAAACAAGAGTAATGGTTATGGAAACGGTCAGCACAATGGACAAGGGGCAAGCAAGTCTAGATTTAGGGAGTCTCCTTTGACCACCCATCAGATGGGGAAGAGTTCAGACACCTTCAGTGGTAGTCAGTTGTCTAATGGGTCGTTTTGTGGTAATGGATCACCACGCACTGCTTTACCCTTGAGCAGTACCTTGGTGGATGAATTGTTTCAAGGTATGGATAGACGTGGTCTGGTGTCACCTTCCGGTCACATAGTTGGTTCCCGGAGTGCAAACTGTAGCCCGGTGATGAGCAGCTTTCACAAAACGAACTCCCTGAATCATCCAGAGCAGATCGGCTATAGTAGTCGTCGCCGCTGGGATGACAGTAGCCATTACCTTACCAATGGCCGATCCGGGAGCGAGGCTCAACATTACGGTAGCTACTCCCCAATTGTCAATCGATCCCCACACTTGCAGAAACTCCACAACGGCATGCGCAACCGTTCTGACACTGACCCCATGATTCTGAGCCAGTTAAGTTCAACCCCGGCCAATGAACCGCGATCAGTGGTCTCAAGGGCTGAACGCATGGCCGCCCTAGAGCGCCGTGTTGCTGCTAATGGGTTTGGAGCACCTAGCCAAGCCCGGTCCAGCAATGTCCAGCGACTCTATGGAAGCCGGCTGAGTGCTAATGACCACAGCAGCCCAGTTCATATGATTGATGGTTCCACTAGTAGTGGAACAGAGTCTAGTGATACAGAGTCAGATGCAGGCAGCAACTCTTACAGTCAACCCCTTGTCTACGGAAACCCTGGGGCAGACAATTCCTCCCCTATGCCCCGAAGCAAGTTCTCCTTTGGCAGTCTCCAACTGGAGGACGAGGGCCAAGGAGGTGAAGATGGCTACGGTTATCCCATCAATGATGAGGATAGGGCGCAATCCTTTAACTGCTAGAGAAGGTGAAGTGTGCCCGGTTGTTGGTTGATTCTACACCCATTTTGCCACTTGGAGGCCAGGTCAAGATACCTAAAGGTGTGTTGTGTAGTTTCTGTGCCACTAGTGGGCATAGTATGGCCTGAAATAGCATTAACCAATTGGGGCACGGCTATCTGTTTGGCAGATTTAGTGGCACTATTTGAGCAAATAATACACTTTTCAAGATGAACAAGATTACCAATGATGGTATTTTTGCAAGATTTGGAGGGTTTAGGAAGAAGACTGTTCTACCTAAAGGAAATACTTTAATATTTCAAATATGCACAATTCATAACTATTACTCTTTAAAGTTTAACTTCAGATTAATGAGGAATTGAAGGTCCTACTGCAAAGTGCCATGTTTGTAAACATAGAGAATGAAAGCTGATTAGAGCTGTTAAAACGTTACCCATATTACTGCTAACCAGTTGATTAGTCATTGAGTATTGCCAAAAGTTTAATATTGTGAAATATTTCTTTGACAGTCTTGTAGAATGAAAGAATTACAAAAAATACTGAAAGATGCCATACCTTTACTTAATCTGTAAATACTTTTCTGTTAGCCATAGCTTACAGAAGCTAATGTGTTTATGCAGTAGCAATTAAATGTCTCAGCTAGGCTAGCTGGTTTACAGTTGGCACTTCAATATTCTGATGGTTAACTTGTGTATAAACTTGAACTAAGCTTGTATTGTCATATAAATAGATCATACTGGTTGGGAGCGTGGTATATTCGATACATTGAGAGATTGTGTAGACAAAACGTGAGATAAGAAACAGTGATGTTTTCATGCTAGCTTTGTTATTGTTTCTTTGAGTTTTTTGGGAACTGGTAGAAGTTGTAAGTTCTGTATCTATGGCGTTTGTACCGATCTGGTGGCACTGTCATGTTTGCCTGCCCATTTCCCAGCATGCATCACTCCTTAAAAAATATGACATTGTAAAGATCTCATATTAATTTGTTTTGCTTTGCTGCTTAATTTCTTTTTTTCCTAAACAAACTGCTGTGTCTCTGGCACGCCTCATCAATGTCATCTGTCTGCGGTGCGTTTGCAATGCTTGATGTTCACTCGATTTCTGAGTATATTAACCTGTGCTCAGGTTGCATTGCTTTTAAGACTTCTCCTGCCCAATGTCAGCACTGTTCTTGCAGCATGTATCTCTGGAATGCCTCACCTTGTCTTTTTTCCCTCTCTCCTGGAAGCATGTCAACCTGTCCTTGTCTCCAGCATTTTGCTGCCCTGTCCTTTTCACATGTGTAAAAGACTTTGCATTGACACGGGACCCTTAAAAAGCAGTGGTCTTTTGAAGTGGAGATTGATGTAGGTGAGATTTGGACAGACTCAGAGTAAGAAACTTGTGAGGCTCAGCATGTGAAGTCTGAAAAGATTAGAAAGGTTTCTTAGAGCTGTCTAAAATGTCCTTCAACTTCAATGTTCAATCGGACCTTTTATCCATACGTTTTTGCACTTTCGCTCTCTTGGTTTTTGCTTATTGCCTTCCGATGCATTAGGGAAAGCATTTGCATTCACATACTTGTATAGTAGGGGTGTAACGGTGCACAAACATGACAGGTTCGGTACGTACCTCGGTATTAAAGTCACAGTTCGGTATGGGTTTGGTACAGCAGGGGGGAGAAAACTAAATGTAAAATTGCTTCTTTTTACTAAATCTCATTATACAATTATTTTAACATATTAAATAATTAAGACATTACTAACAGGTAAATATAATGAAAATATAAGTTAACATTAAGTTAACAAAGTGCATATATTTAGTGAAATGCTCCCCTCTAGAGTTCATTTCTCTAGTGAACTAACATGCTGCGGACACTAAATGACTTGCCTGAGGTAAATGTAATGCTACGTGAGATATTATTCTCAAGCTGTTTTATTGATTTCTTTCAGCGGTCTAAACACTGGTTTAGAGATTACACGTAAACACATCTATGCATAGATCACCTGTTCTTCTTCTTCTGTACTTTTTCCTGTTGTGGCGGTTAGCAAACAGCATTGCATTACCTCACACGCCGCCTTCTGGATTGGAGTGTGTATCGCCTGTGACTGACTGTATTTGTCATCTGACTGTATGCACTGAACCGTGACGTCCGTACCATGATGGTTCGGGGACGAATACATGTACCATTTCACCCCTATTGCGTAGTATAATTTTCACAATCTTATCTAAAAATCTTATACTGATTTCAAAATACAATCTTATTTTCCAAATGCCAACTTTTCCTGTTCTTTTGAGAAGTATTCTTTACTTTTGCATGGTAAGATTATGTCAGTGAAAAGTTTTCGAAAGTGTTTGTGAAGCCATTTGCAGGACCACTGCGTTTTTTGGGCCCGTTACATGAAAAGAAAGCATTGACAATATTTACTGGAAAGCGCTAGTTGACTTGTGCCACTGTTGATATGAATGTATATAATCTTCAAGCTCCCAGCGTTCCCAATGATCTGTAATTTATCATTGTCAGTGACCAAAGTAGCATTCCTAGCTTTTTGTAAGTTGCACTAAAATGTGATTTAACTTTCTTTTAGGTTTTATCAGAAAACCGTAGCTGTATTGAATGATTCACTCTTTTTCAGCCTGTGATTTCTCCAGATTTTTTCAGTATGAAATGTACGTTGCTGAGGTATACGAAAAGTTCCAGATATATTTGTGTAATATATTGTATTTGTAATTTTTTTTAAAACACTCATAATTAACAGTGCTATCACTGTGGCACATATGCAAAACAATTAACCATAAGTGTATGTGTTTACAAACCATCTGACGTAGACTGTACTAGAATAACCAGGTAAGCAATGGAAAGTTAGCCTTTAAACTATTCCTTCCTGTTACAATCCTGTAGCACTTATAAATGGACTTTCTAAAGTTGCAAGGTTGTTCATTTTCTCGATGCCTGTTCACAGGTTCTGTGTGATTGATGTCTGTTGGTTTTTTTTTTAACTACTCCAAAACCTTTTCACTACTCTTCCCTTGTCTTATTAATTTCTGGAACACTTTAACATTGTAAATGAATGTGTATTAGTAGCAATAAAACTTGGTACTTGTGAAGCGGGACTCCAGATGTTTACTCTGATGCTTGACGGTCACCCTTAGATGTTAGCGCCCCCCTCGTGTGTCTTGTCTTGTGGTAGAGTAGCCGTAGTCGTTCTAGTTGTTTTTTTGCATGTTTGACGACGCATGTGTGCGTGCCACCACGAGGCCTTTGTCACCAGATTTGCGGCTCTTCCATCTTCCTCAATAATGGCTGCGCTGTGGACACTCGGTGTATTTGAAATGTCCCGGTTCGCATGTCGCATCCAATTCGTGCCAAGGCATGGGACACGAAACGTTGTTGGGCAAGTATGTGAATGTACTTGTGTAGTGAATGTAGTGGTCTGAAGATAAAACATGTTCCCCTCCCCATCACCCAGGGAATGTGTTATGTATCTCGGCAGTGTCCTCAGGCGGAAATCCCAGACTGGGATGGTGTGACTCATTCATGTCTGGATCCCGATGTGGTGCTGTCAGCTGTAGTCCATTTCTAAACACAATGTGTTCTGCAGCTTCACCCCTTGGCAATGATCTTGATAATTACTTGTAGTGTTAAGGATAAAAATGTCAAAACTACCCTGCAGAAAAGACCAGCTGACCCTGGTATGAATTTGCATGCTAGTCCAAGCTGGTTGGATCATTATAGCCATGCAGTTTGATCAATTCACTGTAGTCTTTTTGGTAAAACTGTTGGCCTAGAAGTCTTGCTAGTGAAGAATTCTGTTGGTCTAAATGCTTGCTGCTCACTAGTTTTGCTTCTTTTTCAGCAGGGTAGTTTTACGACATTTACATGTTGTACTCTGGTATTCGATTGCATTTACTTAGTGCAGTAAGTCCATCTGCTATTTGATTACCAAGTCTGTAATACTTCAAGGCTTTAGCATGACCTGCCTGTTGTCCTGTAGGTCCAGTTTCCAAGAGCCCTCAGCACAACGAGTCTCCATCTGCAGGCAGGGTGATGGTAAACGGCCAGAAACAGAGTCTCAGCATTGGCCAAAGTCCAGATGGACGGCAGCCTTCTCCTCTCACCAGCCCCTTACTGACCGACGCCGGCTTCATCCGCACAGACGACGAGGACGAGGTTCGGAGGAAGGTTTGTCTTTTGGGGAGGAGATAGTGTTTGAGCACCATGTGCTAGCAAAAACTGATTTTGGTGGGTCACTTTGGATGTTTGCTGCTACATTATGTGGTTTAAGTCAAATTGTTGACACTTGATAGTCTGATCCTTGCTGATGATAGCATAGTGATGGGTTTTCAGCAATATAGTGATGAACTATATACCAAGGGTGTCCGATCCTGCTCCTGGAGGGCCACTGTCCTGCAGAGTTTAGCTCCAACCCTAATTAAACACCTGAACCAGCTGATCAAGGTCTTACTAAGCATACTAGAAACTTCCAGGTGAGTTGTAGCTAAACTTTGCAGGACAGTGGCCCTCCAGGACCAAGTTTGGACACCCCTGCTATATATTATACTGTCATAAAAAGTCTACACTCCCCTGTTAAAACAGCTGGTTTTTGTGATGTAAAAAAAAAAACGAAACAAAGATAAATCATGTCAAGTACTTTTGCACATTTAATATAAAAATGACAACCTATGCAATGCCTCTGTAAACCAAAGTGACACATTTCAGAGAAAACAAAAAGAAAAACTTGGAATAACTAACTGCATAAGTGTGCACACCCTTTCATAATTGGGTTTGTGGCTGTGCAAAAAATTATGACATGCAGAAAATTGCTGAGAACTTTATTTTACTTAGTATTTACTCAAAATTCACTCATAAAGATGAAAGATTGGCTGAAAAATGTGCCTGACCAATATATTACCACTAGTTTTCTTGGTAAAAAGTACTTTAAAGGTAGTTAGCTCTTCTGTGGCAAAAAGTTACATTTGGACCGTTATTGTTTTTGTCAGCCAAAGCAACCTCCTTGTGTAGTTCATGAATAACACAGCAATCGTCTCCTCAGCAGTCGATTTCAAGGTCCCTCGGCTAATTTCCCCTGTAAATTTCACTGTGCTTGAATTGAAGGTGCTCTAGACAAATTAAGGTTACGATGGAAAGGATGCTTTAAAAGTGTTTTATTCATTTATTCAGTAATTCAGTGCATTTTGGTCAAGTGTCTCTGTGGACGTCTCAGAATAGGAGACCTAGATAAACTCAACCTAAATTCCATTCTATTTAGGGCAGATTATGTAGCAGCGGCGTGAGCGGCTCAGTGAACAGTGAGAGTTTTACTTTGAGACGTTGCGCTTTGTGTGTGTGTGTTCATGCAAATGAGCGAGAGTCAAATTTAGTTTTGTCGTACATTATGTATAGTGATTTGCTACTTGCTATTGCACATTGTTGGCACATGGTTTCTCATTCAGTAAAACATTTTTATATTTCTGCTCTGTTTTTATCAGATAAGAAAGATGCTTATATTTAAATATATTTAATTTATGCTTATATTTGCTATAAGTTTATTCTTTGTTAGGAGTACAAGAGCATATGGAGATAATGGACAATATCATAAAAGCCACAAAACACTCAGTTTGACTTCATGGCATCTTTATATAGAAATTAAGTCTGTTAAAATGAACTTGTTAATTTTGCGCTTCATTTTTTTTAACGTGTTAAAATTAATTAACTTAATGCAATTAACAGAGCATCCGTTTTTTTTTTCTGTCATCCTTTGGCTGCGCTACAAAATATGATCACGCTATCATTCATTCAAGTGCTCTTAAACCATTCAAATGCGATAAGATGCAAAAAATAACTCAAATCTGTACTGGCACGCTGTCTGTGAAGCGGCTCTCTGTGAACAAACACCCGAAATGTCCGTGCAGAATGCCTTTTCAGACAGTGCGTCAGTGCTGCATTGAATTTTCTTTCTTGCTTGAATGGACAAAAAACACACAAAATTATGTCAAAATTCCCACTTTGTTGAGTGTTCTCGTAAGTGCTGTCTTAAATGAGTTAAAAAGTGGTAAATGAACGTAAAGAGTGGTGAGAATATCGGATGTGTGTCAGATCCTAATAAACCTCCTGCTGTCTGTCATTAATGTTAATCAAAGAACAAAAGACAAAGATAAAATCACTCACTGCTCTTGACTGAAAAGTTTTGTAGCTTTAATCTGTATATTTAGCCTAACTGTAAGACCTACCTGAACATCTTAAAGCACTGTTTACAAGGTTACATGGGTCAATAACAACAAAAACAATAACTTTTTGGTGCATTTTAGCAGGGCAGGTAAAAATGGTCGAGGTATGATGTATTAAAGGCACAGCTAAATATGATTTATTTATTACAATTGGTTTATGTGAAGATTTCTTTTAAGGTCACTTAAATTAAAAGTTGTTATATTTTTAAAATTGATAGCTTTCAGTTATACAGTAATGTTGAATGGCTATAATTAATGGCTAAAATTAAGGGAAAAATCCATGTAATAGAGACATCAGTATCAGTGATACTGGCCTTCATTCATAGTGCTTAGTAAAAGGATGCCATCTTTATGTTTTTTACATTATTTTGGAGATTCAATGTGAAAGTATTCCAACATAAAAATATATTAAACATTTAATTTTAGGTGCGATTAATCGTAGTGCAATTTTAAATTAAATTAAACAGAAAAAAACATTTCAGTTTGTTTAATGTAATTTAATTTAATTGCTTTTTCTGTCCCTCTCTCCTGCTCACAGAGGTTCCCAACTGATAAAGCGTACTTCATCGCCAAAGAGCTCCTGACTACAGAGAGAACGTATCTGAAGGATCTGGAGGTCATCACTGTGGTAAGACTGTAAATACTCTTTCATGTGTCTGTGTGTTTTTAGGATGTTTGTGGTCTTCTGCTGTGTCAACATTAAACCTCATTCAAAGTCTAATGGATTATCTAGGACATTGCTGTTGTGACGTATGCTGTTATTTACATTTTGCATTAGTTTTAAAATACTTTCTCTTACCCCAGTTTCATGTGCAGAGAACTTTTTTTTTTATTACATTTTCTGAAAAAAAAAAAAAAGTGTATGCTGCTGCCAACATTGTTTGGAAGGGTGTTGCTAGGCAGTTACTGTGATGTTCTGTTTGCATGATCCCCCCCCCCCCACACACACACACACTAGAGGTTGCTAGGCAGTTGTTAAGGTACTGTGAGTGTTGCTAGGCAGTTGCTGAGTTTTTTTTTTGGTAGGGTGTTAAAAAGTTGTTGCTAGGTTTTTTTTAGATGGTTGCTAGGGTGTTGCTATGCAGTTGCAAAAGACGTTTAGAGTGTTGAATAGCATTATTAGATAGTTGCTATGTTGTTCTGTAGTTGTTAGAACATTGCTAATCAGTTGCTATGGTGTTCTCAGTGGTTGCTAACGTTTTCTAGGAGAATGTTTGGACATTGATAGGGTGATATGGGATGTTGCTAGGACGTTGCTAGGCAGTTTCTAATGTTTTCTGGTAGTTAGAATGTTAATATGTTGCAAAGATGTTTGAGGTGTTGGGTAGGGTAATGGCTATCGGCAATATCAGTATCGGCATCGGCAGATAACATACTGAATAATCGCTATTGGTGAAGAAATTTAGTATCGGTGCATCTCTAGTCTTTATATATTTACTAACGCTGCATAGTCGACTAGGCTAAACTTTAGTCAACTATAAGAGGCTTAGTCGGCCAAAATTTTATCAGTCAGTCACAGAAAAAAACTCCTCAGGAAGTGGCGAAGTCACGCAGTCCGTGAGGGACAGATGGTTAACGACGGGTCCTTGTGGTAATTACAGTATGTCAGGCAGGAAATACAAGCGTTCGCCTATCATCCATCAACCTCGAATATGGCTTATTATTTGAAATATGTTAGTAGTAGCAACTTTACATGGCTGCTCGCTCTAAGGTTAACCTAGAAAAACACTAGTTTATTAATAAATTATTAAAATGTCGCCTTGTTTTTTCTGACCCAATACTTTTGCCAGTGCTTTCGGCAAGAGTTTTGTGTGCACTTGAGCGCGGAATAGGCTGTATATTATATAGTAATTAAATTTGTCGACTAATGGCTTAAATGAACGACTAATGGTAGACTAGAAAATTCTTTAGGGGGCAGACTTTTACAAATGAAAGGCTGAGCCGAGAATTCAAGATAAGCAGTAGTCATTGTTCTTCTGCTGTTTGCCTCCTCCTGTCTGTACGTCGGTGGTGTAATGAGTCTCTTTGATGTCTTACAAGGTAACGGAAAGAAGCAGCAGGGCGACACGTTTACACATCTCATAAATATTTCCTTTTGGCTTTTAGATCTGAGGCTGTTGTTTGGATCCCAGTCTTCCACAGCCACCCACCCGCCTGCTCGCGTTATTACAGCTGCTTCTGTTCAACAGTTTAAACATCTCTAGATCTCGACACAACTGTCTGTACTTCCATTAAGTTGTGCTGCACAACTAGGGTGTTCCAGTACACAGTGCTGTTTTGGTCTAGGTGTTGGGTAGGCCATTGCTAGGGGGCTGCTATGCCTTTCCCTGATGGTTGCTAGGGTGATCTAAGTGGTTACTAGGATGGTAGGGTGTTCTGAGTGATGCTAGGTGGTTGCTAAGGTTTTTCGATTGGTTGCTATTGTGTTCTGGATAATCGCTAGCATGTTGATGAGGTTTTTTTGTTTGGTTGCTAAGGTGTTAATAAGCCGTTCTAAGGGTGTTCTGTCCAATAATGGCAATATGCAGTTGCTAGGCTGTTTTGGTTAATCACGAGCATGTTGCTAGGTGGTTGCTAAGGTTTTTAGATTAGTTGATAGGGTGTTAATAAGCTGTTCCTAGGGTGTACTGGATAGTCAACAGCATGCTGTAAGGTGGTTGCTAAAGTTTTCTGGTTGGTTGCTAGGGTATTAATAAGCAGTTTCTATGATGTTCTAGATAGTTGCCAGCATGTTGCTAGGTTGTTTCAAAGGTATTTGGTTTGTTGCTAGGGTGTTAATAAGCAGTTTCTGGGATGTTCTGGATAGTTTTCAGCATGTTGCTAGGTGGTTTCTAAGGTATTTGGTTTCTTGTTAAGGTGTCAATAAGCAGTTCCTAAGATGTTCTGGATAGTTACCAGCATGTTGCTAGGTGATTTCTAAGGTTTTGGCTGGTTGCTAGGCTGTTAAAAAGCAGTTTCTTAGAAGTTGTGGATAGTTTTCAGCATGTTGCCAAGTAGTTTGTAAGGTTTTTGGTTTGTTGCTAGGGTGTTGATAAGCATTTCCTAGGATGTTCTGGTTAGTTTTCAGCATGTTGCTATGTAATTTCTAAGGTTTTGGCTGGTTGCTAGGGTGTTAAAAAGCAGTTTCTTGGATGTTCTGGATAGTTTCCAGCATGTTGCCAAGTGGTTTCTATGGTTTTTGGTTTGTTGCTAGGGTGTTAATAAGCAGTTTCTTGGATGTTGTGGATAGTTTTCATCATGTTGTCAAGTGGTTTCTAAGGTATTTGGTTTGTTGCTAGGGTGTTAATAAGCTGTTCCTAAGATATTCTGGATAGTTGCCAGCATGATGCTAGATGGTTTCTAAGGTATTTGGTTTGTTGCCAAGGTGTTAATAAGCTTTTGATAGGTGGTCGCCTGTTATTCATGATGGTATAGAATCACAATAGATTCTTGTAAGGGCTGGAGTCCTGATGAACGTCTTGCAGTTTCCAGAACATGAGAATGAGGAGACAAAGACTCTTTATTCTGGGATTCTTCAGTCATCACGTCAGAGAGTCTGTTTGAGATAGTCATCACACTGTGTCTGGGGAAATGCCCACAGCTGCTGATCTGTTCATGTTTGGATCTGTGTGAAGTAGTCAAATGGTTTTATAGTATGTGATTTCTTGTTTGATGTGATGATGATGGAAAATGTCTACAAAGGCTTCAAAGGACTGATGTGTTCCTCCATTCACTGTAAAGGGCCATTTCATGGAAAATTGATTTTGACTAAGAGTTTGATGAACTTAGACGTTCCCTCACAGCTTATCTAGAACATAGTAGTTGTGAAGTTATTGCCCTCTTTACACCTGGTATTAGATGCATTTTGGTCAGTCGGATCACAAGTGGACGATGCGAAATACATGTGTAAATGGGGTGTAAAACATTTTGAGCTTGTCCACTTTCAACCACTTCCAGTGGCAGTCGAAAGTGCATTTGACTGGATTGCTATCGTAGTGTAAACGCTCATGTGTAAACGCTCATATGGTCAAATGTGTTCTGCCACAAAAGGCCTCCTACTGACTTAATGCGTAAACATTATGGGAAGCACGCTAGCCAGACTGGATTTAAACTTTGTTGGCTGAAGACCCAAGTTTGGGTTGAAGACGAAAAACGTACAAGCACAATGTTCTCTGACCATTCCTGATTTCTAACACGCATGGCGTGGCCTTGTGGCTCTCAGAGCAGAAACAAAAACGGCTGCTCTCCGTATGTTTTTCCGTCGTCTCCGGGCACGTTTGTATATAAATTGCGTTTATATATAAAATTATTTTGTCCATTAGATCGAAAGATCTGAAAAAACCCATATATTTACATGCCCATAGACCCTCCCTCAAAGAAATCAGAACGACCAAAACGCATCTTAAAACCAGGTGTAACAAGGCCTATGTTGTGAAAAAGATGTCACAATGAGCTCAATAACATATGACCGCACATATTTACATATCAACACCTATTTAGTAGTCATTTTAACGATTGTATCAATTTTTAACGATATAAACACTGATGTCTAAGCGATCACAATAGAGTAAATCACCTTTTGAAAGTAACTTGACGCTTCAAATAACGATTGTATGGATTACATTGTTATGCCTGTAGGTGGCAACAAGTGACTGTCAAAAATGTATTTGTCATTGAATTATCCATTCAAGAGATTCCTTCATAAAAACACTGATTCATCCAGTAATGAAATAAGTGAATTATTTATGAGCGAGTCATTGAATCATTCATTCAAACCATTTTTTTAAAATAATTAATTCAGAGTAATTAAACATTTTAAATAGACTGCAGCAATTAACATTTTGTTAGAACCTCTAGTAAATTGTATGTAAATTTGTTTAGTTTTCTGTTCAGAATCGTGGAAGAATCGTGATCTCTGTTTGGGGAAAAAAACGATTCTCAATTCATAATTGTTCAGCTCTACTATTTAGTGACTTGACCTGATGAACATTAGCAGAGCTTATTTAAATATAGAAGAGAAGGTGGAAAATGATTTTATAACTGAAAACACCTCTGATATAATCGCTGTTCTTTTGTTTCTCTTCCTTTTTATATGATTTCAGTCCTTTCAGAAGTCCATTGGGAAGGATGAGGCTTTGCCAGATTCCTTGAGAAATCTAATTTTTGCCAATTTCGAACCGGTGTACAAATTCCATGAGGCCTTCCTGAAAGAAGTGGAGCAGCGACTGGCTCAGTGGTGCGTACTTCAGATAAGTGTGTATATGTGTGTGTGTGTTGTATTGGTGTTAGGAATGTGCACAATCTGCGCCAACCATAACAGACACACACCTCAATGTGTCACTGAGTATTTTGCTATACTGTTAGATGCCTTTTCAACAGCCAGTCAGACAACTATTACGCTCCATCAAATGTAGATGGTTGTGAAATTAACCTCACGTGGCTGAAATACCTGTCCACAATGCATCTGTCAAGAACACTATATTTCATTTCAAAATTGAAAGAATGAAATGCAATTGTATTTTGCATACAGAAAGTGAAGCCTGTTGTGTTGTGACATTATTTTAATGACAAGACAACTATAGATTTTTTGCTGCATTTTGTTCCTAACAACACGCTTTAGTCGTGACTATATTCATAATATTGCATGATTTGATGCTGGTGGTCTGGTGTTCTCCTCCAGGTTGCATAACTAGTTAAACTAGCAAGACTTCTTTAGTCGACAGGCTTCACAAGTTAAGTTTTCCTAGTCAACAGATAAACCAGAATTTATCAGCCTGGACCAGCCTAAAAAAGAGAAATCAATATTATTTGCAGGGGCGGAGCCAGACATTGTATACATTCTGGGCTTAGCCCAAATCTATTTTGTCCAATGACAATTTAATTTTCTGTTAACAGCTGTACTGTCATGAAAGGAACATTGTAGTAGTATGATGGAGTAAAGTTCATAAAATGTATATTGTTTCCCACAGGAATTTGAAAAACTTTGTTGGGTGTACCTCCTGTTGGGGGGTCGGGGGGCATTCTTCCAGAAGAAAATGTTGACATTTTAAGGTTAAATGCATCAATCTGGTGCACTTTGAGATCTCAAAACTGAGAGCTTAAGCCCATGTACAGTGTGCAAATTGAACAAAGAAACAGCACTGACTTCTATCTGGACATTAAAGAGGACTCAAACATCTTTTTAGTTGTAATATAGTCTCAGTCTACATTACATTGACACTGGTGTTTTAGGATGCCAAACAATTATTATGCCTACAATAATATTTTAATATGATTTAGGCCTTTATAATTATTCATATGACCGTAATATACATATTGTAACAAATGCACTGTAAAATAAATTAAAATTTTATAAGTAGTTACTTTACAATACAGTATAGAGAAATTACAATACTTTTGTTTTGTACTAATTTCTTCACTTGCAAGTGCAAGAGATAAACCCTTGAGCTTTTATTTTGATCACCAGCTGATCAAATGTGCGCACTTCTCTTTAAAACACGCAGCACAAACAGACTTAATTGCTGTCTTTTGCTGTTTTATAAAGGCACAAAGCCATATCACGGTTTCGATTTTAGTTCGTTGGCAAAATACAACGTTAGAGACCATTTAGGCTATGTTTTAAATTTTCGGTTCGTTATGAAACAGTGGCGGCGGCACAGGGTCATTAATGGGAAACACTGAATGAATGTTTGGCTGACAAATGTGCTGAAGTTGTCATATCAGTTGTTCTATCATAACAAAAACCCTTCAACCGGAATGAACAAGAGTCTTGAGGCCTGCCGCTGCGCTGAGTGACAGGAGGCGTGGCTGTGTACAACTGTCACTGTCGGAGAGAAGAGAGAGAAAGCGCTGCAAGTATTGGTGTATACTGCAGAAAAGCGATATTGAACTGTTTAACATATTTTAATAGAGAGATTAGAAAAATGATATTTTGACAGCACTGTTAAAAAACCTCAAACCTGAAAGATTCAGGGCTTTTGGAAAAACATTCGGGGCTCCAGCCCCCTTAGCCCACACCTAGCGCTGCTCCTGATTATTTGTAAAAAAAATAATAATCAATATTTGTTTTTGTTTTTTTGTTTTTGTTTTTTTATATATTATAATTAGCCAAATTATTTTATTATTGTGCATTTTTAGAAAATGTAAATAATTTTTGTTATATATATTCTAATTTATATTGCAATTAAACTAAAATTAAAAGTATAACAGAAAATATTTATGTCTAGAAACCATATATCTATACAGTACCAGTCAAAAGTTTGGAAACATTACTGTTTTTATTGTTTTTAAGAGAAGTCTTATGCTTATCAAGCCTACATTTATATGATCAAAAAATACAGAAAAAAAAAATATTATTACAATTTAAAATAATGGTTTTCTATTGTAATATACTTTAAAATATAATTTATTCCGTTGAATTTTCAGCATCATTACTCCAGTCTTCAGTGTCACATAATCCTTCAGAAGTAATTTTAATATGCTGATTTATTATCAGTGTTGGAAACAGTTGTGCTGCTTAATTCTGTTCTTTTTAACTTTTTATTCATCAATGAATCCTGAAAAAAAGTATCAGAGGTTCCAAAACAATATTAAGTAGCACAACTGTTTCCAACATTGATAATAATCAAATTTTTTAGAGCACACGTCTCTAGAAATGCTCTAAAAACATTCATAGCACAGCACAGAACAAACCTGTAGTGCATGTGTTCTCCGATCCGACAGCATAATGACAGTAACTGATGGAGCTCTGCCGAGTGAACTCTAGTGTTCTCTGTCTGCTGTTTCCAGCGCAGCTGTAATGGTTAATACCGGTCCGTGGGGAGCAGATTTGGACCTGTATTCAAAGACAGGATGATAAATCGTGGTTTTTGTGTACGGTGGCTGGTGTGATCGCTCTCAGTGAGGGTTAAGGGGAACAGCTCAACAGCGTTGATAGATGATGTCCATTGATGTTCAGTAAGTGAGTTTTGTGTGGAACGATGTGCAACAGAGACATCTACTGGAGGACATGAGCACTTCAGTTCAAGACTTAAAGGACTAGTTCACCCAAAATTAAAACTCACCATCATGTTGTTCAAACCTGTATGACTTTCTTTCTTCTGTCTTACACAAATAGAGATGTTTATCAGAATGTGCAAGATGCTTATTCAATAAAACTAAGTCGTGACTTGGGTTGTCAAGCACCAAAAAGGGCAAAAATCCTACAAATCATAATAAATATGTCAATAAGAGTGTGTGTCAATATGTGTGTGTGTGTGTGTGTGTGTATATATATATATATATATATATAAATATAAATAAATAAATATAAATATTAGTTGCCTTGGTGATAAACTGAAGTAAGTTTAAGTTGAAGCATTAAAATTATTAACTGTAAATAAATAAGAACTAAAACTAAAATACAAAAAAATAAAAAATAAACCTAAATAGCAATATTTAAAATAAATAATAATAAAATGACAAAAGCACATAGCGAAATTACTAAAACAAAAAAAAAGTAAAATAAAACTAAAACATAAAAAGTAAAAGCTAATTGAAAATATTAATAAAGCTATAATAAAACTAAAATAAAAACTAAAATAATACTAATATGTATATGTAATTGTTTTTGTTCATTGTTTTTAGGGAAGGCAGATCGAACGCACACATCAAAGGAGACTACCAGCGTGTTGGGGACGTCATGTTGAAGAATATCCAGGGTTTGAAGGTCAGAACATCTAGATCTTTCTGAGGCGCCATTTTCTTTCTTTCATATCAGTGAGATTAGTTTTGGGCATCTTGTTTTTCCCTGTTGAATTTCTCTCTTTATACATATCTATCATTTTGACATATATTTATATATATTTATTACACACAAACACACACACACACAAACACACACACACACACACATACACATATATATATATATATATGTATGTATGTATGTATGTATGTGTGTGTGTGTGTGTGTGTGTGTGTATATATATATATATATATATATATATATATATATATATATATATATATATATATATATATATATATATGTGTGTGTGTGTGTATGTATCATCATTCAGTAGTTTATTTTTGGCCATGGTATGATGGTAATTTGGAGCATTTTTGTGTCATTTTAGTTTTTATTTTAGTTTTATTACAGTTTTATTAGTATTTTGAATTAGCTTTTATTTGTATTCATGTTAATTCATGTTACATTTTTAGTAATTTCATTATGCGCTTATGTCAATTTATTATCATTATTATTTATATAAATATTGCTGTTTAGTTTTATTTTTGTTTTAGTTAGTTATAGTTTTTATTTATTTCCAGTTGATAATTTAAGTGCTTCAACTTTTTTTTCAGTTTATTTTTGTTTTTCAACTAATATTTATATTTTATTTCATTTCAGGTTTATTTCAATGAACAGAAATGTTTTTAATAGTTTTTGTTTTATTTAACAATTATATCCCTGCTCTGAAGTACCGTAGTGTTTTTACCATGACAGATAGTTCACTGTTTCTCTCTGGCTCCTCAGCTGCTGACGGCTCATCTTCAGAAGCATTCGGAGGCGTTGCTGGAGCTGGAGAGGACGTGTCGCTCTTCCCGAAAGCTGGAGGGTTTGTGCCGAGACTTTGAGCTTCAGAAGGTCTGTTACCTGCCGCTCAACATCTTCTTCCTGCGGCCGCTGCACCGCCTCATGCACTATAAACAGATCCTGGAGCGCCTCTGCAAACACTATCCACCGACACACGACGACTTCAGAGACTCGCGAGGTACGAGAACGGTTGCTTTCATACTGTCAGTTGTCTGAGACTTCCTTCTGAATCACAAGAATGTGAATTTTGTCTGTTCCAGCTGCGCTTGCTGATATTTCTGAGATGGTTGTGCAGCTTCACGGCACTCTCATTAAGATGGAGAACTTCCAGAAACTTCTGGAGCTCAAGAAAGACCTCATTGGCGTCGACAATATCGCCATTCCTGGACGGGTTAGTTCTTGAAATCATTTACCTCCCTAAGACATGTTCCTGAATGTGAACGAGTTGCTCCAGTCTCTCTCATTGACCTGGTTTTGTGTGTTTTGGCAGGAGTTTATCAGGCTTGGTTGTCTCAGTAAACTCTCTGGAAAAGGTCTGCAGCAGAGAATGTTCTTCCTGGTAAGAGCCGCTCACTCTCATATACTAGTCACATAGTACTAGACATCTAGATGGTTGGTTAGATTTATAACCTATTCAGACTTTGTGGCATCCCTTAATAAAAGTACTGTGCTGGTATTTTATTCTGAATATATGATTATATATTGACTAAATTTGTACAGTAAATAGTACAAAGCTACTTATATATTACTGTTTATTTTTTGTTTTATTATTTTAATTGTAATTCTTTTAAATTTATATTATTTTTAGGAATGTTTTATTTGATCATTTATTTTTTGTGTCATTTCTATTATTTGTATTTTTGTTTGTCTTCATTTTTTTTTTTACATTTTTAATTTTTTTTTATTAATGTTTTATTTTTTAAATGTTATGTTTGTTTTATTTTATCACTTATTGTTTTTTCTTTAATTCTATCAATTGTTTTTTTTTATTATTTGTTGTTTATTTGTTGTTTTCTTTTTCTTTTTGTTTTTTATATTTATTTTTAATTTTTATTTTAATAATAATATATAATGATAATAATAGTAACATTAACAATAATAATTATATTATTAATATAAAATATGTAATTAAATAATAATAAAACAACAACAGTATTATTATTGTTGTTGTTTTTATTTTTTAATTATATTATTATTATTATATATTTAATACTAATAATACTAATAATAAAACAATAATAAAAAATATTATTATTATTATTATTTAATTATATAGTATTATATATTTAATAATGATGATTATGATAATAATATCTTTATTTTTATATTTTTATAATTATAGTAACACTAAAAATAATGATATTATTATAAAATATATAATTAAATAATAACAACAATAAGAAGATTATTATTTTTGTTTTTATTATTAAATTATATATTACTATATTTAATAATAATAATAATAAACAACAATAAAAATATAATTGTTGTTGTTCTTTATTTTGTTAATGTCTTTATTATTATTTAATTATATATTATATATTTAATAATGATAATAACATTATTAAACACTAATAACAATTTGTTGTTATAATATTATGTATTATATTAAGTTATTATTCAATATTTTAATTTTTTATTTTATTAATAATATGGTGCATTTTCTAAGTTTTGATTTAATTAATAAATACCATAATATTACCATGTTTTTTGGACCCCTACTATAGTAATACCATGATTTTCTTCATGATATTCTTCAATATTTAATGATTTTCAAGTGCCTTTGTGTCTTAGATGATTGACTTCAACTGGTAGTCTTTCTTGATGGTTTTAAAAGAGATAAAATAATGAATACTAATGTTTTCCTTTCTCTTCTTGTTTTGCAGTTCAGTGATGTTCTGATGTACTCGAGTCGAGGGATGACGGCCTCTAATCAGTTCAAAGTGCATGGACAACTTCCTCTTTATGGCATGACGGTGTGTAATGTTTAATTAGTTTTTGACTGGCACAAGCCGTCATGTTTCTTTCAGTTCTACATATATTGACACTTTAACTTTCAGTACGACTGGAAGCAATAATGAATGAAAAGCACAACATTCCCTATTTCCCACACCATTTCTATTTCAGTGTTTATTTTGGACGTGTGCCCGCTGCCTCCATCTCTAGTTACTAATTGCACATTCACACAAACAAGAGATCCATTGTTCTGCAGGCCGCAGCTCCAGCGTGCCTCAGTAAATTGTGTATTGCATGTAAATGTAATTATCCAGAAACACAGAGCATTCAGATGTTGAATCGCTGTCTTGATGAGGTTTTAATTGAAGAATAATAAACACTTGTTTTCCAGACCTTGGTACAGGGCAATCAGGGGCCAAAATAACCTCAATGACAACATCCCTTTATGTTCTTTTGACTTAAGATTCGCACAGCATATTACTAACCGGTGGGTTAATCTTTTATCTTGATCTGTTTGTGTAGATCCGTGAAAGTGAGGATGAGTGGGGCGTCCCGCATTCATTCACTCTGTTTGGACAGCGGCAGTCTGTCGTCGTGGCCGCCAGGTAAACTGATCATGATTGTGTTCGAGTTCGAGAAATTCATGGGAACATCATCATGATAAGATTACTGATTACTGTATAAATTGTCAAATGCAGTTCCAAGTAAATCAAGTTTGGTATTAGTCGATTATAAAGAGTTATGAAGTGTTGTCCTGTGATCTAGTGCATTACATAAAAGCTGTTTCAAATACATTTACTGAAATGAGTTTGAAACAGATCTGAATTAACACAACAGAAAAAATACTACAAGATATTTGGTTAAATTTAGTTTAAGTAGTTTATATAGTTTAATTAAACAAATAGATCCAGCATTGGATTTATCAGTGGACAGACCCCAATTTAAGCTATAAAGTAGCGTTAAAACAAAAAACAAAACAAAAAAACAATAAATAAAAATAATAAATACCACCAAAAACATTATTATTATTATTATTATTATTACCATCATTATAAAATAATTAATATTTATTGTAAATATAATATTATTTGTAATAATATATTTACAATAAATATTAATTATTTAATAATGATGATAATAATAATAATAATAATAATAATAATAATGTTTTTGGTGGTTTTATTATTTCCTTATATATTATATGTTTAATAATAATTGTAATAAAAATAACACTAATAATAATGATAATGTTGTTTTTATTATTTCATTATATATTATTATATACAGCATTTGATAATAATGATAATAATAACACTAATAATAATTTGTTATATTATTATTTATTATAGTTATATGATTTATTGTATTAATTTATTATGCTATATTTATTTTTATTATATTTATTTAATTATTATATTGTTATTAAATTATGTTTTTAATAATAATGTTGTTGGTGGTGGTGGTTTTATTATTATTGAATTATATATTATATGTTTGATAATTATAATAAAAATAACACTAATAATAAATATAATGTTTTATTACTTCATTATATATTATATATTTGATAATAATGATAATAATAACATTAATAATTATTTATATTATTATGTATTATAGTTGTATTATTTATTATATTAAATAATTATGATATATTTATTATGCTTATTTAATAATTATTATATTATTAAATTATTAGTATATTTATTAATATTAATAATAATAATAATAATAATAATAATTATGTAATGATGTAGTGTAAATATTTATTTTGATCAAATTGCTGTTTTTAACTTTTTTTTTTAAACACCTCAATAGATTGCATTACAGTCTGTTCTGTGCCAAGACTAATAATAGCCCTTAACTGTGGTAAAATGGCAGTATCACTGAGTCTCTAGTGTCTTAACGCTGTGATTGACAGGAGCTGCATCACTAACGTCCTCATTGCTTCCACAGTTCAGCATCTGAGATGGAGAAGTGGGTGGAGGACATCAAGATGGCCATTGAACTAGCGGACAAATTCAACGGACCCTCAGCTGAGATCCTGTCCAGTAGTTTCACTGACAACAGTAAGTCACAGACACTTTTCTGCATGTTAATTACTGCTAGTACTGATTTTACTGATCTGATACAGGCCACTTAGTTACTAATGCTTACAAGGAAGTCCATGACATGTAAAAATACGTTTCAGTTGAATAGTGTGCTTATTCTATTAATAACTGACACTTGCTTTGATGTTTTTCTGTCTAATGCGATGGTGCATATGTTTATGTGTGTGGCTTAAGTGTTCAAACACAGTTTGTGGTCACTCTACACTGTTTTAACAGAGCAGTTGAAGCAGTTCTCACTGTTTGCAGTGGATCATGTTTCACAGGTTTCCAGTCCTCCAATCCTTCACGCCAATCTGATATACACACACATGCTCTTTTACTTCTGCTTTATTGAACTAAATCTCTTCTGCTTTTCTTTCTTTGTATTGTTCCTGTCATCTAGACGTTGGCTTTGATGTCATTGTAATGTGACTGTGTGGTTACTGTTCTCTCATGTGAGCTGGTGCATGAACTCATATCTGATTGCAATATATTGACAGTTTTTGTTCACTGTCATTGTGTCTCATATTTGACCTCATGAAAACCTTTCTGACTTCAAAGGACAAAGTCCACCTGCTTCATATCAAATGTTGTAATAGTCTATAAAATTTATTTATTTATTTACCATTGTTTATTAGTTATTTATTTAGTTATTTGTTTTATGTAGTTTATTTATTAGTTATAATAATTATTTTTTATTATTATTATTATTATATTATTATTTTAAATAAAAACGATAAATAAACATACAAAAATGTATAATGGTCTAATAAAAATACTTAACAAAAAATGTGTAATGGTAATTTGCAGGAACTACTTTCATAGTACCATGGTACTTCCAAAAGAAACATGGTACACACAAAGTAACAAAAAATGAATGTTATTTGTTTATTTAGTTATTTATTATTTTTATTTAGTGTAGTTTATTTATCTATCATTGTTTATTGATTATTTATTTGTTATTTATTTTATGCAGTTTGTTTATTTATTAGATGTAATAATAGTTATTTTTTAAATAATTATTATATGTATTATTACACACAATATTATTATTATTATTATTATTATTTTAAATAAAAACTGTAAATAAGCTTACACAATGTATAATGAAAATTTGCAAGTACTACTTTGATAGTACCATGGTACTTCCAAAAGAAACTTGGTACACACAAACGTAACAAAAAATATATTTTTTCGGAAATGGTACCTTGGTATTAGAAGTTTTGGTACCATGGTACAAATACCTTGATATTTACATGGTACTCTGGAAAAAAATTATTTTACCATGGTACATATGGTACAAAAAAAAAAACACCTTTTGCTATATTTTTTGTGCAATGGCTGTTTAAATAGCTGTTCTTCCCACACTTCCCAGAATCCCCTGAGGAATCTAGCGCCGACCAGGAATCAGAAGATGACCTGAGCGCCTCTCGGACGTCTCTTGAGCGGCAGACGCCTCACCGTGGTAATACCACGGTTCACGTGTGCTGGCATCGCAGCACCAGCGTGTCCATGGTGGATTTTAGCGTAGCGTTGGAGGTATCGGAGCGCAGCCGTCCTGTTCCTGAGTTTCCAGTCTCTGTGTCGTGTGCCTTTCCTCCGTTGTGTGTCTTCGTTTGTGTTTAACTTTCCTCTCTCTCTCTTTCTCCTCTGGGAACTTCGACTGTTTTCAAGGTGTCACTCATAATTGGTCCCACATGGAGTTTGTGCACCGTTTCCATTTTCATGAATAAATATCTGGAATTAAGCATCTCAATTGAAGCAGAGAGTTTTATTGGTAGCTGAAAGTAAGGGTGCTCCGATTAGGATTTTTGGGGCCAATCATCGATTAACAATCACCGAAATAAATAATAGACCAACTCTTCTTGACAACAATGTATTTTAACTATACAAAAATTGAGATGGAAAGTATCATGACTTGATAGCTCTTTATTTATTGGCAAGCAACATATTCCATTCCCACTCATAGAGGTGAAAGCATTTCTGTGAAATAAATAATAAAAAACAGAACAGGCTTATAAATAATAAAAAAACAACACTTAATAGTCTTCACTGTATAAATTAAATGTAGATCAATTCTACTACATTAATGACAGAGACGGCAGCAGGAATATTAGGCTGCTGTCACTTTAAGATCGAATGCACAGATCCAATATGCTGTTACACGTGCGACTTGTTTCTCAACTGCTTATGTTCACTTAAAACATATCCGACGGTGTTTAAGTGAATCGCCACGTTTATGACACATTTGTGTGTATTTGATCTTTTAGCCTCGAATCCAAAGTATACTTTGCTTCTCCGTGTAACACTCTGTTTCGGAGAACGCGGCCAGAAAGCCGCTTGGGAAACAGTATCATTTTCACAGCTTAATGCAGTTTTAATAAACGATCAAGTACGTCCTGCAGTTTAGCAGCAGTTGTTTTATGACAATCACTGAGCTAGCTGATCTGGTCATTAAGTTTGGGCTTTCATGGAGGAACGAAAGGGCACGGTGTAAGAAATGGACAAAAATCGCACAGCCCTACTTTCTTACTTTCTTGCTGTCATTGCTGTAGGGTTGCTGTCGTTGCAATTTCTCCGCTCTCCGCAAAGACGTTGCAAATTTATTGTCCTTTCCTGGTAGAACTGCCAGACCTGTGAATGTAGTGAAGCAGTTTCAGCTGCGCATTGAAAAATTGTCTTGCGAGTTTATCTGATGGGCTCTTCTGATTGGAGACCACCAATAAAACTATATAAAGCGATTGTCGGCCAATAACGATCCCCGATCGATTGGAGCACCCTTAGCTGAAAGCATTATCAGATTCACTAAACTTGAATGTAAAAATAACCAAGTGTGCAAACACATGAGGATGAATAAATAATGACAGAATTTTCATTCACTGCAGGAAATCCTGTTCCTAACGAGTATTTTGGTGTAATTATCCAGTTATAGTATCAATACAAAATCAATTTACTTGAGAAGCAGCGCTGCATGAGATATTAAGACTTGTTTTTAGATTTTATCTTTAGTATTTTTTTTGTCTTATTCCAATATAAAACCTTCATACTTTTAAAGTCGATTCAGCTACTTCGATTTTAAATCCTTTAATCTTCAAGGTTTTGAAAGTGCTTTAAACTTAAAAAATTCAAGCTTTTTAAACTCTCTCTATAAACTATTTCACACTTCAAACTTTCAGGTTAAGCTTTCTCACGCCAACATCAAAGTTTGTTCACAAATTGTACTCTTTTTAGTGTAGTTGGAAATAAATTGCCAGTGCATAATTAATGACAAATGATCTCATGGAGTGCTGCCTCTCAAGTCAGTTGATCCTGTTTTAAGGATTTACATATATTTTTACTAGAAGGAATAATTCTAAACTCATTAAGAAGTCTTTTTGCAGTGTCTTTCCTCCTCATTCAGACTCTCTCCGTGTCCCTGTTCAAACCCAGTGTGTCTCTCATGTCTCCTCTGACTCTGTGTGTTTCTCTTCTCTTCTGTCTCTGTCCTCTGCTGTGGTAGAGGACCCTAGTCCAGTCAGTCTCTCAGAGGCTCCCATTGCGGCCCCGCTCAGGGCCCAGGGGCCGGTGTCTCTCTCTCTGGTGTGTTGGTATCGTGTCCAAAGCCTCTCCTTTAGTGAAACCTGCAGGAATAGAGAGGTAAAACATAGACTCGTGTAATGTACCTTTTCACTTGCGCTGATTTGCTAGAAGACGTTAAAGTGTGCGACAAAACCAGCTGTTCTAGAAGAGACTGGAGCTTGTTTGGATGGTAATTTGTGAAGTTAAGCTGGTTGTTAAACACTACATGGCATATTTAACCTGCTAACCAGTAAAGTCGCATTTAAATTTCTTTCTTGATAACGAACAAGAGATTCAATGATCCTGTTATTACAGGCCATCCATCAAACTAGTGTTGTTGTTGTTAACTATTAAATAAAATAAAAAATATTCAATCAAAAACTTAAATGTTGCCTTGGCAATAACGCTGCTTCAAGTGAGTCAATTTTGTCCAATAGTGGAATTGATTTATTTGTTTTATGTTTATATCACCACCACTTATTGACAGTTACTGAATATTCTACTTTTGTGCGCATATAATAACTGATATGAATGCGGTTGTCAAATGACAAACTATTTGTCGTCCCTCTGAACACTGACTGTACTTTGGGTTGTGATGGTGTTTGTTCGTTTCACTTCAGTGTCTTTCTCTCGTGTTGAATGTGTTTGATTCTTCTCTGGGTGTTTCACTAACAGCACAAACATGATGAAACATCAACCCTCTGGTTGAAGGGGACATTCATACAGGATGTGTTCTTGCAATGATAATTAAAAGACACTAGAATGAAGAATGATAAAATAAAGGTAAAATAAAATTAACTTGACATAGCATCTTAAAAATGCAGCATTCTTGTCAAGAAATGCTGAATAAACTACAAGACGCAACTACACGGCCAAAGTTGTCTGTCTGACACCTGCATGGACCAATAATTAAAATTTAAAATCGAATTGAGTTTGAATCCTGTATGAATGGACACTTTTTCTATTCAGATCTGCAGTTTATCAATAGTAAAGTTTCCCTGAACATGGTGACATTTTGTGCTGTCAGTCTGATACCTTTGTTGTGCCCAGAGTCCAAAATGTACAAAATATTGTGTGTGTGTATATATATATATATATATATATATATATATATATATATATATATATATATATATATATATATATATATATATATATACAACTTAAGTGAGTAAAAAATGCCTTTGGTATATAAAAAACAAGTCATGTTAAAATGAGGATTTTTCTTTATGCATAATTTAAAACAATATAAGATATTTAAATAATGCATTACGTTAAAATTTCTAATTATGCATTATTTAAAGGGATAGTTCACCAAAAAATGTTGTCATTTACTCACCGTCAAGTTGTTCCAAACCTGGATTAATTTCTTTCTTGTGCTGAACACAAAAGAAGATATTTTGAAGAATGTTACCAACCAAACAGTTACTAGTCCACATTGACTTCCATTTTTTTTTTTTTTTTTTTTTTTATATATATGGAAGTCGAAAGGTGACTTGACTAAGTAGATTTTGGACCCTGGTTGAATCTGAAGCATCTACCCTCTGTTTTCTCATTGGCTTTTGTCTTTATTCTTTAGAATCAGCTGTCTGGGAATCTGCTGAGAAAGTTCAAGAACAGCAACGGTTGGCAGAAGTTATGGGTGGTCTTCACCAACTTCAGCCTGTTCTTCTACAAAACACACCAGGTGAGAAGTGCTCACAAAATAGTACATTGTTGCATGACTTTTAATTGATTTTCTGACCAGAATGACAGTATCTCTGCAGAAATCTTTGGCTGTGTTTGATCTGAAAGTCTCTTTGCAGGATGAATATCCTCTGGCCAGCCTTCCTCTGCTGGGATACTCCATCACCATTCCCTCAGAGTCCGAGAACATCCATAAAGACTACGTCTTCAAACTCCATTTCAAATCACACGTCTACTATTTCAGATCCGAGAGCGAGTACGCATTTGAGAGGTATGTAATTTTCTGGGGGGTTGTGTGTTCCTGTAATAAAAATACTTTATTACAAAAACATGTTACAAAAATATATTATTTAGGGATGCATGATATATCTACCACCATATCAGTATCAGCCGATATATGAACATTTTGAATGTTATCGTTATCGGCCCATAAGAAAATGTGGCTGATGTATTAAAGTCGATAAATAATGGATTATTTCCTTCAGATGTGCACTGTCCGTCATGGTTTTCAATTGCTTGAAATCACTTTGAAAAGGAAAATACAGTTAAGTGCAATGTCTGTCATATAGGCTACATAAAATAATGATAACACTACTGTAAAAGAATGTTGTGAATTGTTTGTGTGTCCGTGTTTTAGCACATTGTAATTGGGATTTTACATCTCACAATTCTGACTTTTTTCCGCAATTGCGAGTTATAAAGTCAGAATTGTGAGATATAAACTCACGGTTCTGATAAGTGTTTTTTTCCCCTTAGAATCGAACTTTATAACTCACAACAATTGTGACTTTATATCACGCAATTCTGAGAAAAAAGACAGAATTGTGAGATAAAAAGTTACAATTATCTTTTCTCCTTTTTTTCCCCCTTTTTTTTAGTCTGTCTATGGAAACAAGCTTCCATAGTTATTGGCTTGCAAATATGAAGAATTATCGGTTCGGTATCGGCCAAAAGTTTCTTATCTGTGCATCCCTAATATTATTTACAGGATAGTACTACAAAAAATAAAATAGATGAGTAAAAGAATACAAAATATGTAAAATAAAACAAAAAGTGCATGACTCTCAAAATATATTTTTTTAATTTATTTTGTCTCTGTAACAAAATGTAATACTTTTTTGTAGTATGTTTCTGTAATAAAAAATACTTCATTACAGAAACATGTTACAAAAAATATATTATTTATAGAAAAGTGCTACAAAAAATAAAATGGATAAGTAAAATAAAATAGATAAGTAAAACAATACAAAATATATAACATTAAACAAAAAGTGTATGACTCATAAATCAAAATATTTTCTAAAAATGTATTTTTATCATGTTTCACACACACACACACACACACACACACACACACACATATATATATATATATATATATATATACACACACACACACAAACACACAAATACATGCTACAAAAACTATTTTTTACTATATAATTATATTAAAAATATTTTATGTAAAATTACATGCTACCAAAAAATTCAATATTTTGTTTCTATAAAAATATAAGTGAAACAATACATATACTATATGTTCTTATTTTCTCAGAAAAAAAAGTGTATTTTTAATGCAGTTTTGTGTGAATATGTCTTGACAGTCAATCTAACAAAGAGCTGAAAAGGAGACGTTAAAAACTGTTGATATTACTTGTGGTCCATTCTGAACACTGGGAATTGAATGTCAAGTCAACTTCATTGAATTTTGTGATCCATTATTGTGCATTATTGTACTCTAATCTTAAACCCTCTTCCTGACATGTGTTCTCTCGTAGGTGGATGGAGGTGATCCGCAGTGCCACATGCTCTTCCAGTCACATCCGCTCCTTGAGCCGCAAAGAGCCGCACGCCTACTGACCAAAGAGACCCTCGGACCGCCTGCCGAAACACCAACACACACACACACACACACTGGCTGTTTACGTCAGGTTCTCAATCAGGTTCTCCTAACACACTTTAACATATTTCTTACGGCAGCGGGTTTGAGCAGGAATTGTTTCATGTGCTATATCGTCATTTCACTTTATAGAAAAAAAATTTTGATTTTCAATGGGTTCAGATGTGAAGTTTTTTGAGAATATCAAGGTCAGAGTCCAGAGAACTACTACAGTATCATCACAACATCGCACGATGGATAGATCAGCAGGTAAAAGTCAAACACTTCCAGTTTTGCCGTTTGTTTTAAATGTGCAGAAAGACACAATATCATAGTAAGTAAACAACAGCCCATGTTCATGAAATGCAACTCATTTGTGTAAATTGTTCGTAAAATTGGCAAGAATGCTTTCAGCAATGGTTTTATTGAATGGTTATATGCGATGATTTATTCTAAAGAATGTTTTTGCGAATGTTTTGTTGATTTGTATGTGACCGTTTATGTGCGAGAGCTTTTATAAATGGTTTATTGGGTGCTATTGTGTACGTGAAACCGGTGTCATTGAGTTGAATGCGAATTATTTACGAACAATTTACACATGAAATTGTTCTGCTTGAGTTTAATGAACTAATGCCTGTAAAAGTAAGTTGAGAAATTGTCAATTAAATTTTCAATCTCTGGACAGTTTTTAACTGTAGTAACACCATAGCTTTTATTACTGATGTTTATGAAGAATTGTCACCTTCTGTCTACATTTTGGTGAAAAAGAAAAAAATTGGTGAAAGTTGTTCAGGTCATATTTCACCCCAAAATCGAAAGGGGAAAAAAAGTTTTTTTGTTTGCATGAAGAAAATAAAGCCTATTTTTAGGACCATTTCATTTTTTTATAGCATTTTTCATGACAATTTGCCCTGAAATTTGCATTATTCTATATATATATATATATATATATATATATATATATATATATATATATATATATATACACACATACACACACATATAGTACAATAGTTAGATTACATAATGGTTTATAATGGTAATTTATACTGATTTTAATTAAAAAAAAAACTTTTTCATTACTGTATTACAGTAGAAATTTAGGAAAAACATGTCATGAAAAATCGTATTGCTTCTAAAAATACGCTTGTTTTGATGCAAAATAAAATTGCACTTTTTAATTTTTGGGTGAAGTGACCCGGACGTCCCGGCTCACACCTGTAAACCGCCATCGATGCACAAGCTGGATTTGTAATGTTTAAATGCATCATCTCTGCTGGCCTGAGACTCTACGGCACATGCTGCCTTCCAAGCGTTTGTACCGCACTCCAACCTTTCTTTTGTAGATGTTTTTATACAAGTTTTGATACTAACTGTGAACCACTCCACACTAGTTTTGTGTCCGCTGAGGGAACGCCACACAATCCCTCATAGTTAGTGATTATTCTATCATGGTGCAAGAAAAAAAGTCTTTCTCTGAAGGAAGCAGCTGCCTTTTGTCTAAATGCTTGAGTGCCAAAATTCTTTTAATCTTTTTTTAAGCATTTTAATTCTTTCTTAATGCATATTATATATATATTAAAAAAACAATATGGATTATATGTTGGCAGAAATGTATGTTTGACAGTGCGTGAATATGTTCAGAATAAACAAATCCATATATATATATATGTCATGTGCTGCATTTGTTGTCATTTACATTGATTTTCTAAAGCAACAAAAATGAAAACATTTTTAATTAATTTATTGATTTTATTGTAAAGTGCAATTCGGAAAACTCAACTACAGCATATGTACAGATACTCCTGATATGATTGTTCCCATTTCTTTTTACAGTTGAATCATCCTTTGAATATTCAAATTGATCCTGTAAACATGTTAATTTGTGTGTTGCAGTACCACATAAACCACATTACTGAGTGACTATCAGATTTACATACCACATTAAATAAATAATGCCAAGTGCCAGTAAATTAAAAATGGGCTTTCAGTACTAAATACAACTTCTCATACTGGCCAGTGATGGTTTTAGGTGTAAATGTGAAGCACACTGCATAATTTAAATAACAATGTCTAAAGAAATTATGACACATCTTCTGATAACATTTTACATAGCGGATAATCAGTGCTGGGTAGATTACTTACAAATTGTAGTCTGTTAAAGATTCCAAATTACATGACAAAAATTGTAGTTAGTAACTTAATCCATTACATTACACATTTTAGGTAATAATTAGACTAGTTTATTACTTTTAGATTACTTTTGACAAATCGTTTATCACATTGATTTGAATATGATACTATTGTACCATATTGACATAAAATTTGTGAGTTTAATGAAAAGCTAATAATTAAATCATAATTTTTAAAAATGAAAATAAATAATTTTAAAATAAAAATTAATAAAAATGTATTTGAAAGAAAAAAGCCTTCCAAAGACATAATACATGATTAAATGACTTTTAACATAGGCTACTATCTCTGTATTAAAAAATGTAATTAGTTCCCACTTGAACCCATCTTTCATACACTAGTGTACTACAAGTGGTAACTAAATACATTTTTTAACACAGAGATAGTATATTAAAATCACATTTTTGTTCATATTCACAGCGTCTCAAAATAGCGCAGTTGAGTACACTGAGATGTTCTTAAATAAGATTTTTTACAAGTACAATTAAGTACAAAAGTACAAAAGTACAAAATTTAAGTACAAAATTAGTGCAAGAAAATAGAACACTAAGTGCATTTTGGAAGTGTACTTTTTTTTTTTTTTTTTTTTCCCCACCTGGGCTCTGTTGTGGCTGGTAGATTCCCAGAGAAATGTGAATGCAAAACTAGTATATTTCCTAATTTTCCTAATGAAACCCTGGTAAATGTTACTACAATAGTTACTCTGGGCATCTGTCTTCACGACACGTAAAGTGCAGCCCGTGATCACCGTGAGCATCATAACTCTCATATGTTGGTTTTTGGAGCCACTCAGGTTCATATGAGGTTGTGCTGTACATAAAGGCCTCAACGATACTTCCAGACTTCAGCGTGTTTGCCCCTTCACCGAGCCCGTCCTGCACCTCCAGCTGGACAGTTGTGCGCTGGTACTTCTCTGGACAATTTTCTAACCAGTCCAGGAAGTCCAGCATCTTCTGGTCCACGCTGTAGATCTCGCCCTGGATGCGCTGACCCTTCCCAGGGACGTTGAGCAGGAAGGGGATGTTGTATTTGGTGGTGATCACGAGCGGGTATCGCTCCACTGTGCGAGCGTAAGCCACAAACTCGGCCCGACCTTTGTCAGCGTCCATCATCCTGAAGTGGTTGGGCTGGCCTGCCTTTAGCGTCCCGTACACGAAGACTTGATACATGTGCACCGCGGGAAAGACACTAACAATGACCTGTGGGTGAAACAGATGACACACTTCATTATGATTCAAAATCAATTCACTGACAGTTAAAAGTTTAAAAACAACAGTGTACTCTGTGTCTTCATGATAAATCCATCTACATTCATTATCTTGAAAGAGAGCCTGTTATGCTTTTTTACATGTTCATCTTTCTTTAGTATTTAATGTTGCTGTCTGAGCATGAAAAAGGTCTGCAAAGTTACAAAGTCCCTCCAAAGGGAGTTATTCTCTGTATCAGTGCACCAGTGGTGTAGTCTACGATGTGATACGCAGGTATACGCTGTATATACCAAAGGTCAAGGTCAAATATTCAGGTCAAGAGTATAAACACTATACTGCAAACCGTACTGTATAGCATACTTTATTTTTTATTTTTTTTATAAAAGTAAACTAACAACATGGCTAATGTACTTGTCTTTTACATATTTATATTTTTATTTTTTACATGCACGAATCGTTATACTAAATACTATGCACAAATATTTAATAAAACAAAATATATGTTAAACAAATATTGTTGATCACATAATAAAGGCATGCAAATACATGCATATTTAATAAGATGATCAAACAGTTACTTTTGTGTTTTCAGATGCTGGTTTCAAGGAAAGTGACTTTTATTCTATTCAAACCAAGGTGTCAAACAATTTAAAAGTGAAGATGATCAGACATTATAGCAGTTTAGATGAAAACAGAACAATCCTTATATGATGCATTATTAGTTGCTCGATGATATTAAATTAGTGTTGACAGAATCTCATGTAAATTCTGCACCTTCTTCTCCATCCGAAAAACATCTAAACGAGAAGAAAAATGTCTTTCTTACCGATAATATACTGAATCCTTTCAATAATAAAGGTCAAACTGTCGGAGAATTCGGAAAAACAGGTTTGTCTGAACGAAACGGACTTCGTGCAGGTCCTCTACCTTCCAAATTAGGAAAATAAGGAAATGACGTTATCATGACATGCCACGAGAGATGACCCCCCAGAACCGCAGAACTATACGTCATGACAGTCTGAGGACAACAGCGCCAGACTAACAGCCTTAGGCCGGAAGTGGGCGGAGTAGCAGTCTCACGCCGGATGTGGGCGGAGTTAGCGACAAATAAACAAATAATCATGGTGGAAGAAGAGAACACGGTAAAACGTTTCTTTGTGTTGTGTTTTTAATCGATCGTTAACACTTAACATGACTCAAATATTTTGTAAACGGGCTTCAAAGTCATTTTATCGCGTCTTTTGATATTTTACAAATGGATTGTTGCTTGGTTACATATTTATGGTTTGTTATTTTACTTTGTTGTTGGTGCTGTATTTTATTTCATTGGTTACATTTTACAATACTGACCAATGTTTTTGTAGATTTTTAGAGGCATAGTAGGATTGTTTTTGAAATGCAGTAAGTAGTAATTTTGACTTTAGAACAACAAAACTTGTCTCTCTTATGCAATTTTATGGTTATATATTTAAGTTTTTCTGTTTTGATTTTGCAGTGCAGTAAATTGACAAGCAGAATCATCCCAGGACAAACTGATCAAAAACCAGGTTAGTTTTATAAGGCTTTCATAAAGACATAAGCTACTTATGCAGATGGTGTGTTGTTACATCTGTCACATCTTTTTCAGGAATAACTTAATATTCTTTTGCTTTAGAATGTTCCACAACAGTTGACCGGCTCTACTGACTGTGGGATCTTCATGTTAATGGTAACAAAAGAAGGGAAAGTTAAAAGTTTTTAAAAATGTATGAACTTCTCTTTTCATTAGAATGAAAAACAAATATGAGGGCTTTTCATACTTGAAATAGTTAACCCTGGGTGATTGTAAACCCCAGGTAAATGGAATCCTGGGTTATCTTTTTTCACATTTCACACTGATCATCATTTACCTGGGGTTAACAGTTAATCCTGAGTATTCATATGCAGCGTTTCACACTGTACATTATTAAACCCTGGGTTAACATCTTTATTAGCATATTTGCAGTGTCAGTGTCACTGACTGGATGAAAAAGCACACAATATGTTTACATAAATGCTCAGGCATTGCACATCCTCATATTACATATAGCCAACTTCACTATCAAGTTTATCCTGAATGGACATTTCAGACTATAAAAGAATTAAACAGTATTTTCTGCACTTCAATTGTTGCATTTTCTGTCAGCATTTGTTGTTTTTTCTTTCCAATGCTGAATTTACTGTTTATATACAATGCACAGTGTTTCTGTGACTGTTAAAAGCACATAAATATACAAGCGTGGAGCGTTACTTTATCCACGGTTAAAAGTGGTGTTTAGAACGACGATAACACTGGGTTAAGTGCAGTGTGAAAAGCCATGTGAATTGCTTGCCTTTTTAAAAAAAAAAAATTTAACTGAACATGATTGATTAATTTCATTAGTGACAGGGTATGATTTATGTCTCCAATATATAAACATGAGAAAAACAATGTCAAAACTTTATTATACATGCTGTGCTACATCCTGAATACAACACAAAGTACTGTTAAATACACTTCCAACATTTCATCCCATTTGTTTGTACCCTTCTCTCATGAAGAAGCCACGGATCACAGAGGACCTCTGCGCTGCACTTGAATGGCTGCACAACAACCAAAAGTCTTCAAAGATTTAGTGGAAGAGCCGTGCTTTCTGATATTGAAAGAGGAAGACCAGGAACAAGCCCTTCTTCAACCTTCACAGGCTGAAATGGATGATGACAGACAACTGGCCAAAGAATCTTTAGTGTTTTGCTTACAAATTAAGGATGATATGGACATTTTTCTTAATGAGTGTGTGGACAAAAGGAGTCTTGGAATTAATTTCATGTTTATGGAGATTTGATTTTTTTTTTTTTTTTTTTTTAAAGATTTGTCATCATGTACCTGCTGTGCAATTTTGTTCAATTTACACTCTTTGGTTTGATTTTGTATTTTTTTAGAGCAAAGCACAGCTAGTATATAATGCTTTTGCTACTTAGGGGGAAAAGTACATTTTATTAAAATTAAATAACTTTTGTGTTTTGTTTTTGGGTTTGATGGATCTGAATTTGCTTAATTCATGCAATCTAGTGTACAACTGTGTAATGTGTATTATGTATTATGAAAAACAATGGTTCATTCTGAAATACTTGAATAAAATATACATTTTTATGACAAATTAATAAATGTTTATCGTTTTTAGTGTTTAAGCTTTGTGTTCAATTTATATTCAGTTAATTATTTAAGACAAAACAAGTCGATGAACTTTTAACTTTTAAAATATTTAAAAGCTTACAAGGGGGTTTTAATACACACACATAGGCTCTCTATCTATATATATGTGTGTGTATATATATATATATATATATATATATATATATATATATATATATAATGATTAAGCTATTAACAAAACGCGAGTATCTATCATTTCAGTTAGATCGTTTTAATAAAATATTTGACAGTAACATGGTTTTAAACTTTAAAACGCTCCAAATGGAGCAATGTCTACTAAGATAAATTTGCTCCGCCCACTTCCGGTCTCAGGCTGTTAGTCTGGCGCTGTCATCCTCAGACTGTCATGACGTATGGTTCGGCAGTGTACAGAGACTTTCGGTTTGTATTTTAAACAGTAGAAATCTCACAACATTAGATAAAAGAAACAAGGCATTACCAAAATACACTTTTAAAAATTAAAACATTTAAATATTAACATTTTAAAAATATATTAACGTAGGCCTACTACAATATTAATTTTTACTTATGTTACTTAAGTTTAACTTAATATTGAAACTTGCTAATATTAAAGTATATTTTAATTCACTTCAATTAACACTGAATTACTTTTATAATACTTATTTCTTAATGCATATCATTTAAAATAATACAATATGGATTATATGTTGGCAGAAATGTTTGACTGTGTGTGAATATGTTCAGAATAAACAAATCCATATATATGTCTGTCATGTGCTGCATTTGTCATTTACATTGATTTATAAAGCAACAAAAACATCTTGAATTAATGATTTTATTGTAAAGTGTAATTTAGAGAACATCTACAGCATATGTTACAAAAGATTCTATTTCAAATAAATGTATAAATGTTGTTTTGCATTTTCTATTCATCAAAGAATCCTGAAAAAAAAAAAATGTGCACAACTGTTTTCAACATTGGCAATAATAAATGTTTCCTGAGCAGCAAATCAGCATATTAGAATGATTTCTGAAGGATCATGTGACTGAAGACTGGCAAAATGATGCTGAAAATCACAGGAATAAATTAACTTTTTAAAAAATATTCACATAGAAAATAGTTATTTTAAATTGTAATTATTTCACAATATTACTTAAATCAAATAAATGCAGACTTGGTGAGCATATGAGACTTCTTATAAAATTTTACCAGTCCCAAACATTTGAACAGCAGTATATATAAACATACATGAATATATAGATGAATATATAGATAGCCCTATAAAGATGGTAATGTTTTGTGTGTGGCAGTACCATACAAACCACAGTACTGGCTGACTATCATATTTATATATCACAGCAATAAATGAATAATGCCATCTGATACTACATTAACACCCAGGGTCCAAAATGAACACTTGTCAAGTGCCAATAAATTAAAAATGGGCTTCCAGTACTAAATAAAACCAGTAACAGTTTTAACTGTAAATGTAAAGCACACCATTTAAATGACAATGTCTAAAGAAATTATCTGACATCTTATGATATCATTTTACATAGCAGATAATATACAGTACTGTCAGAAGTTGATCTAAGATGCCTCAAGATATTTTTCCCCCTCCAAAGCTGTATGAAATTGTCTCATTGATTTGATAAAATATTTGAAACCAAAATTGCAACGTCAGCATGTAAACTCTGTGTGGCTGGTAGATTCCCTGAGAAATATGAATATATAATGACCAAAACCACACTTTTTGTGTAAAACATTAGGAAAACATTTTTTGTTCTTTTGTTGTTGTTGCAGAAATAAAACGGTAGGAAATGCATGAACACTTTTGTTGTAAAATGTCCGAATGGAAAATTAAATTCATGTGACACTGGCAGGTGTGGTAAAACCCTGGTAAATATTACTACAGTAGTTACTCGGATCAACTGTCTTCAGGATACAGCCCGTGATCACCGTGAGCATCATAACTCTCATATGTTGGTTTTTGGAGCCACTCTGGTTCATATGAGGTTGTGCTGTACATAAAGGCCTCAACGATACTTCCAGACTTCAGCGTGTTTTCCCTTTCACCGAGCCCGTCCTGCACCTCCAGCTGGACAGTTGTGCGCTGGTACAACTCTGGACATTCTTCAAACTCGTCCAGGAAGTCCAGCATCTTCTGGTCCACGCTGTAGATCTCGCCCCGGATGCGCTGACCCTTCCCAGGGACACTGAGCAGGAAGGGGATGTTGTATTTGGTGGCGATCACGAGCGGGTATCGCTCCACTGTGCGAGCGTGAGCCACAAACTCGGCCCGACCGTTGGTAGCGTCCATCATCCTGAAGTGGTTGGGCTGGCCTGTCTTTAGCGTCCCGTACACGAAGACTTGATACATGTGCACCGCGGGAAAGACACTAACAATGACCTGTGGGTGAAACAGATGACACACTTCATTATGATTCAAAATCAATTCACTGACAGTTAAAAGTTTAAAAAAATTAACAAAGAGAGAACATATGATAAATCCATCTATTAATGCATTATTTGTTGGATTTTCAGACACCTACGGAGTAAGATAAATAAACTGAACTTGACATTTCATGATAGCAACTAATGAATGTATAAATAATGATCTGTAATTGGTAATATTAATGTGAGCTAATGTTCTTTAATGTAATTTTAAAATGATCTACAATCTGTTTTTAATACTGGGGTTGCATGTGTCTGAAAAAAAAAAAAAAAAAAATTATTAAGCAACAAAGTTTATTAAGATTTTTATGATTTTATATCACCTTTGCCCACTAAATATGTATTAGCTTGACTTATTTAAACAGCCATTTACATTTTGTCCTCATTCCAAACAAATGATTTCATGTCTGAGGGGTTGTAGGGAGTGTACCTTCTGAGAAAAGGTCAAATTTTCTGGTCAAACAAATATTGTTGATAACATAATAAAGTCATGAAAGTCACGTGGTTGTTTAACAAGATGACACTCAAACAGTCACCAAAACTTTCGAGAAATGGGACTTTTATCCTATTCACGCCAAGTTGTCATATCTCTATTTAAAACTGAAGATGATCAGACATTACTGCAGTTTAGATGAAAACTAAACAGTTCTTATATGATGGTGCTTTAGTTTCTAGATGATTTTAAATCAGTGAGTGTTGACATAATGTATCTCATTCTCACGTCAACACTGCTCCTTCTTCTCCATCCAATAAACCTCTAAACGAGAAAAAAAAGTTTTTCTTACCCATAATAAAACGAATCCTTCCATTTCTACAGACTGATTTTGATCAACCAACGAAGAAAGTTTATCAACGAACTTCTGATACAGCGAATCAACAGACTTCACCCAGTACTACTTCCGCCTTCCAAATTATGAAAATGAGAAAATGGCGCATGACATCACGTGACATAGGCAGGGTTTGGTTAAAAGATACTTTCCCTTTGCATTTCAAATCACATAGACATAATAAATACATAGTCATATAAATACATAGACATATAATTACATAATAAAATACATAATCATTGCTGCAATACGATGCAATCATCAGATCTCACAGCAGATCAAAATTAGGTTAAACTGAGCATCAAATTACAACAAAAACAGCCAAAGTACACGTTAAATACATTCTTGATTAGTACTACTAATATTAAAATGGTACAGTATTAGTATTTTTGAAATATTAAAACGTACTACACTATACAATATTAAAATGAAAAAAAAAATAATACACTTAATTAACACTGAATTAATATTAATATGTAATTATTCAATACAAATATTGTCTTGTAAGAAAGTAATTTACTAATACTATTAATTATTGATTTAAAATTATGAAATGTTTTATAAATGTCTCTTTATTTTTCTATTAGCATAAAAGGAGTTTTAAAAAACGTTATTTCTAAAGGTTTACTATACAGACATGCAACAAGATATAGTAATTTATAGCTGTCAGATTTGTCAAACTACACAAAGTAATAAATGACAATGAATCTTTAACACTGTTCGTATTTAAAAATTGTTACTGATATTAATATTAATGTTATTTCAGTAACAACATTGTGTTGTTAACTGGTTTAGTAGTGAACTAGCGCCATCTAGTGTTCCGTCTGTGTATCAGCAGCACTGTGACCTGCTGGATTACTAAGAAAAGCCTTTGAGATTAGAGTTACATTCAATGATACTGGACTGTAAATGATTCAATAAATAAAATAAATATTATTGTTCAATATATACATATTTTTGTACAGCCCTATCTTGTGAAATATTTTTATAATTTAAAATAACTGTTTTCTGTTTGAATATATTTTATAAAGTAATTTATTCCTGTGATCAAAGCTGAATTTTCAGCATCATTACTCCAGTCTTCAGTGTCACATGATCCTTCAGAAATCATTCTAATATGCTGATCAAGAAACATTTATGATTATTATCAATGTTAAAACAGTTGTGTACTTTTTTTTCAGGATTCCTTGATGAATAGAAAGTTCAAAAGAACAGCATTTATCTGAAATACAAAGCCTTTTAACATTATAAAAGAAATTAATACTTTTATTTAGCAAGGATGCATTAAATCGATCAAAAGTGACAGTAAAGACATTTATAATGTTACAAAAGATTATATTTCAAATAAATGCTGTTCTTTTGAACTTTCTATTCATCAAAGAATCTTGAAAAAAAATATATAGTACACAAATATTTTGTACAATTGTACACAATAAATGTTTCTTGAGCAGCATATCAGCATATTAGAATGATTTCTGAAGGATCATGTGACACTGAAGAGTAATGATGCTGAAAATTCAGCTTTGATCACAGGAATAAATTACTTTATAAAATATATTCAAACAGAAAACAGTTATTTTAAATTGTAATAATATTTCACAATATTACTGTTTTTACTGTATTTTTAATTAAATAAATGCAGCCTTGTTGAGCAGACGAAACTTCTTTTAAAAACATTAAAAATCTTACCGATTCCAAACTTTTGACTGGTAGTGTGTGTGTGTGTGTGTATGTATATATATATTAAATTAAATATACCAAAAAATCATTCTAATCATATATATTAAATTAAATATACCAAAAAAAAAAAAAAAAAAAAAAAACCAAAAAATAAATAAATAAATAAAAATAAATAAATAAATATAGGCTACCAAAAAAATCATTCTAATCATATATATTAAATTAAATATACCAAAAAAATATACCAAAAAAAATAAAAAAATAAAAAAATAAAAAAAATGTGTGTGTGTGTGTATATATATATACATATATATATATATATATATATATATATATATATATATATATATATATATACACACACACATACACACACATTTATATATTTTTTTTGGTATATTTAATTTTATGAAAACATTTCTCCTACAAAATGATCCCCTAACTCCAGACCCCACGGAAAGTATTTATTTATTTATTTATTTTTTTTGGTAGGCCTAGTCAGAAGCTAAGAGGTTGATCATTGTCAGACGGATAATATTTAACTTTTGACACATGTCAATATGAATTAACATGTTTGTTGTTGTTGTTGTTTTGTGCTTTAAGATTAAATGATCCATAAAATGTGAAGAGAAAAGGATTTTTACAACCTTTAAGAGGTCAAGCCCTTCAGAAACCCAGATGAATATTTCTGTTAAATCACAGACTCATTAATGTTGTGGACGCCCGCAGGACATTTACAGGCACATTGGGGATGAGATTTAGATTTGCTTATTTTAATAAAACTCATCGAGCTTGAAATAGATGGATAGAGCACATTACATGACGAAACAGCTGACTGCAAAACATTACAGGAGTTCAATGAGCCGTTTATTGTATATCTGCACACCATCTATCCAGTGATTTATACATGTATATGCCGCTTCGGTGGTTTCCTTAAGCATGTTTAACACACGTCAGTCTGTCTCCCCTCACAAACACAATCACGGTTTCCACAAAAATATGAAGCAGCACAACTATTTTCAACATTGATAATATTCAGAAATGTTTCTTGAGCAGCAAATCAGCATATTAGAATGATTTCTGAAGGATCATGTGACACTGAAGACTGGAGTAATGATGCTGAAAATTCAGCTTTGATCACAGGAATAAATTACATTTTACTTTATATACACATAGAAAACAGCTATTTTAAATGTAATAATATTTCACCATTTTTACTGTATTTTTGCTCAAATAAATCCTGTCTTAGTGAACAACAGAGACTTCCTTCAAAAACCGACCCAAACTTTTGAACAGTTATGTATGTATACTGTCACACTGCAGATGAAGAGACGTGTTTATTTGACGTGTCATAGAGATGGTGCAGGTTCTGGACAGCAGGAACACAGATGTGTCAGTCAGGCTATAGAAACAGGAAACAGAGCAGATTCGGCTGTCTGACAGACACTGTAGAGACACATCACTGCGAGAGACAACACATTAACACCTCACGGCCGACAGCACAGACGCTCAGAAAAATCATTCATTCTGACGGTAATCATGTCAACAGGTTATGACTAAACCACACAAAAATATCCCAGACTCCAGTCACGACAGACCGTAATTCATGAATGAATGAGTGAATACACATCCACATATACATTCCAAAACAGTCATGAAAAAATTATGAATGATACAATACGATGTCCTTGAAAAAAGAGAGACAGCAGCAGATTTAACCCTTCAGTTTGTGTATTCTCTCTCTCTCTCTCTCTCTCTCTCTCTCTCTGTGCGGTGAAGGAAATTGGTTTGAGTTTGCGGTTTGTTGGACACGACCAGTGACAATCCGGTGTGGGAATGTGACATTTCTATGAGAATCGTGGGGCGAGTTGAAGCAATAAGAGCAGATGTGGAGCTTACTGCTTAATCAGAACAGACAGATGCATTAATGTCCCCAGAGCGAGGAACATGTCCCACGATCACAGAGACACCGGCGCTTCTGTGTTCTGACATTACTGTGCATCAGCCACACAACTAATTTAGGGGGAATTAAAATGAACTACGACTGTTTACTTCCTGTAGAGGGAGATAGGGTATAAAATAAGGCCTGAAATCAACTCTTAAATAAAGCTTTTCTACAAATAATCAGTGTTTTGCTCATTAAACAAAATCCTTTACATTTACATTCATGTGAATATAATAAACCTTAACTGAAATAAAATAATGTTTTCCAGTTTTTGTTTAGTTTAATTTAAAAATTAAAAATTTACTAAAAACTGAAATTAACCAAACTAAAACTAAAATAAAAATAATACAAATTAATTAGATATATTTAACCCTCTGGTGCGTGGTGGTCAAAAATGACCTTTTTTTTTCAATGAAATGTATGATGTTATGATGTATATTTTATAATGAATAATGTTTTATATTTAATATTTTTTTATTTTGTAGGGTATTTTATTATACTAAATTATATTTATGCTTTAGTTATGGTCTATTTATTTACTTTTTGAGCATAGACCTGCAATGAAATTTCCAACTTTAGCTCATAAATCTTGAATGCTTTGGATCACAGACTTCAGTTTGGTCTCTTAAAGAAGACACTTGGCAGAATTTTGCTGAAGTGAAGAAAGTTTGTTATGAAAAATGCACAAAAATACTCATATAATCAATATAAATATTTTTATATGAAATATATATTTCCCAAAACATGTTTTACTCTAAAACTGTGAGAAAATCAAAGCCATATATCTAAACAAGTTACAAGTGTGTTCCAAATTTGAGGTTGATATCTAAAAAATGAGCTTTCAGTAAGATTTTGTTTGGCCGCAGTACCAAAGGTTTCCACTAGATGAAATTCACTTCCCATCCATTTCCAATGACCCTGAGGAGTACAAGTGTGACTATTTTTTTCAGGACCATTTAACCTTTTTGAATCATGACCATGATTTTTTTGTTTTCACATAGCAAGTGCCAAAGCCTTTACCAAGTTTCGTACCATTCTGATCCAATACAAAAAAAAAAAAAAAAAAAAATAATAATTTTCGGTTAAAAATGACCAAAGAGCACCAGAGGGTTAAATAAATATAACTCATATAACCGACAAATTACTCAAATTAAAATGAGAATGGAAAATCTAAAAATAAAAACTAATAAATACTAATAAATACCTCTTGAACAGTGTAATTAGATTACTTTACTAGCTACTCTCTCTAAAAAGTATTGGATTACTTAAAGGGGTGGTTGATTTCACTTTTTTAACTTCAGTTAGTGTGTAATGTTGCTGTTTGAGCATAAACAACATCTGCAAAGTTATGATGCTCAAAGTTCAATACAAAGGGCTTTATTTACTTTTAAAGAATTCTCTGTTTAAGGACTACAACAAACGGCTGGTAGGGACTACAACGAGCTTCTTCCTGGGTTAGTGACATCACAAAATCCAAAATTTACATAAACCCTGCCCCCGAGAACACAACAAAGGGGGCGAGGTCATGTTGGACTGCTTCACAAACAAGGGTCAATTCAACGCTGGATTTGCACAAAAGATTAACATGATGGCACGTGCTAGTTGATGAGTTGAATCAACTCCATAAATTTATCCACTAACCATTCAGAAACGTCCAGATGCATTCTAAAAGTTGTAACTTCTTCCTGACTCTCTCCATCAGTGTCCGACTCCTGAACACTGTTACTGACAATCATCATTTTAGCTGCGTGAGATTCTCCAGCTTTGTTGTTGATGAGCAACTGAAGCACGAGCTGTTAAAACTCTTCCCTTTCCTGGAAAGGGGCCAGAAGGAGTAGCTAATTTGCAATTAAAGGGATACACAAAAACAGCGTGACACCCACACGGGCAAATTTGACAAGCTGCTCTTTTAATTCTAGCAAATAAATAATATAAAATGATGAAAGTATTTAAAGTGAGATTACATTAAAAACATACATTTTAACATTAGACATACAATTTTGATGTTAAATCCACTATTGTTTCAAATAACTTGTTCTGTAGTCTATACAGTATTTAATGCAATTACATCAGAACTGTAATTAAATTACAGAACAATTAATCTCTTTCTTTACTTTTTCAAGGGAAACTAGGATTTAATTACTTAGCAATGCATTATGCACAACACTGGATATTATATTAATGAAACTAAAATAACACTGAGTCAGACTACAAATCACAGCAGTTTATTTTCTATTAGTTTTAAAGTAGAATTTGTGTAACATTGAAAGCTGACATGGAATGAAATTGCTCCATGAAATCTTTGTAATGAGACGAAAATGATCTCCAATAAAGCATGAAAAAAGTAAAACCCAATTACTTGTGTTATGATCATATGTGTTTTATTACAGGTGCTCATGATCTCCAACATTAACTCACACGTCACACTGAGAGGAGAAAAACAAAACGGTTAAATAACAATAACAATAATAATATAAAAAACATCATCGTACCATCTGCTGAAGCGTCATTCAGAGGGTATCAGAGGTGAGATGTTCGCCGCGCTGTGATGTTAAACTCATTATTACAAACACACAGCCAGATGTTTGAGAGTCAAACCAGCAAGGACACGGCCGTACCATCAGGTACATCGACCGTCACAGAATCGCTCATTTATTCACAGCCTCTTCTCTAATGTTACCATCCTGCACCCTTTTAACACTGGATTTCAAGTTTATGCAGCCTAATTTCACAAATGAACTCATAAGGTTCAAATTTATGATAATGTGTTTTCATGTTGCATTCTAATGAATGGAAGAAAAGATGCAATATTTGAGTCTCTCTGATTTTTGTAGGATCACGGGTTTGTTTTATTCTGTTTACTAAAAGAGCAAAAGCGTTGATCTTGTCTGCTCCACCTCTGAACACTCAAAAAGCTTCAATCAAGCCCTAAAGATGTTTAATGCATGTTGGATTGCACATTATTTCAGTCAATTCTCTGAGGAAAGACGGAATAATAGATTCAGAGAGAGCCGAATCTAGTTTTACTGCCTGGCTTAAAACGATGGGAAATTAGGGCTCATTTACAGGGCGCTTTTGTCTATAAAAGCAATTAGTCTTTCTCTGCTAGAATACAGATCACAAGGGACCACGTGTACAAGGAAGAGCTTCGTTTGCCTGCTTTATTGCTCATACGAACAAACTTCTAATTTGGAGGCAAACGTGTTACCGTTGGACTGTGAAAAATAGATTGATCTGTTATGAGAAAAATGGCAGGATCCAGAATTGATTGAGATTGGGATTGTGTTCGAGTGTGGATACCTGCCGGTTAAACTAGTTAATAAGCTTTCTGTGGACACCAGCATCCAAAACACAACATACAATCAAAACTGGACTGGTTGAATCCACTGACAGGATGTCAAAACACTACGTGATGTTTCCATAGAGACAGAAGGAAAACTAGAGTAATGAACGGCGAGATGTAAATCAATACGCAGTTATGAGGGCACGCTAATTGATTTTATTAATGAAGTGCGCCACTCTCAAGAAGACAAACAGATTGAAAATTATCATCTGCACTTGAGCTATACAAAGCAGAGATGATCTGAGATTCGACGAGGTCTGTGCGGTCACGTCAATATGCTGTCATATGCAAATAATGTATTGAAGTCCAAGCTTCATCTGGATGCACAGCAAATGTCTTTTAACCTTTATTTAAGCAGGAAAAAATCTCTTAAGAACAAGATTCTTACTTACAGCGAAGGTCTTTTTGAAGTATCATCATTTCGTTCAAGTGTAGTCCACCAGTTTTATTTTAGTATTATAGGATTTATTAAATGTATGCTATGTAACTTTTTTTGTTCAAAATTAACTAAATTTAAATAATGAGACAGTAAATCATCAATCCTTCTTCCAAAATGTGTTTTTGTCTTACCCTGATTCACTACGGTAAGCCTATTATAAGTGTTTATATTTTAGAAATGGTTTTTTAATGGGAAATTGCATGTCGTCATATCCGTATAGAGAAAAGTTGCTCTGGCTGCTTTGACGCGTGTATGGTGTGGGAGGGGCATAGGTTAGTCGTCACAACAAGCGAGAAAGGTTGACATTGGGCAGCTGAATCTCGAACCTCTGGGGAATCACCCGTTTTAAACAAACGCTGAACAGAAGAGAGTCTGCTGGCAAATAGAGAACATAATAAAACAATAATTAGCATTGGCTTCGCTTTTCGGAGATGGCGAGAAGTGAGGTGAAATGTTGTAAAAAGCAATGCGGAGATGGCGTTTTCCCAGCTAACAAGTTTTGGTTCCCAGAACGTTATTTTTTATGGTTTGTTTTTTGATTAGCCAGGAAAGTTTTCTTAACGGAAATAGAACGTTAGTTTTTGGTCTGTAGAACGTTATTCTATCATTACTCTAACGTTCCCAGAACGTTCTTTTTTTTAAGGTGTGTTTTTGGTTAGCTAGGAAAGTTTTCTTAACGAAACAGAATGTTAGTTTTTGGTTTGTACAATGTTATTCTAATGTTATTTTAACATTCCCATAACATTATTATAACGTTCGCCTAACTTCTTTACTTGTGTTATGTCATTACCCCCGCTGTACGTCAGTAAACACCCAGCACACCCGTATAGTACAAGCGGTACGGAAGACGGATCTGTATATGGACGCCTTTAATCAGTATTACTCAACAGGTGAGTAAGGTATTTTATTTTTAAGATAAATTGCCACATGTAGCTCTCTAACAGAGTTCATTGTGAAGCACTATCTATTGTGAAGGGTCGTTTCATTATGACTGTTGTATCACTGTGCTGAATATATTTTCAAGGAAGTACCATGTCTATTAATGGGTATAGCTGGTAACTTCTTCAGCTAAACTGGTTATATCTATTAGTAGTGTACTCATATATCTCTTAAGCCTAGTATGGTTTATGAGCAGTAGGATAATAATATTCATCCACACAGCTGAAGCACAACCAAAACAATGTTTTTCTGCAAAATGCATGTAGTTTTGTGTTTTAACCGCTAGAGGGCCAAAAGTTACATAGTATACCTCAATTTAATTATAGTTTACATTTTAGTAATTTTGTTATGTGCTTTTTGTTTTTTATTTTATATTTCAGCTTAAATGTATTTTTTATTTCAGTTTTAGTAATTTTAGTACTTCAACTTATTTATTTCACGTATAGTTGCCAAAGCAACCATTTTTGTTTACATTTTGTTTTGCATCTAATATTTATTTTTAGTTAACAATAATAACACTGCAGGACACAGAAGTTACAAGATTATTTTTGAGCAGAATTGGTATTTTGTAAGGGAAAAAAAGAATCTAACATTAATGTAAAGTGAATACAAATGTACATCCTTCTTAATTTTAAGTCAAATGGACTTGAATCTGGTCAGAGGAATTACTCTGAATATTACACTGTACTGCATGCTTTTGAAGTAAATAAAACAGTATATAGTAATATGCAAAGAAAAATGCACACGATGTGCATTTTCTTTTTAATATATTTATGATAATATGCATATTTGAGTATTTATAGAGAATATGCATACTCTGCACAAGAATATGTAATATAAACTATTTAAAAAAGAGCATGTTTAAAAAGAGCAAGAAATTAATTGCACTCTGAATCGAAGCAGCAAGACATTTCTAACTACATCATCTTGCATTATGCGCCGCAGTGTGTGAGAGCAGTGGAAAGCACACATCACAGGCAGTGTAAATGCAATTTGTTTTCTTATGCTTTGAGTTGTTGCTCCGCCTTGTTGTGAATTTCTATGAATATCTAAACAGCGCTAGCACAAACACTGCATATATTAACTTAAGGCTGCCCTTGCCAGTTCAAGCACTAGATGGCGCTAGAAATCCTCTTTAACACAAGTTGGTGTCAGAAAATGATGGAGAACAAGAGAAGGTATCGCTCTCTCGAAATCTGACCATATTATTAATTAAAGCTTAAGCCTTCCCTCGGGAGCCCACAAACAAATAAAGCTCACGATCAGCCTAGGCAATTGTGACGAAGATTTGGGGCTTTCTGGAACAGTGCTGATAACATCATTACCAACAACAAAGATATTTGTACAGTTGCACAAATTGAATTTAGATTGGGCATGAGGGCCATACAATTTCAGTTGCATGAAATTATTAGATGCTGTGAACAGGGCCGAACTGTAGGAGAGGTCATGATTAATACATTAAAAGCTGCAGTAATCAATACCAATTGAGCAAATGGTGCTTGATATGAAGGGCCGGCCCTTGATCATTGTGTGCTTTTTATCTAAGGCCACTTTTCATTTCAGTGGAGCTGCTAACACAAGCACTAAATGACCACATGATAGATTCAAGTCTATTATAAAGGCACTGCAGTCTGATTGGATGAGCCATAATCAAAGCTGCTGGAAAATAGCTGACATAAACAAACCTGCAGTTCAGTTTTATATGAATGCCTTCAGCTCATCGTATATGTAGTTGAGGAGAGGTGTGTGCTTTACTTTACACCAAGGCCGTAACCATGTCTTGAACATTGGGGGGACCAAAGATTTCTTGATTATTATTGATCTTTTTATTTAAAGGAATTAAAGATGTTCTAATTGTAGCCTAATTGTGAAGTATTTGCTAATAATCTTTTATTCAAAAATATGCCCACAGTCACTCTTATTCGTACGTCTAATAATAATATATCAAAAACATACCAAATGTTTCTTGTCTTGTTACACTCAGTTATAAATGACATGAACCATGTAAATGATAGCATATTTTGACATTGTGACATTTCTCTTCCATGTGGTGCTGACAGCATGAAATGGGAAGCGGTTTTAACACCCTTTTATAGTCAGCTGTCAGCTAGACACCTGTGTAATGAATAATTAGACTCACCTGTGGTTGAATTTTTGTTAAATTAGACATTTGTAGTCTAAAATTGAGCTTTGCTCCAGAGACTTTCATTGGGGTGTACTCAAAAAAAAAAAAAAAAATTGCTCTCTAAGTTATATTACTTTATTGTTATAAGTTAAACAGATGTCATATAAAACTTAGTCTTGTCAACATTTTGGAAATTGTTTTTGTGTTCACTGAGATATTGTTTAAAATGTTACTTTTCAAAGGGGGTGTACTCATTTACGCTGATATATATAAAAGTATCATGTTTTATATATATATATATATATATATAAAGTATTATTAAAAATATTTAATATGTTTTTTAAATATATATATATATATATAAATGTATATGTATAATTTTTTAATATTTATTAATGAAATATATATATATATATATATATATATATATATATATATATATATATATATATATATATATATATATATATTACACATACCAGTCAAAAGTTTGGACACGGTAAGATTTTTAATGTTTTAAAAAGAAGTTTTGTCTGCTCACCAAGGCTGCATTTATTTAATTAAAAATACAGTAAAAACAGTAATATTGTGAAATATTATTACAATTTAAAAATAACTGTTTTCTGTTTGAATATATTTTATAATGTAATTTATTCCTGTGATCAAAGCTGAATTTTCAGCATCATTACTCCAGTCTTCAGTGTCACATGATCCTTCAGAAATTATTTTAATATGATGATCTGCTGCTCAAGAAACATTTATACAATTGTGCACAACTGTACAAAATATTTGTGTACAATATTTTTTTACAGGATTCTTTGATGAATAGAAAGTTCAAAAGAACAGCACTTATTTGAAATATAATCTTTTGTAACATTATAAATGTCTTTACTGTCACCTTTGATCGATTAAATGCATCCTTGTTGAATAAAAGTATTAAGTTCTTTAATTTCTTTTCAAAAAAATTTAAATAAAAATTCTTACTGACCCCAAACTTTTGAATGGTAGTGTATAATGTTACAAAAGCTTTGTATTTCAGATAAATGCTGTTCTTTTGAACTTTCTATTCATCAAGGAATCCTGAAAAAACACAACAGTTTTCAACATTGATAAAAATCATAAATGTTTCTTGAGCAGCAAATCGGTATATTAGAATGATTTCTGAAGGATCATGTGACACTGAAGACTGGATTAATGATGCTGAAAATTCAGCTTTGATCACAGGAATAAATTACTTTATAAAATATATTAAAACAGAAAACAGCTATTTTAAATTGTAATAATATTTCACAATATTACTGTTTTTACTGTATTTTTAATTAAATAAATGCAGCCTTGGTGAGCAGACGAAACTTCTTTTAAAAACATTAAAAATCTTACCGTGTCCAAACTTTTGAGAAATTAAAAATTATAACTAATTACATATAAGTAAAAAATGTAAAACTTTTTTGTTACATAATATATATTTTTGTAAAACATTTCTTGTATTATAAAAAAATTCTGGTATATATTTTTTTGTACATGTAGACATCAAATGCCATTGGTCATCACTGACAATGATTTCAGTGAAAAATGACCTAAATTTTGCCTGTTCCTCTTAAAAATGCATATTAAGCAGACATGGAATATGCTGTAATACTGCTGTTTTAGGTCATAGCAGAGCTTGACAGTCCCAGTCCTCATCCACTTTATAGTCCAAGAGCATCCAGGGTATCCTAAAATTCTCTCTAGGTGCTCCACATCATTTCCGGTCGAACGATTACCTTTACAATCAGTTGATTTGACACAGGTAGCTGTTGCTACGTGCATCTCTACAGACAGGCCGTGCCACTGCCACCCCACAATCCCCTAAGCTGACCGGAGGAGAGATACGTGTACGAACTCGCAAGGTCTCGCTAATTGATGTAAACAGAGGAAAGCTGAGTCAGCCTTTAAGCGCAGCGCTTGCGTGATTGTGTGCATGTAATGAGCTGTTCCATTATGTGTGTGTGTTTTATTCGTGAATCCCGTGGGCAGATTGCTTGAATTAATGTCAGCTTTTACTCGCCCTCTATTTTTACGTTTGCTAATGAGACATGAGACTGGAGAAATGTAATTAGAATATCTAAATCAATTAGACCACGTTGTTTCTACCACATCAAAGCTCAATACAGATTTTTATAATTTTATAACTCATGTTGTACATAAATGCCAGCCCTCCTCCTGTGATATTTTTAATTCACATTTCTATTAATGTGTGTGGAGCTTAAAACGTTATGACCACCTCTATTATTTTTACAGCAGCTGTATAATTCTTCAGTGTGTTACAGTATGAGTTCACGAGTCTCCGTCCGCTGACCGTCTCATGTACTGTAGAGTGCAACAGTCGGATTCCGGAAGTATAGACTCCTTTCATTTTCTCCATAGGGAAATAGATTTTTAACAATAACTTATAAACCTTTAAAGGGGTGGTTGATTTCACTTTTTTAACTTCAGTTAGTGTGTAATGTTGCTGTTTGAGCATAAACAACATCTGCAAAGTTACGATACTCAAAGTTCAATGCAAAGGGGAATATTTTCTTTTAAAGAATTCTCTGTTTAAGGACTACAACAAACGGCTGGAAGTTGTAGAAGAGGAAGAAGGAAGAGAAGAGGAAGAGTTGTTGTAGTAGTGTTGTTGCCATGCCGTCATTTTACGCCGGACTGCTTCACAAACGAGGGTCAATTCAACGCTGGATTTACACAAAAGATTAACATGACAGCACATGCTAGTTGATGAGTTGAATCAACTCCACATTTTGTCCTGAATTTATCCACGAACCATTCAGAAATGTCCAGATGCATTCTAAAAGTTGTAACTTCTTCCTGAGTCTCTCCATCAGTGTCCGACTCCAGTTTGAACAATGTAAGTCTGAACACTGTTTCTGACAATCATCATGTTGTCTGCGTGAGATTCTCCAGCTTTGTTGTTGTTGAGCAACCGAAGCGTGAGCTGTTATAGCCCCGCCCTCTTCTGGAAAGCTGTCTGGGAGCAGCAGCTCATTTGCATTTAAAGGGACACACAAAAACGGTGTGATTTTGCTCACACCCAAATAGAGGCAAATATGACAAGCTGTAATAAATGATCTGTCAGGTATTTTGAGCTGAAACTTCACAGACACACTCTGGGGACACCAGAGACTTCTATTACACCTTGTAAAAGGGGCATAATAGTTCCCCTTTAAAGACAACCTTACTGTGAGCTACGAGGCTGTTAATCAATGGTATTTGCTTCTGGTGAAACCATTAGCCCACTTAGTTTTAAAATAATCGTGTTTAACAGTGGAATTTGTGGTGAAAAACTACATTACCCATGATTCCGTACATAAAATTCCACCAATCAAAGAGTCAAAACAAACAAAATGTGTCAAAAGATCTCTTTAGCTTTGCCCACTCCCATGAAGCACTACAAATGATATAATCGAGTTGGTCATCCTACACTCAGTTGTAGTTTTTTTTCTAGTTTGTAATTTTAGTGCTTTAGTTGAAACATTTATAATTTTGATTTAAATTTTCATCTAAAATTTACATTTGATTTTATTTCAGTTTTATTTCATTTAACAAAAATGTTTTTAATATCAGTGGAAAAAATGTATGCTGATTGTCAAATACTATGTGCATCATATCAGTTAGAGTCATTATGAATTTTTTTTTTTTATGGAATATTCTTTATAAATTATTTATCCGTGCACACCATTATTTTTTTTTAATTCATGCGCCCTCATCATCTTTAATCAAAATAACTTCCCCTCCCTCTTGCAGCTCTTCTCTTCTCTGATGATGTGAGGGCGGGGCAACCTGTCACTCACATGAGATTCACCAATAGCAAACCACAACCATCCAATCAATTCCCCATCGGCAAAATCAAACCCCGCCCTATATTTGTTCTCGTGCCAGAAGCTGTTTCACTCAGATATACATCACAATAGGGAAGAAAAGACACACAACTTCTGTTTCCTGCTGACTTAAAACAAACACAGCTCCTTTTAACAGCTCTTGAGGACTCATTTGTCCTTGCAGCATGAACATGGTATTTTAGGGACATTTATTCCCAGTAGGGTTGATCACGCTCATGGATTCAGAAGAAATCAATGCTGATTAAAACCTCAAATCCGAAGCGAGGGACTTTGGATAATTGGTCTGGGAATCACAGGAATTAACAGCCTTCACGTCTTCTCAGCTGTGATGGTCTCATCAAAGAGCAGCGGTTAAGGTTCAGTGCGTGTTTGACAGCAAAAATGACAAGTTTAAGTCTGGTGGCTTCACTGGAAAACATTCAAAATTAAACTAAATTAAGCATTTATCTATTTATTTATCTCTGGCAAAGTAAATAAATAAATAAATAAATGTAAATTATATATATATATATATATATATATATATATATATAAATGTTCTTATTATTACTTATATATATTTTACATATATATTTTAATTTTCTTATTATTAGTTTACATTTTACTGCAGATTGTATTCTGTATATAACTATATGAGTAATCTTGAACTTTTGACCAAAATGCTGCATAAAGTTGTTAAGTTTGTTTATCATTTGTCATCTGAAGCCAATGATAAACAGACAAAAACGGAAGGTTTTCAGTGAGTACCAGCTTCAATGTCTGTCTGTTCCTCTTTGAAATGTGTCCTTTTGTGTTCCATTGAAAAAATACAGTGGAACAACATGAGAGTGAATAAATTATATATAGATGTTACATTTCTGCATGAACTACTGTATTCCTTTAAAACACTTAGACATGAAATCTCCAGTCTCTAATTGGCTGTTGATCATCGACAGCTTTAGAAACGTGCAATTTAAAACATCTGTTAACGCATATCTGAACGTTTAAAGAATCACTAACACATGATCAATTTCACTAGTGCCGCTTTCAAGTCATTGGCTAAATCCAAATAAAGTGTCTGAATTGAATGGATTAGGACCAGAACTGGTGTTTTTTTTTTTTTTTTTTGGTCTTGGAGGTTAAAAGTTTGACTAGTTAAAAGTAAGTAATCTAGCAACCACATACCAAATCTTACACAACATCTTAAAACTATAGCAAATCTCTGGCCACCATTCACAACATCACAGCCAAAGCACCACACGCATACATTCTTTATAAAATGTACTGTAAAACATTTGCGTTTTTTCAAAGCTCTCTTGTTTGTGATAGAACATTACTTAATTCTAATATAAACAGACTGTTCTGTGCTTTTCCTTATCCTTGAGTAAAGACTTTCTACGGATCTAACTTAATTGAAATGTCCTTCTGGGAGTGAGACGAGCGTCTCTCTGTGATTGTAGTTACTGTGTGTTCATCTGCTTTTGTTGTTTTTACTTGTTTAGACTAAGGGAATCATTTTACATTTAACTTGCTTAGCATAACTGGAACCTGCTATTTTAATTTCATATTTCATATTTATGATAAATACAAAGTTGCTTAAATGCAGAAAGCTACTTTTTACATGTAGCAACTTTATACAAGAGGTATTAAATTAGTATTTTTTGTCTGTATAGTGTAGTGCAGATTTTGAACCAATTTGAATGGCAAGACATCTAGTCTCATACTGTCAAAGACAAATCAGGGAAGAAACTGTTACTCTTTTGTCCTCCATCATAAATGTCTCAGAGCAGCAGACGAAACGCAATAACCGCTGTCATGTTCTCTTGCGTTGGGATGCTCGTGTTAGGGAACGTAATCATGTGAGACGCTTCTGGGAGGGAGTTAAACCAAATCAATCTGATGACAGACTTTGGCTCAGGTGTTTCAGAACCACCAAACCAAGATTTGAGATGCTGTGATGTGATTGGTCTGCTGGTTAGTCCAGTTATCCAATCACATCCACTGTTGAGGCAACATTTTTTGTTGCGCATCAAGGGATTAAATGTGTTTCCATCGTAGTTTATGTGCATGTTTCTATATCGAATTATTGTGAATTTTATTTCACTGTCAAAATCATTGCAAATTTAATGTGAATATTCAGTTTTTCACCCTAATTGTGTCTTTCCCCGTATCTCTCCACTTTCTCTGAATTATATAATGTGCCAAAAAGCCTGAATTTCAAAAAGAAAGGGAAAAGACAGTCTAAGGAGAGGCTAAACGCAGCTGGACATGTTATGAATCATGTGACAAGCACTTTTACACACTACATCGACCTTCGTATGGATTATGTAATTCAATAAAGATGTTTGGCCAGCAGTACAACATGCTTCAAAAAGGCCCTGAAGAAGGGTTTTTAGTGTCTGGAGGTGAGAGGGGGTAGGTGGACCTGAAATCATCTTCAGGAGAGGAAGAAATGCTACAGGGACAAGCTGAACTGGAAACACACACACACACACACACACACACACACACACACGTAATACTGCTGTTGTGCAAGATTCAATCCTCACAGGACCCAGACCCCCTTGGGCATCAAAACAACTACCTCCAATGCTTAAAAAAAAATAATAATAATAATAATAATAATTATTGTTGTGATTTAATGGATTCAAAGATAGATCACACAAAGGTTTCATCAACAGCAAGTTTTTGGGAACAGCTAGAAACTACTGTATTTGAAAGTCAATAACAAAAGAGACTGTGGAAAAGTACAATGCCAGCAAGAATGCAAGCTGTTATCAAGGCCAAAGGAGGCCATACAAATATATATATATAATTTTTAAATATATTTTTACAGTGTACATATATTATTCTATTTTCTATTAAATAGGCATGATAATTGAGAATGACAGAAAAAACACATACATAATAGTGATTGAATTGAAATTCTTACTTACCTGAATCTATGCTATAGGGCAGTTTTGTTCTGTTCTCTTCACACGTCATGATTCATTGAACACTGCAGATCCTCTTCAGCCTGCAGCTGTTACACTCAGCGATGTCTATACCTAGAGATAAATGAGAGACTTTAGCATTTATGCTCCTTTGTGCAAATACTTCATACTACCAATGAAACTATAAAGGAAAATCAGTTTAATTTTTAGTATAACACTTGCTGCCAAAATGCTGGTCTGACAGGTCAAAGGTCAGGTGTTAACATTCAGGAGCAAAACAGGAAACAACAGGAAGTAACTAGACGAGATATTTTTTAAATAAAAGTACAAATGACAGTCTATAAGTTCACAAAATAATTTGTATTCTAAAAAAATAACTGCTTGTGTTAACCAATAGTTCATTAATTGTATTCAACAAAGCTGCATGTATATTCACGCTGTCCACTGTTATATACACTACCAGTCAAAAGTTTGGAATCTATAAGATTTTTAATGCTTTTAAAAGAAGTTTCGTCTGCTCAACAAGGCTGCATTTATTTAATTAAAAATACAGTAAAAACAGTAATATTGTGAAATATTATTACAATTTAATCATTTTTCTGTTTGAATATATTTTATAAAGTAATTTATTCCTGTGATCAAAGCTGAATTTTCAGCATCATTACTCCAGTCTTCAGTGTCACATGATCCTTCAGAAATCATTCTAATATGCTGATTTGCTGCTCAAGAAACATTTATTGTGTACAATTGTACAAAATATTTGTGTACAATATTTTTTTCAGGATTCTTTGATGAATAGAAAGTTCAAAAGAACAGCATTTATTTGAAATATAATCTTTTGTAACATTATAAATGTCTTTACTGTCACTTTTGATCGATTTAATGCATCCTTGCTGAATAAAAGTATTAATTTCTTTAATTTCTTTTCAAAAAAATAAAAATTCTTACTGACCCCAAACTTTTGAATGGTAGTGTATAATGTTACAAAAGCTTTGTATTTCAGATAAATGCTGTTCTTTTGAACTTTCTATTCATCAAGGAATCCTGAAAAAAAAGTACACAACTGTTTTTAACACTGATAAAAATCATATTTCTTTGAGCAGCAAATCATCATATTAGAATGACTTATGAAGGATCATATGACACTGAAGACTGGAGTAATGATGCTGAAAATTCAGCTTTATATATATATATATATATATATATATATATATATATATATATATATATATATATATATATATATATATATATATATAATGAGAGGCTTTTGTCCTGTGAGCGTGTGTTTGTGCTGATGTAAAGTGGTCTTTGGGCGTTTGCTGACACATCTACAGCATTACTGATGGTCTCATCACAAAGCAGCCCTGCTCTGTGATACATTACCTCTATTTGTGCCAAGATACCTAAAGAAGACTTTGGCAAAGTTGAAGTCATCCTTCCATTCAGACAGTTTTGCTTCCTGCAGTATTTGTGCTGGATGACAACCTAGATAACATATATTAGCAGGGAGAAGAGCTCAGAGCTGTTTCTGTGGAAGGTTATCATCAAACACCATTTGTTCAGATACGCCACTGTACTGATAACCGCAAGTGAGCAATCGTTTCTGAAAGTTTCTCAAAAAAGGTCTCAGGAGGCCAACACTTTCCCAAATCCTCAAAGAAGAGTTTTGCTGAGAGATTACTATGAAAGATTTGCAGCCCTGAGATCAAAATTTAAGATGTGTCTGAATACAGTTTCAAACCCTGATTTGTGTTATTGTTATTTTCTTGCAATAAACATTAAAATAATTGAATTTAAAATAAAAATATACACGCAATTTAATGTAATTTAATTCTATGCTATTCCATTTATAAGTCAAGGCTAGACTTTTGGGGCTTGGGTTTAGTTGCAATTTAAATTTAATTTTATTAAATAAAAAAGTAATAAATATATTCTAAATGTATGAATGAATGAATGAATGAATGAATCCAAGATATGGTATAATGTAGTCAAGACTAGATATTATAGGTAATATTATAATATAGGTTATTTTCTAAACAAACAAACAAACAAACAAATCCAAGATACCCTATAACGTAGTCAAGGCTAGATAGTTTGGGCTTGGGGTTAGCTGCAATTTAATATTTTATTTTATTAAAATTAATGAACAATAATTATTATATTCTAAATGTATGAATGGATGAATAATTAAATAAATTAATGAATAATTTCAAGATAAGCTATATTGGTACTGAAGGCTAGATAGTTGGAGCTAGTAGCAATTTAACTTTTTAATTCTATTAAAATTAATAAATACCAACCATCCAACTAACCAACCAAAACCAACCACAACCAACCAAAACCAACAAACCATAACCACAACCAACTAACCAACACCAACCAAAACCAACCACAACCAACCAAAACCAACCAACCAACTAACCACAACCACAACCACAACCACAATCAACCAATCAACCAACCAACCAACACCAACCAACCAAAACCAACCACAACCAACCAAAACCAACCACAACCACAACCAACCAACCAACCAACCAACCAAAACCAACCACAACCAACCAGCCACAACCGACCGACCGACCGACCAACCGACCAACCAACCAACCAACCAACCACAACCAACCACAACCAACCAAAAAACCAACCAACCAACCAACCACCCACAACCAACCAAAAACAACCAAGTAATACCAACCAACCACCCACAACCAACCAACCACAAACACAACCAACCAAAAACAACCAACTAAAACCAACCAACCAAAACCAACCAACCAACCACCCACAACCAACCAACAACCAACCACAACCAACTAACCAAAACCAACCAACCACAACCAACACCAACCAACCAACCAACCACCCACAACCAACCAACCAACCAACCAACCAACCAACCAACCACAACCAACCAAAACCAATCAATAACAACCAACCAACCAACCAACCAAAACCAACCAAAACCAACCACAACCACAACCACAACCAACCAACCACAACCAACCAACACCAACCAACCACAACCAACCAAAACCAACCAACCAACCACCCACAACCAACCAACCAACCAACCACAACCAACCAAAACCAACCAGCCAACCAATCCAAGATAAGTTTCCGAGTAGTCAATGATGGTAGTTGGGGCTTGTTTGCTGACACATCTACAGCATTACTGATGGTCTAAATTAAATTACTTGTATTTCTTATAAAATAAAGAAAAGTATTTGTTTGTTAGATCTTGCAACAACTTTATGTGTTGTACTGAAAATGAGATTTGTACCTTCAAATTATTTTAAAAAAGCACTGGACACTAATTCGTACCATATTTGTGGAAAGTGTCAGTAAGCGGATTTTAAAATATAAAAATCCTCTTTTTTTTTTTTTCTGGGAGCTGAGCTTTGGCACTTTTTTTCTTTGTCCTGACCACAGTTCATGATTCATTTAATGCTTTCAATTTCACTTTTTTCATCTTTAGCCTGTAGCTGTTATACTCAGTGATGTGATGTCTACACTGAGAGCTAAATGAGAGACTTTATAATTTATTCTCCATTGTGCAAATGCTTCATCCTGACAATGAGGCCATAGATGATAATCAATTGGTATTCATCTTTAGTGTAAGCTGCACAAATGTTGGTCTGATGCTAATATCATCGCTCCGAGATAAAGAGGCACTTGAGCAGGCGAGTCACATTCCCCTTCACTGCTCGCCACCCAAAATATTCAACTTTCCTAAACGGACATTAAAATCACATCTTATCATTGAGAGGGAGGCCAGAGATCAAAGCGCATGGACATGTTATTATTGAGACTGAACATTAGGAACATTTAGACCCCAAATAAACCTGGGACACTGAAGACCCCGCCGATAGTGCTGATGTGAAGGTGCGATACACAATTATTTTTGCCCCAAAAAAGCAATTTTACATGAAATTAACTGATAATATATGTTTAAAGGAAAAGGTCACCCCAGAATGAAAGCTTCAAAAAGGATGCTAAAGCATCATAACAACAGTCTGACTGTAATAACTCAAGCACTATAACTCTTCTGAAGTCATATAGTCCAGTCAACTGTTGAACTTGAGAACCGGATCAGTCTGATTTGTGAACAAATCTTTTAGACTCAATCAATGAGTCAGTGAGTTGAACAGTAGAACCACATTCAAAAGAATCATGTTCGTTCATGAATCAGAGGTCACTACTTCTCTCATGAACTCTCATGCATCAAAATTATCAGTGAATAATGACAAATCTAATTTATATGCAAATGTTGATGACAGCTTTTATATTTTAATGATACCCCTACTCACTTTTATTATGTTTAAAAGAGTAGCAAGGATATTAAAATGGCTAAATACAGTACAATATAAGTGTTATTAATATTATATTAGTATATTATTGTGCAAATTTCTAAATATTTAAAAGGCAGCTATCAAATTTAAAATTTAAATTGTGTTAAAATATATAATGGGATTAAATCACAATTAAATATTGTAATCTACTGGCAACCATAATTAAAGCTCATTTTTGTTTATAACTTGTTACAAATAAATTTATATCTTTACATTTTCAGCTGTAAAGTGTGTGTAGAGTGTGTGTAGTTGCACTGAACTCTGTTCTATAAGGATCAACTACTTTCAAGACGCCTGACAATAGGTCAAACTATGAAGATGGAGCTTCTTTAAGATTTTATATGACAACTGATGGATGGGTTGAGACAGATTCCTGCCCTCAGGATTGCGTTATCATCTTGCCAAGGTCAGGAACCATACAGCCATAACACGACCACAGGTTGACATATTAAAAATGATGAAACACAGACACACACACAGACACACACAGACACACACACACACACACACACACACACACACACACATAATATTGTCTTCAGTTGCCATTGAAAATATTACCTGTAAAGCCAGAGCAGAACTGTTGTGAGTTTCTGAGCAACACACAGTGGTGTTTCGTTTCTAAATGAATCCACGTTATGAACGAATCGGGTGAACCAATGATTCAATAGCTCATTCATAAAGAAAGCCATGGGCTGCATCCGAAATCGCATACTCTCTTAGGTACTTATTTTAAATAAGTAATTACTTCATGACCGCTAAAAAAGTATATTCTATAAGAGTGTGTGAATGTAATCTGGACGTACTACGTTGACCATACTGTCATTATCATGTGACGTACCAGCGTTAGTTACGTCGCTTTACTGCCATTCACAAATCCTCTCCCGTGGCCTCATGGGATAGTAAAATGTCCATTGTATGTACACTTCAGAATCTCGCCGGAAGTGGTACTTTTTGCCTAGTCTTTTATGAGTACTGTGAATTCAGACATACTTCTTTTGTCACCTACTATACAGTAGGGAAGTATGCGATTTCGGATGCAGCCATTTACTTCATTCCTGAATGAGTCAGCTGTTTGAACAAATTGAATGAACGAATGACTCAATGACTTACTCATTTAGACATTTACCGCCACCTACTGGCAGTTTTAGTTTCTTATTCAGAATATCATTTCATTACAAAAAAACAAAAAAAACAAAAAACATATTTCCATATTAATAAAAAATGTAAGTGTGCTATCTCTAGTTATAAAGGTGCATTTCAGAGTATGTGAAATTTAAAGAAAGAAAGAAAGGATTTCAGGGCTGAAATAAAGATATTTACCTGTGAGTGAAAAGCACCGCTTAAAAGGTGTTCAAGATAATTAGTACAAGAAAGAATTAGTGTCACATCATTTGAGGTACAAAGCAGAAACGGAACAGCATGTCACTGAATTCTTCATCATTCATTAGTTTGAGTAATTGCAAACAGCTTTCAGATAACACAGACGAAAAGTCCCTTATCAGAGCAAATGTTACTGCATTCAACGCTCATGACCAGAATTATTCCACCATTTGCTCTGGATTACAGAAAGCAAAAAGAAAACGCTACAGAAGACATGCAGGACTTGAAAGCAAGTCCTAATGCATACTGCAAATATTATCTGCTTTATTCACGCCGCACTGTAAGAAATTCACACCGTGTGTTTAGTGCAAGGAAAGTGCGGTAGAGACTTTAATCACTCTAAATGATTGAAAGCCTCTAACAGCGATGGTGCATTTCTGAAGCTTAAGTCAATCAATAAGTAAAGAACAGGGAAAAGAGAAAGTCGAGAAATGTATCACTCTCACACAGTGCACAGAAGTTCTTAAGAATCTCTTACTTTGAGAGCTAATACAGTTGACCAAAATAGAAACAAGCGGTTGTGGGTAATTAGATGTAATTAGCTTCATTGCGAGAGTGTCAGTCAGTCCAGATGATTCTACAGCACCGACCTCTGTGCATTTCCACCTGTCAGGAACCTCAGCTTGAGAAAGCACTCAGTTAGATCTGTCTTCATAAGGACAATGATCCAGTAATTACAGAGGTACAGCTGAGTGTTTTTCTCTTAATTACGTATCAGAAACATCTAAAGACATGATATAAAGCAATACTTACATTCAAATTTAATTGCAAGGCTGATGCTTTGTTTTCAAAGCAACATACAACAAAGTAAATTCACTGAAAAAAAAGTTGCTGCCTTGAATTTTTGAATCAACTTGAATCAACTTGCCTGTATAAGTCATTTCAGCCTAAATTACATTAAATGAGTTAAATCTTGTATAACTTAAAAAAGTTTTTTTGAGTTAAAGTAATGTAGAAACAAATGTTGTCATAACGTTTACATTGTTGGTGGAGGTACGGTGATGCTAGCAGATGCTTATGTCATGGTACACTCTAAAAATGCTGGGTTAAAAACAACCCAAGTTAAGTTGAAAATGGACAAACCCAGCGATTGGGTTGTTTTAACCCAGTGGTTGGGTTAAATGTTTGCCCAACGTGCTGGGCAGTTTTATTTAACCCAACTATTCTTTAAAAATTACTAAATGGCTGGCTTGTTTTTAACCCAGCATTTTTCAGAGTGTACACTGATACTGTGGTATTGGATGATTACTATATGTACCATGGTATTTGTATAATACAAGAAGTTACAACTAAGAGTGTTGCATGTCCAAAAACTAATATTTAATGTAAATATAATGTTTTATATTGAAAACACACAAAAAAGTATAGCAAATGCTACCAATATATAAATTATATATATATTAGTAATAATAAAAATAATATTTTAATATTAATACAATTATATTTATAATATTAATACAATTATAATATATAATAATTACATAATAATTATTATATTATATTATATTATATTATATTAATGCTAATATAATAATAAAAATATATATCATACATCATATTCATTATAGTTTAATATTAAAAAAATAATGAATAATTACCAGCCACCTAAACCAAAAACCCTAGGCTGGTTAATAACAAATGATACCAAAAATAAGATTTATAATATTTAAATAATAATAATAATAATGTTTAATATTCAAATAATATTAAATATATATTTTCAATCATATTTACATTTTATTTATTACATGTATTACAACTATATACTTTTATATTAATTCTGCTTTAAATTATAAGCCTATATTTTATATTGAATAATTAGAAATTATATGCCTATGCTAAATATAATAATAATAATAATACTAATAAAAACAATTAACCAGCCTAAGGATTTTTTGCTGGTTTGAGCAGGTCTAGCCACCAGAGGAGCCAGTCTAGAGTTTATCTGGTTTAGTTGGTTGACTAATGGTTCTCCCAGTTTGACCAGTTCTGTACAAACCAGTTCAGTACCTTCAAAACCACCTTGGGAGATCTGCTAACCACCTTTTCTCAGCAAGAATGACTAACATGGTTCTACTAGCATCCCTGGACTAAATGAGTAACACACGATCACAGAAAGATCCGGAACCCGGGCAACAGTTTCTGGCATGATTCAGACTTAACTTTTACCCCGAAGACTATGAAAGAACTGCAGTTCACTACTGTAAAAAGCAACATAAAGCCACTGTAATACCAACAATTTTTCTGCCTCAGGGGGGAAAACTGAACTTGACTGGATTAGATTAGGCGTCTCACCTGCAGTATCCCGCCAGCCTCAGGAACGGTTAAGACTCAGTTAGTGCGACTGATCCCCGGTGAGATCTTTGATTCTCTCGGTGTCACTATACTATCCTCACCTGCCTTCCTACCGGGACCGCTGCCGTACTATGGGGGAATAAACGGCTCAGACCGGCGCTGAGCAGATAAATGACTGAACTATCAGACAAGCTTGAGAAGAGATTATGAAATGCAATGAGCTTCCTGGGTACTGTTACATAGCCTACAGTAGAAGGCTGCGTACATGCTTGTGGAAATTGCTGTTGGTCTGTGTAAGAGAGAGAGAGAGTTTCTTAGCCGGGAAAAATGAATAGTTTTGTAGTGCATGCATGGGAGGAATTCTAACAGGTAAAGGCTGGTGCTAATGCATAGATATGGTTTATAATTCAGCAGATATGACAGTAGTGTCACGGTGAAGGGATGATATTAGTATTTAATGGTCTACCTTTTATGCAGAGGGTGTAGATCTAAATATAATGTTATAATCAACACTTTACAAGTTAATCTCATATAGTAAAATAGTAAAATGCAGTGTTTCATGTGTAATATGCAATCATGTTACCCAATCACAGCAGTGGGCGATTACATTGAAGTCTGAAAGAGACACGACATTTTAATCAGAGGGTGGACAACGTTCATATTATTATAACCAAATTAATATTTTTTATTTGTATTTTTTAAATAAAAGTATGTCTATCCCCAATACTACTTTCAGAGAACAATTAAAGAACAATTGAGTTTTCCCAAATATGTTCATTTGGCTCAAAAGAAAATGAATTTTCATTCAAACACAATCAAAAATGTAGACCAACATGAACCTGAAGACCATGATCAGATCTTTATTACAGGACGAAACATAGTTTGATAAAGTTTTGTTCTTCAAAGTGTTCAAATATTGCCAAGAGATACCCTAAAATATATGCTTCAAAGGATTAGATAATTTACTCACCCCCATGTCATCAAAGATGTTTATGTCTTTATGTCAAAAAGAAATTTGAGGATTTTCTACATGTAGTGGACTTCAATGGCTACCAATGGGTTGAAGGTCCAAATTACAGTTTCAGTGCAGCTTCAAAAGGTTCTACATGATCCCAGACGAGGAATAATAGTCTTGTCTATCGAAACGATCGGTCATTTTCTAAAAAATAAAATAAAAAATTATATACTTTTTAACTACAAAAGCTCATCTTGCACAAGCTCTGCGATGCATCATCCATTACGTAATCACGTTGGAAAGGTCACGCGTGACGTAGGTGAAAGTACAGATCCAGTGTCTACAAAGCGAACGTGCAAAGACTAAGTCAAACAGCCTTTACAAAAAAAAGGTAAAACAACGATGTCAGATGATTTTGAAGTTGGAGGAGAAAATGAGATGGAGTTTTTTGCCCTAACGCGGTACTTCCGCCTACGTCACACGTGACCTTTCCAAATTGTGGCCCATCACAGAGTAGTGCAAGACGAGCATTTGTGGTTAAAAAGTATATAAATTTTATTCTTTTAGAAAATGACTGATTGTTTCGCTAGATAAGACCCTTATTCATCAACTGGGATCATGTAGAGCCCTTTGAAGCTGCATTGAGACTGTAATTTGGACCTTCAAGCCATTGGTAGTCCACTATATGGAGAAAAATCCTGGAATGTTTTCCTCAAAAACCTTAATTTCTTTTCGACTGAAGAAAGAAAGACTTAAACATCTTGGACGACATGGTGGTGAGTCATTTTTTTACGAGAAAAACCTTTAATGAGTTATTAATGTGTCTTTAGTAAATGCATATAAACTGCTAAAATACACTTACTTACTGTAACAACACCTTATTAATAACTCATTATATCAGTTTTCTCACTTTTCATCACTTTTTAATTAACTGCAACACAGTCCAAGTGAGCTGTCACTTTATATTATATAGTTTTTCCACTAAATTAACTATTAATACTGGCAAAAGTAAAACACAGAAAGTTCTTCTACACTGATTTTTTTTTTTTTTTTTTTTTTTTGACATGCAAGATGTTAAACATTTCCAATATTTCATGAACAGCAAATCTGACACTATAGCTTTTCTGAAATTCTTTCTGAAGCTCAACTGGTCTGCAAAGTCAAGCTCATTGATTCAGTTCCCAGGAAACGCATGAACTGATGAAATACTTCAAAAATGTGTTGTAAATAGCTTTGGATAAAAGTATTTGCCAATTTCTAAAGCGCACAAAACAAAAATTGCACTATAAAACCTCACTGTTTTGCATATCTGACAATCTGAATCACACACACACACACACACACACGCACACACACACACACACACACACACACACACACACACACACACAAAATTATCATGTTTCAAAACTCTATCCAAACCAGATCCGTGTTTCACTTGAAATGTGATGAAAGTTTGAATATTCAAATTAGATTTCAAGTAGTTCAGGACACAAAACATAAGTATCATCATACAAAGTGCACAATAGTGTCAAAATATACACATTTTCGCTCATTCTTTCCTGCACAACCTAATGTGCGTGATGTGAATGACACTCATGTAGCCTATTTAGTCATCTAGAAGACATTTTTATCTAATGCAGCTTCTAGTACACTACCTGTCTTGCTCAAGTGCACTATTGGATCATTTCTTGCAACGTTTGAACTAGTAACCTTCTGGTCCTGAACTTCAACCCTCACAAAACGCTACCCTGTTATTGTCAGTATGACTTCTAGAGAACAAAATGCAAAATTGGAAATAAATCAAGCATACCTGATCTGAAGGACATAACATTTTTACAAAGTGAAATTCCTTCAGATGCATATTTGGCTTTGAGGACTGGCAAAACATTTGATTACCTCAAAAGCACTTGAGTCGCTGCAGCTGTGTGCGTGCATGCCAAATACAAATCATCCAACGTGCTCTTAATGGCCAGTTGTCCATCAGGAGAGACTGTTGAAGCGATTGGCGAAGATTCAGTGGGCCGCCATCAAAGTCCCTCCACTCCAAACCAAACTACAAATAGTTCTGGTAAACCTGAAAGTATTTAAAGAGACAAGATAATGAATCGTTCTTTACCTGCATTTCACAACACTTCAATCACTGTCACACATTCACAGCATGAAGGTATTAATATAGACCTGGGAAGGTTCTCCAACAGAGTGCCGGCTGTCGTCCTATTCAGCCGAATCAAATCTCAATTAAATTAGGCTGAATAGGTGCACGCCTCCATGAAAGAATGACAATTCAGATCCCAGTGCTTTATTTAAAGGAATATGTCGGCGGTGTCGTTACGGATTGGATTCCTCAAGGTGCCGCGTTTGCACGGAGCTTGAGGGAATTTCGCAACCCAAATGTAATCAACCAGAAGCACATTTAATTTCCCCCTACACAACTGAATTAAGGCCGAGATGTATGCGCACAAAGAGGAATATGATAATAGAGAAAGTGGAGGAACTGAGGAAAATTTTTAATGAGATGACTGTCCGACTAATTCGTTTAATAAACTGTTATCAGAACGTACGGTCCGGGCACCATGAAATCGCAAGACAATTATGGCTATTTTTTCAGTTAAAATTTTTGACACTGAAAATTGCTTAAAAGTTGAATAATCATCCAGGTCACTGGTCAAATGCACTGAACTGTCATTGAACACATAATAAAAGCTTACTATTGGTTGGCTAAACAGTCTTTTATGACTATCAAGATTTATGTTAGACTGTAAAAATAATTAAACAATTCAAAATGTTTGGTCATGATTGACAGACACTAAGGGATCGAAGACTGACGATTCTGCCCTAAAATGAAACAAATGTTACGATACCTGTATTTTTACTCAGGTGGAAAAACATGGTTTTAAGACATTAAGAATCAGGGCTGAGTTTCTCAAAAGCACTGTGAGCCTAATTAGATTGTAGAGATGCTTTTGATAAGTTCATTATTGTCTACTTCAGTGGTTCTCAACTGGTTTTGCTTTAGGACACATATTTACATTTGACCAAACACAGTAGAAAAGGTGTTTCTTGCACCATTAAAGGTGAAGTGTGTAATTGTGTCTAATGTTAAAGATGCAGTAAGTAATTTTAAATAAACGCTGTTGAAAGTGGTTTGGAGCAAGCACCAAAACACACTAAGCCAATCAGCAGTAAGAGGCGTATACATGGGGAAGGTGCCACTTATGTTCATTAATTTGTGGGCGGAGCTATCAAGATAGGGGATGTGATCCTTTTGGGTAGGGGCATGTTTGTTTTAGTGATTTCAAATATCAACAGCGTAAAATTGCAGAAATCGCTTACTGTACCTTTAAACTTGAATGCTCTTGATTTCATGTTGCCTTTAAAGGTGCAGTAAGCGATTTCTGAGAAACGGTGTTGATATTTGAAATCACTAAAACAAACACACCCCTACCCAAAAGGATCACACCCCTATCTTGATAGCTCCGCCCCCAAATTCACAAACACGCTATGCAGCAAAGGCACCTCCCCATCCATGAGTATATACGCCCCTTACTGCTGATTGGCTACAAGTGTGTTTTGGTGCTTGATCCGATACATTCTCAACAGCATTTCTCAGAAATTGCTTGCTGCACCTTTAAAATATTATTTTTTTTCTATCCAGCTTAAAGGGATAGTTCACCCAAAAATGAAAATTTTGTCATCATTTACTCACCCTAAAGTTGTTCCAAATCTGTATAATTTTTTTTTGTTCTGCTGAACACAAAGGCAGATATTTTGAAGAAAGTTTGTAAGCAGGCCGTAAAAAATACTATGGAAGTCGGTGGTGTCCCAGAACTGTTCTGTTTCCCACATTCTTCAAAATATATTCTTTTATGTTCAATGGAACAAAGAAATGTATGCAGGTTTGGAACAACCTGAGGGTGAGTAAATTATGACAGAATTTTCATTTTTGGGTGAACTATCCCTTTAAATTGCAGAGTCAACTTTAAGATGTTCATAACATGATTCCTCCAACAGCAACATTAGCTAACAGTAACTAATAATGATAATTAACTAATAATTTTGTTTTTAATAATGTTACATTATTGTTAAAAAAATGTTTAAAAAATCTTATAATTAAGACAAAAAAAAACATTGAAATTATGACATGAGATGGAAATAAAAGTTGAAATTATAGTCATAATTACGTGATAAAAAAAGTAGATATTATGACATAACTAAGTTATGACTTTATGGAACTTATGAAATAAAAAAGTCAAAATGATGACTGTCATATGCCATAATTGCTAATATAATAATAGTTTGTCATAATTTAAATTATTTTTTCAAATGTTCATTATTCATTTATTTTGTAGTGTGTTAAGTAATGTTACCATTACAACTTTTGATTTAAAAATATATTCACTCACCTATAATAATGCACAATTTCATGGTTTAATGCATTTAGCATTTTTTTCCCCCCATACTGTCATGTAGAGTTTAGACCCAACCAGTTAAGACCCACTGCTCAATAGTATATAGCTAACTAATTATGAATAATTCAATGGTGAATAAACTTCATCCCAGATGGCACGTTGCAGTCTCTGCACTCAGAGATCTAGAAGTTTACTTACTGTTGAACATGTGCATTGCCTTTTTTTTCAAAGCTGAATCAGATTTTCAAAGAGCTCGTCATTTCTTTTGTTCAAAAGCCCATCTCTGATAGTACAAAATGCCTTGTCAGATAATTAATCCAACAAGCTGTATAAAAAAAGACACAGCAGCTCAGTCCAGCTCTAAAAAAAGAACTTACAGGAACTGTTGGTTTTCGAACAATCAAACATGTCTGTGCAAACATATGTGGAGAAACACAGCGGAAAGTTATTAGACAGATCAGGAGATCTGAAATAGCACAAAAATATGAGATTTTAACATTCGTAGCATATGGACAAAACCATCTGCAATTAGATGCATCTCGGCTCCTGAAAACGGTGACAGGAACAGGAGGCCCGTGACGCACAGCGGCTCAGATCTGGAAGTAACGCTGATGAAAACGTATGCCCTATCACAGGACTTCCCCAACTCTCGGCCCTGTATCTAATGGCATTGTCAGGGCGAAACAGGAAAAACACAAGACGGGAGATCAGGGTTCGGACGGCCAAGACAAATGACAGAGGTTAGGAGTTACCCGGAGCATCTTTCATCGCACGGCAGCGTCCTTCCCAGCATCCGAGCTCTCACTGTAAGGAGAGATGAGAAAGAGAAGAAAAATTGAAGGTATTGTAGGGCACTCGCACTATGTATGCATTAGAGAGGAAAGCAATATGCACTTTTACATTTGATGAATGACTCTGCTGGGATATCTAATCCTCTTCCTCCATCACCTCTCTGGAAAAAAAGATTAGCGCAGGCTTATTTTAGAATTCAACTCCCTTAGTCAACATCTATTTTATCCATGCAAACGAGACGGGAATTAAAAGTACATTCGCTGCAATATTGCACTATTGGATTTGTAATGAAATGATATTCATTCAGGTTTGCAAGACAGTGAGCTGGTCCAAAGATACAGTGAGTTTTATATTTAATGGCATGAAAAGGCCTCAATTTAATTCCGTTCCTCATCCCTGCAGCTAATAGAAAGCCGGATCTTTAGTGTACGAACATGGGGAGCAATGCTGGCAAATCTATTCTGAACTACAGCCAACTCAAAATATAGCTAATCTCCAGTTAATTTACTCGGATGTTAGTTGCATGACAAGGTGCAAACAAAGAGAGAAGAAGAAAAATGGCAGGGTGGCGTTTTTGAGAACACTGATACTGGAAAAGTAACACTATTTCTCCTGCTAAGGTAAAGTCATGCTACTGAAAACTGTAGTTAAGTAAGTATCATTGCAACCAACCAACTCCAACACTATAGTAAACATCACTTAATACAGTTGGTGTTTCATAATGATTTAATGGTGAAGCAATATCTCTTCTCCATTTGGTGCTAAAATCATACCAACAACTCATTCCTCATGCTTTTTAGACAAAGTAAACACATGAGCAGTTGATTCTTGCAAGCAATGTAAATCTTTAACATGTGCAGTTGTCACCTAACATACTTTAACTACTTCAACTTGACCTGACCTTTACTTTCATTGCTGATGCCTATTCAGGTTTAACTGAGTCATATTTGAAAGGCACTATGCTTATTTATTTCTTTATTTTTTTACATTTTTAATATGTTATTGTTTGAGGATGAAAAAGTTCCAAAGCACAAAGTCACTCCAAAGGGAGTTATTCTCTATATCAGTGTGCACTGTTTCTTAAGTTTTCTTCCTGGAACGAACATGTCACAATATTCCTCATTTAAATAATTCCAGTCCAAGGCATATGCAAAATAAAGGGGCGGGGCCTGGTTGAGTTAGTTAGTAGTGTGTTGAAACTTGAGGTTATGGTGAGGGGTGGGACATTTCCCAAACACACTCGAAGCAGTTGACCAGTCACAACACATTGGTCCATCTGACCAATCAGAGCACATTGTGCTTTTCAGAAGGAGGGGCTTCATAGAGACAGGAACTAAACATTGTTTCGGATAGACTGGGAAGAGAGGTGCTGCAACAATGACATATATGTGAAAATAAAGTGTTTTTGTTTTTAACATTTAAGCCTGAAAACCTATTCTAGTTGAACCCAAAAACAAAATTTGAAAAAGGGCATAACAGGTCCTCTTTAACCAAATTTGAACATCTTCAAAAAAAAAAAAACTTTTTAAACAAATTGATGAGTTGAAATTGAAAATGTTTTTCTTGCTTATAATCGTTCATTTAATCAGTTATATTTAATCATTTGTTGTTTTCTGTTTTATCATTCTTTTATGACAAATGCATATTGTTTCTTTCGTGAAATGCCTTTTAGAAGTATGTTGTTGACTTGTGTTGGTTTTCTAATTCTGCTGCACACGCGTGTATTCTGAAAGTTTCCACTGGCATATGCAAAAATAGTAGGATGTTAAAGTACAGAAGGGTCCCTTCTTAATAGAACTTTAATTTCACAAGTGCATTGTGTTTCTAAGAATTGAGGAGCTAGACCTTTAATTTTCCATCACATGATGTCTAGCACAATATTTTAAACTGTGCTTTGTACTTTCAAGATGCTGAGACGCCTACAATTTGATTTCTAAATTTTGCCTTAAAGGTGGGGTATGTATTTTTTCAACAAACCCACCCTTCTCCTCATTTCTCCGCCTCCAAAACTCACCCTCCAATCTTAACCACCCTGCTTCTAGTCGGTCTCAAACCCCAGCCCGTCCGCTGCTGGCAGACAAGGTGAATGCACTAACAATGACGCTAAACACCACATTCTCTAGCAGTTGTCAGTATGCAGTGGTTTACCTACACAACTCTCACCAGCTGGCCACTGTTTGACACACAATGCCAGAGTGGATGTCTGTTTATCACAGCTGACGTGCAACAAAATGCTTCACGAAAAATAAAGTGCAGATGATGAACGACAAGGAAGCACAAAAAATCAACGTACAGTACACAAGAGTAAACACAAACAAGTGTTTGTTGTTAGTCGGCAACAGCACAGCAGCTCCAGACAATAAAACCCAGTGTTACTCACATGTAAAGTGGAATCAAAGCAGCCTCCGCATCTGTTTTCAGGCCTTCCCGCTTAGCTCTCTCCAGCACTGGAAAGCTTTTCTAATATTAACGTGTGTCCTAAAGTGCTTGCCCAGTCATAAACCTTCATTCCAGTCATATTCTTTTGAGCCGTTTTGTATTGTGTCCCATCATCTCTCTTTCTCTCGTTCTTTTTTTTTTTTTTTTTGTCAAATCTCCCTCTTGCTCACAGAGTACCTCAGAGATGACGCGTTTTTGTAGGCCAACCCGGAAGTTAGCAGTGCATGGGTTCCCAAAGACTTTTGGAAAATCGCAAAAAATAAGCTCTGTGTTTAACAAAGGGTTATGACACTTACATGTTTTGGCTATCAAGATAATCTTTACAAGTTAACACAACAAAAAGCTAACAGTAGGCTACAGCACACCATGGTCGCGGATCAACGTCACCACCAAGCTTCCTCAAACTTTATTTAAAAAACAACTTTATTTAAAAACATGCTCGCTGATTATGATCTGCGCTGTGTATGAATACTTAGCCACTTTTTCATGAGAAATGCTGTCCAAATGTCTTGTTTGTCATGATGACTTCTAAAGTCCCCGCCAAAGAAGTAGTCCATTTTAGCAACAATAAAGGTTTAAAAAATCACAAGCGGGTTATAACTGGTGTGTTTTATGTCATAGATCAAAACGTGAACATATTTAGAGGCTTTGTTAACCACAGACCTTATTTCAGGTGATTTAGCAAAAACCCATTCAAAAAACCCATAGACTTTAGGGCGATGGAACCGGAAGTCCTAAAATGCTAACTCGCTTCCGGGTTTTGCTTACAAAAACACGTCATTCCTGAGCTACTCTATTCTGTCTCCTTGACCGTTATACGCCCCCTAATGCTGATTGGTTAGACGTTTGTTGTTGGTGTCGGCCTGACTAACTTCCAAACAGTGTTGTTGAAAAAATACATACCCCACCTTTAATGACTTTTGTGGTTTACTGGTCTTGCGAAAGAGGAACTTGTGTCCAGTTTTCATAGAAGGTTAATTTTCCTGCATGGTCTCGATCTGATATTTTCTCAGTCGTGATTCAATTTTTGCTCTTTGCATTCTGCATCAACGAGATCTCATCAAACTTTATTTTCATTAGGCAAGAATATTTTACTCAGACTTGTACTTAGATTTTTGGTTAATATTTTAATAAGATTTTGTTAAGATCTTACTAAACTTTTAATTATGATTTTTCCTAACATTTTTCTTAGTTAATACTTCTTAGATGACTTCAATATTTCAGAGATATTGGAAATTGGGTTCTAACTGTTTGTGTTGTTCTGTTATGAAAATTTTTCTTTATTAAATTAAAATTTTTATCATTCAAAATCAATATGTCTATCATTTATTATTTTATCATATTTTTATTAAGCAATAAAATCGATTTAATCATCTGACCTGGATCTCCCCATTGCATCACAAATTGATGCACACATTTATATATAATAATAAATAGGGTAAAAGGGTTGTTATCGTTAAGTAAAACTGTTAAAAGCAATTCTGTTAATTGAAATTCAGCTGAAATAAAATTAAATAAAATAAGTTGAAAAAATTAAACTAAACTAAAAATAAAAATGTTTCCTTGGAAATAAACTGTAATAAGTTTAAATTGAAGCACAAAAGCTGAATCTGAAAAAAACAAACAAACCCTAAATTAAAACTAAATAGCAAATTAGCAATTAAAAAAAAATGACAAAAGCACATTAAACTAAAAATTAACTAAAATTAACAATAAAAAAAATATATATAATATATATATACAGTACACACACACACACACACACACACACACACACACACACACACACTGGCTGTACATAAGGCACCATAAAGTTTTAGTCCAATCAATTATTTGTCATTATACTGTTTTATGGGGCTACATTATCTATGCTAATGAGTGGTTTGATGGTTAAACCCGTTCTACTCGAGCTGCTTACAGTCTAAGCCGCAGCATCATGGAGGGGTGAATCCGGAGCCAAGGATGTCTACATTACCCACTGACGTCTGATCCCGCGGCTCAATACAGGATTACTGGAAAGAGGACAGTGAGGTCATGTGCAATTACTCAAATGAAGCTCTGCAAATGGCACTACAATTACATTAAGGCTTGAAGACTTTGTTAACAATTAAAGTACCATACATTATATCGGATTTAGGATGAAAAGGTTGTCAGTTTGACTTGGGATGAGTGTTAAAATATTACCATGCTTTTGATTAATAATCATGTTTATAATGTTTAACAGCTTATAAAGAACATTTATGGTGATAATGTTATACAATAGATTATAAAGCACAATGGATTATTAAAGAGGCCATATTGTGCCCTTTTTCAAAGTCTTGATTTTGTTTTTGGGCTCTTCTAAAATAGGTTTTCATGCTTGAATGTTCAAAAACACCTTATTTTTCACATATTTGACATTGTTGCAGCTCCTCTCTTCCTAGTCTGTCAGTAATGCTCTGTTTAGTTCCTGAAGCTCCGCCTTCTGAAAAACACAGTGAGCTCTGATTGGTTGGCTGGACCAGTGTGTTGTGATTGGTCAACCGCTTTAAGTGTGTTTGGGAATTGTCCCGCCCCTCACCATAACCTCGAGTTTCAACACTCTACTAACTAACTCAACCAGGCCCCGCACCTTTATTTTGCATATGCCTTGAGCGGGAATTATTTAAATGAGGAATATTGTGACATGTTCGTTCCAGGAAGAAAACTCAAGACTACAATGAAGCCGTTTCAGGGAGTTCAGACACAGTGTGCACTGATATAGAGAATAATTCCCTTTGGAGTGACTTTGTAACTTTGAAGAGCTTTTTCATGCTGAAACAGCAACATTACAAAAAAGCAGAATATGTGCTCTTTAAATGATTAGTCAAATGATGATCAAATCCAGCCAATCACAACACAAGAGCATGCATATATAAACAGCTGCTTAACTTTTTTTGTTGTTGTTGCACACTTAAATTGTGTCAAGCGTCAGTTATCTAGTGTACATGCCTTCACTGAACTGTGATCAAAATGTCATACAGTAGTGAATTATAACCAAGCAAGTCAAAATTGTTGCATGTGACGTGATGTTAATAAAATACTATCTTAAAATTGTCCAAAAATTTTTTTTAACCAATCTTGTTTTCCTGCCAGGCATAAGTAATGGTGGATTGTGCAGTTAGTGAGATTGAACGGTAAGGCAGGTAATACGTTTCAGAGGCAGCAGCTTCTCATGGTCCACATTAGCCAGAATCGGCTGACACAAATCAATACCAAGACAGATGTTTCACAAGTTTCATATTTTCATTTTAAGTAATCTCTTATTAATTTGTGTTCATATAAAAGCCACTTTTCTGTACAAGGGTGAAGCTATAGATTGTGCTGGAGGTAATCTAATGTTCATCAGGTTCTTTCTCATATGTTGAAGGGATGTTTTTCAGAAGATGACATGAGACTACAACCTCAGGCCCTTAGCTTGAATGTGAGAGGCAAATTTTGGGGGGGTTTTAGATCTTTTTTCAATAATTGAATTCTGGTCTTCTGCTCTGCTAAAATGAAAAGTTGCAAGATGCATTTTGAGGACGGGATGCCATGATGATTTATTCACATCATCAATGAGTTTGGCACACTTTATAGAGGAAACTAGACTTTATATTTTCTCAGGAAAAGTGAATGTTACTTGCCAACTGCCATCATACTAGGGTGTTGAGGTTGGTTGTCAGGGTGTTGCTATGTAGTTGCCATGGTGTTCGGAGTGGTTGCTAGGTGTCTGAAGTGGAGAGTATGGAAGCCTATTTCTAACACAAAAGAAAAAAAAATCATGCTTTGGTAAATCATGACATAAAAAGTCAAAGTTATGAGATAACTCGAAAATATGACATACTAAGTCATAATTATGAGATAAAAAAGATAATTATGAGATAAGACAATTATGACATAAAATATCAAAATTATGAGAAACTCAAAATTATGACTCATGATTACTGTGTATAAGGAGTTGAAATTATGAGATAAAATGTTGAGATTGAGATGCTAAGTCAATTATGAGATGAAAAGTCATAATAATGACAAACAAAGTCAAAACGATGAGGTCAAAAAACAATTACTGTATGAGATAAATCAAAATTATGACATACAGAATCATACTAATTGTATGAGACAAATTTTCAAAATTTCTCATTGTATCTTATTGTATGAGACAAATTCTCAAAATTTAATTATCAGGTAATCAAATGTCAAAATTGAGAAACTAATAATTGAGACAAAAGGTTGTAATTATGAGATAAAATGTTGAAATTATGACATACAAAATTATAATTACTGTGTAAGATAAGTGGAAATTATGACATACAAACTATGATATAAAAAGTCAAACTTTTAATGTAATAATTATGACTTTTTTGTCAATGCTGATCTTAACTTAGTACAGTATCTCATAATTCCGACTTCAACTGTGATTCACCAAAGCATTTTCTCATGTGGTGTAAATGTGCTTCTATGAAATGACTTTCCGTAACTATGAGCAACAGTAATAGTGAAGCTTGCTTAACAACAACACTCTTATTAAGATGAAAGTTTTTCATCTTAAGAGAAAAAAACAAAACAAAAAAAGATTTTATCACTGATGGCCAGGAAAAAAGGAGTCTCTGTGAGCTTTGGTGCTTGAGGTACTTATGTTGACACTTTCTAAACAATGAAAATGCAGTGTGTGATTGAGGACCGGATGGATAACAAAGGCAAACAAGAACGCCGGCCGCCCTTTTTGCTTTGTGAGATGGCAATCAGTGGTGACACACAGCGACTACATTCAGCTGCAAACACAGGACACTTTGTCATATCCACTCAAAATGAAATAAAACAGCAGGACGGCTCAGTACAACAGTTTAACCACACAGAGAGACAAAAAGACAGTTGGCTGTGAACGCATTACGTTATGTTAGAGACCACTGCATGACATTTCTATGTACATCTGGTCTTTTCTTTGCCATCATTGTTAAATTAAAATATTGTTTTTCTGAATTGGTAAAAAATTCCTGTAGGTTTTTTTCTCTTTTCCTAACATGATGTGCATTTCCAAGGAAACGAAAAAAAAAAACAAAAAAAAACTTTGATGTCTTCGTAGTGTGTTTTTACTTACTTTTAAGCACTTATACATAACATAATGACTTCCTGTAGGAAAGAAAATTAAAGCACTTAATATTTCAATCGTTATTCCTAAATGGCAATGAGATTAAATATAGACATTCACTGAAGTCTCCTGCTTCACAGATGTTTCTCCTAAGAGAAAGACACCAGTAATCTCACACACTTCTCCAGAGAGCTCAACAAGTCTTCAGTATGCTTACATTTTAAATTTAAAAGTGAGAGAACTCAATATGAATTCATATCATTTCTCATAACATTCTCCCATAATCAAATAATCAGCGCTGTTATCCACATTTATGCATTTAGTGAACTATTGACCCATTTGGGTCTGTTTTTTTATTTTAACATCTGTTTTCAAATTCTTGGCCATTACCTGAAAAAGTGTGGAAAACATTTCAGCTAATTTTAAATTACCACTTTGCAATAAGGTTCCATTTGTTAACATGAACTATGAATGAAAATACTTCTAGAGCATTTATTAATCTTAGTAATCCGTTAATTTCAACATTTACTAATACATTATTAAAATGAAAAGTTTTATCTCCTTCTATTTTTTTCAGTTGCTAACATACATTTGTCCAATCTGTAGTCACATTTTCAAAACTCTAAACACATTTAGCAGAACATCCGTCTGTTCTGACCATACCATTAACACAATTCATGTCATTTTCACACAAAATGCAGTCAATTAACACGTTTCTAAAATGCTTACATTTTCTTTTCATATAAGCTTACCTCATACTAAAATCAAGAATCTTTCTCATCTTATTCACAAATGCTTAAACACAGCATGTCAGAAATGAGGACTTAATGTTTCAATCTTTAAATATAGTATAAAACCTCTACTTCTGCAACAACAGCAGCTCAAAAGTATTGAAAAAACATATCAAACAAATACTGAAACAATTGATAAGCATTTTTAATTAGCATATCACTGAAATATTGAGAAATAGCAGACTCCAATCTCAGGAGGAGCAGAGAGAGAAAAAAAAATAATGTCTGGGTAAGGGAGAGGAATAGATGAAGGAGCAGAGGAGAAGTTGGATCAGGACAAGGGAGAAGAAGAGGTATATGGGAGAGGAGTAAGAATGTGTGCTGGATTGTGCATCTCTATGATTTTCCCCCTTACACATGTGGAACCTATGGAAGCTTATCTCTGCCATGCATAGAAAATAAAAAAAATTGTCTTTTTATTTCACTATTCTGACTTTTTTCTCTCACTTCCTATAATTTATATTTCACAATTCTAAAGTCAGAATTGTGAGATGTAAACTCACAATTGCAAAAAATAAAGTAAAATAAAATAAATAAATAAATAGATTAGAATTGTGAGATAAAAAGCCACAATTACCTTTTATGCTTTTTTATTCTGTGGTGGAAAAAAAAAGGCTTCCATAATAACCAAAGACCATGTATGTTGGATTTGTTGTTGATCAATGGCAGCAATTTCATGTTTTCATTTCAGTAAAAGCTTCATACTACAGCGATTTTACTACAACGATTCCACTACCACTGTTCCATATATACAGAATATGTGGTCTGCAAAGGGCACTAGCTACCAAGAGGATACCTCCCTCCCCCTACGGGAGCTCCATCAACACCACACACCCACCCCCAGAAAGAGATTTCAACCAAGGGGCCAACTGAAGTTCAGCATAGGGGATTCATTTGACCAGTGGCTGCCCTGAGAAATTCTCTTACTTTCTTCTCCTTTTTTTTTCTTTTTTCTACTGCACATTCTATTACAGCTTTTTTCAATTGCTAACATACATTTGTCAAATCTGTAGTCACATTTTCAAAACTCTAAACACATTTAGCAGAACATCCGTCTGTTGTGGCGATACCATTAACACAATTCATGTCGTTTTCACACAAAATGCAGTCAATTAACACGTTTCTAAAATGCTTACATTTTCTTTTCATATAAGCTTACCTCATACCAAAATCAAGGATCTTTCTTATCTTATTTGCAAATGCTTAAACACATCAAGTCAGAAATTAAGAACCAATGTTCCAATCATTAAATATAGTATAAAACCTTTTGCAACAACAGCAGCTCAAAAATATTGAAAAAATATATAAAACAAATACTGAAACAATTGATAAGCATTTTTAATTGGCAGATCACTGAAATATTGAGAAATAGCAGACTCCAATCTCAGTTGGAGGCATAGTCAGGTGTTGAAGTTCTTTCCATTACATGGACATACAGTAAAATAGGACTCTTTGAATTGGATTTGTTCAGTGTGGATGAAGAACAACACAGAGGAGCAGAGTGAGAAAATAATGTCTGAGTAAGGGAGAGGAATAGATTAAGGAGGAGAGAAGAAGTTGGATCAGGACAAGGGAGAAGAAGAGGTATGGGAGAGAAGAATTTGTGCTGGACTGTGCATCTGGTTTTCCCCCTCACACATGTGGAACCTATGAAAGCTTATTTCTGCCATGAATAGAAAATAAAAAAGGTAATTGTGTCTTTTTATCTCACAATTCTGTCTTTTTTCTCTCAATTCCTTTAGTTTATATATCACAATTCTGAGAAAAAAGTCAGAATTGTAAGATGTAAACTCACAACTGCAAAATAAAAAACAAAAAAATAGAATTGTGAGATAAAAAGTCACAATTACCTTTTATGCTTTTTTTATTCTGTGGTGGAAAAAAAAGCTTCCATAATAACCAAAGGCCATGTGTGTTGGATTTGTTGTTGATCAATGGCAGAAATTTCATGTTTTCATTTCAGTAAAAGCTTCATACTACAGCGATTTTACTACAACGATTCCACTACCACTGTTCCATATATGCAGAATATGTGGTCTGCACAGGGCACTAGCTACCAAGGGGACACCATCTCACCCTCTATGGGGGCACCATCAACACTCCACCCCACCCCCAGAGAGAGATTTCAACCAAGTGTCCACTGAAGTTCAGCACAGGGGATTTCATTTGGCTGCCCTAAGAAATTCTGTTACTTTCTTCTTCTTTTTTTCTACTGCACATTCTATAAAGTATGTTGCCAAGAATGCACACATTCAACACTCAACCAAAAATGTAGAGTGGATTACATGTAAGCATTCTACTTTTACTGCAGTAAAAGGAAACTGAATTATAAAAACAATGGATTTCATATTTTCTGCAGGTAGAACCGAAACATGACAAGTAATGCAGTTTTCGTAATGCCATCAACTGTTAGTATTTTGACAGTCACTGCACTTTGATTGACTATATGTTCATGTTGGATAGAAAACTAGTGCTAGTGTTTGACAGAACGACTCAATTTTGAATCAGGTTTGCTGTGTTTTGATAGAGTTAGTATATGCTGAAAAAGTTTTTTTTTAGCATTTTGAAATGTAGAGTTTATGTTTATTTAACAAAATATGGTTTGGGGCAGAAAATTCACTATTTGGCTAATTGTGTGATGTAGGTGTGCTGCTGTGTTAAGAGTTTAGAAAAAGTACTTGGTAAACGCTTGTTAGCAATTGTAAAAAACTGTAACTACATTAATTACCGTGAACTAACACTGAAAAATATGTATATAAAATGTATTAAAGGGATAGTTTGCTGTTAATTTTCTCACCCTCAGGCCATCCAAGATGTAGGTGACTTTTTTTCTTCAGTAGAACAGTAAGGAAGATTTTTAGCTGAAACCGTGGTCCTCTGTGATTCATATAATGGAAGTCAATGGGTGGCGTCACTTTGAGATAAAATAAAACATATGCAGACAAAACAAAATTATAATAATACCCGCTGCTCCTGACAATACATTGAGGTCTTAAGAAGCAAAACGATCCATCTGTGCAAGAAACTGAACATTATTTACAACATTTTTACCTCTAATCCACAGCCTCGGCAAACAGTCTTGAGTGAATTCACTACAGTCTGGACCGCAAGCTTCCTGTCACATAATGATGTATTGCCTTCTGAAGCGAAGCGATGCGTTTATGTAAGAAAAAAATCCATATTTAACACATTATGAAGTAAATTCACTAGCTTCCGCCAGTACGTCGCATCAGTTACGTTTTTTTCGTAAGTTGAATATGGAAGGCATAGGCCAGAACGTAAGCGTTTTGATCTGTGAGAGGCATTACACTTTCTTCGTAAAGCCGGGCACACATTTAACGACTAGCTAAAACATTCTAAGACTGTACTCAACACACAGCGATTGTTTCCAGATTTAAATACTTAAACACGGAATTTGAACACCGACTATAATCGCAGACTGAACGCAACTGGCTCTGACTGGACGCGTTTGAGCATGATCAGTCATAAGTATCAATTTACATTCATAATCGGCCTTACAATCGTTAAGTGTGTGCATGGCTTAAGTTGAATACAGAAGGCAGTCTGGTGGAAGCTAGATATTTTACTTTATAACTTGTTAAATATGGATATTTTTCTTACACAACTGCATTGCTTCGCTTCAGAAGGCCTTTATTACACCCCCCAGGAGTACGTTTATGATGGATGGATGCACTTTCTTCAGCTTCATACTTGTTGACCCCGTTATAAAGCTTGGATGCATCAGGATATTTATTAATATAACTCCGTGTAATGAGGTTCTTTGTTCAGGGAAGGAAGAGGACAGGGTCGGCGTGACTGCTGACAGTATTTTATTAAAGGTTTAAACTCAAAACAAAAAGGGCTGTGCAAACAGCACCACAGAAAGCACACAGTCACAACGTAACTTCTTCTTCAGAAATGACCAGATCGCAGCTGTCAGCAGTCCTTCTCTCTCTCGCACACTCCTGTTTCTCCTGGCGTTTTATACTCTCTCCACACCAATTACTGAAACAAGAGACAGGTGTTTGTTATTTGCGTTTAACCCACTCACTCACCGTGCGTCTCCCGACTCTCTCTCCCACTGCAGACCTCGCTGAACCACGCCCCCCTCGCCACACTCCGGTTGTGTTCATCAGAAAGAAGAAAGTCCTACACCTAGGATGGCTTGAGGGGGAGTAAATTGGGGTAATTTTCATTTTAAAGTGAACTAATCCTTTAATTTTGTTTTGTCTGCATGTGTTTTTTGACTCTCAATGTGACGGCACACATTGACTTCCATTATATGAATGGCAGAGGACCACGTTTTCAGCTAAAAATCTTCTTTACTGTTCTATCCCTTTTATAACTATAACTTTAACTATCCCTTTTATATTAGTTAACATTAATTTTAACATTTACTAACACATTATTAAAGGGGTGGTTCTTTATGATTTCACTTTTTTTAAACTTTAGTTAGTGTGAAATGTTGCTGTTTGAGCGTAAACAACAACTGCAAAGTTACGATGCTCAAAGTTCAAAGCAAAGGGAGATATTTTCTTTTAAAGAATTCTCTGTATAAGGACTACAACAAACGGCTGGTAGGGACTACAACAACTTCCCGGGTTGGTGACATCACTAACTCTAAAATTTACATAAACCCTGCCCCCGAGAACACACAACAAAGGGGGTTAGGCCATGTTATTGCAATAAAGTACGTAACACAAATGCAATAGCATGCCATAAAAGCAAGATGCCAACATGACAAGTTATAACTGTAATTAAACTAAACTATACCTGTTTTATCTTCAATGCAGCATATATTCTCTGGCTCTGTAGGATCTTACAACAGTTCCCACACGAGCGATTTGTAGATTATCATTACAGAATATGCTAATCAATGACTTTAACATGCTATAAAAAAATGATCTGTGGGGTATTTTGAGCTAAAACTTCATATTCACACTCTGGGGACATTAGAGACTTATTTTACATCTTGTAAAAATGGCATTATATCACCCCTTTAAGATCAAAACTTGTATCCGTTTATATTATTTAATGTGACTAACATGAACTAACAATGAAAGTTAACAAAGATGAAGAAATACTGTAACAAATGCATAGCTCATTGTTAGTAAATGCATTAACTAATGTAAACTAATAGGGCCTTATTGTAAAGTGACACCGTATTGCATAGAAGTAAAAAGGGCATTAATTTAATAGCAAGATTTATTTCATATATCATATCACATATTTTTAGGTTATATCCTTCAAGATAAACTAAGTGGTGGTTTAAAAAAGCAGTGGTCACTTTGCATGTCGGTCAGATGTTTTCTTCCTGTCTAAGTGGGCATTTATTGAGCAGAATAAGCTGCATGAGATTTGTGCTAGTCAAAAGTCTGCCAATGCAAGACTATCCAATATTAGACATTTGTAATGCGAATACACACCGGCCAGCAGAGAGAATGTAAAAATAACATGCATTAGCAAGACCTAATCTAAAAGCCTTTGTGGTCTTCCACAGTGCTGGTGTTGGGCGGGCGGTGTGAGGTCTCCCTCGGCTCTTTCCATCTCTGTGAATGGACCTGCGGCGGAGCGGCCCAGCTGCCACTCTCTGTTTGGACCTCGGCCTTTGAAGAGCACTTCTGTTTGTTTACTCTGAGGACTCAAATTGCTCGTGATGCTTGGTTAGATTTCCATCAGGAGCTTGCTGGAGGTCAGAGCCGAGGCCTGACCTTGGATCCGCGAAGCTGCCAGTTTATACACAGAGCCGCCGTCCACAGAATTCAGTATCGGCTGAGGAAATCTGATCCTGGATCAGCAATCTTTATAATAGCACATGCTGCAGCCATAGACTAAAACACCATCTCAGATCATTTGGGATTGTATTTACATCAATGCTGTTTGCGGATCTGTGGCGCTTTTTAGTGTATATTGACTATATTTAATATTGATTATGCGATCTGATAACAAACTCAGTGCTCACATTCTGACATATATTATGCAGCATCCTTACCAGAGTAAAACTAAAGGTCCCAGGATACCATTACTGTATGATACTACCAATGATAATGGAAAACACAACAATAGGGATGGTAAGGGAAAGATGATTTATATGGAACATAAGTTCGGTTGCTTCATCTCCTAGAAATTATTTAATCTAAAGCACCATAACAATTTTAATCCACCAAGTAAACAAAGTACCATAGTTTGAATTAATATGGTGTATGAATATGACAATCATTCAGTACTGGTGTTATTTTAGTATTATTTATATACTATTTTAGTTTTATTATTATTATAAACTTTACAGACCTTTTACATTCACAAACAGCTATATTGAGCCTCGTTCAGACTGTCAGTCCAAATCCAATTTTTGTGCACATCCGATTGTAAACCGATCATATTTAGTAGGCCTAAATGTAAACAGCAAAAAACAAAAACAAAAACAAAACAAAACAAAAACATAAAATGCGATTTTTATGAATCCATTTTGAGCTACATTCATATGTGGATTGAAATCCTATTCCAATCCCATATCTGGAAATCTGTTTCAGTCTGACCACTGTGATCAGATTTCATGTGGTTTATGTAACTTTCTCATGTCACATAAAACAAACATGTCAGATGTTGTTATAGGAAACGTTAAAAGTCGCTGCAGAAACAAGGTTGTGTTAGTGCTGATCGAGCAGAAAACGACAATACCCTATAAAAGGAGACATGTTTTGAGACTGGTAGAGATGACATAAAGCCAGAATAAAGCCACCAGCCTCCTATGTTTCTGCCGCTGCCTCAGAAGACGTTGTAGACCAGCGCGTTGGCTACACATTGTCATGTTGTAAATAAGACAACATCTCTACTGCAAATCCCTTCACATTGCTGTTGTTTTTTTTGGTGTATGTCTACTAATGCAAAGTCATTGCTATCGAAACCAACGCAGATATTCAGGAAACCGAAAAAGCGACACAAATCAGATCTGAACAGTTGCGATACACAGTGTGAACAGTCAATAATTCAGATCAGATTCCAATCGGATAATTAATCTGATTTATGAACAGCATTTCACACTGCACGAAATGCAATATTCGAAAAAGTATAATAGAGTCACTTTAATAAATAAATAGGCCTGAATTACAAAAACATCCTTGAAGTAATCTGATTTATTGGCCACTTAATTATTGGACATCATAAAATGTATTTCATCCTGGTAAAAATGTATATTAGTGAAATCTGTCCAACATCAAGAAGGCACTGGATTAACGAAACTGTACCTCAGAGAAAATACTTTACAATGTTATAAAAACACCCATGACTCTTGATTTGATTATTTTCCGAGCTGCTTTCCTTCCTCATAGGAGATTAATTCTCACTCCGGTCCTCGTTTTCTTATTTGGAGAAACAAGTATTTGCTAGTATGAATGGGGAAAAATGTTTTGATTTTGTTTTTGCCTCCTGTGAACATTTAAAACAGCCAGTTCCTGTTGTACACTGCTCTTGTAAAGGCCTGACCATCAGAAGGACCTTGGATCTCGCCCTGGAAGAAGAATGAAACTTTATGCTTTGATGATAAAGCTTTCCAATACTCTGAGCAAATGTTTGTCGGGAAAAAGCCATGACAGGGAGCTATTAGTAGCAGAAGACATCAGTGAGGATGTCACCTGATTTCTCGCCCATGTTTGGTTCAAAATCCCTTTGAGGCTGACTAGTGCGGACCCGGCTGACATATGTGTAAGATGAGACACGACTGTATCCCAAAGAACGAGGATTAACAAGAAAGACGAATCCTCTTTTAACCTGCCCATGATTGATCATGATGACAGTCAAAGAATTTTTTTGTGACTTCTCAGTCCAGGAAAAATTAAAGACAGGAATTGCCCTGTACTGATAAAAAAGAAACTCTACCATGATCATTTATAAAATACATATTTTAATATGTATGTAAATATTTTAATAATATTTAAATAATATTAAGTTATTTTTTATTAAATATATTAATTGTTATTATTATTAGTAGTAGTATTTCTATTAAAATACATCAGTGTTTTAATCCGAACCATAAACTTTTATCCCAGTATTTCTGTGATCATAAGAATTATTGTAACACAGAAATAACGATACTGTGTGGTTGAAAAGATTGTTTGTGAAGCTGTTTCATACCTATACATGACAACTGCTCTCTCTGGCTCAGCGGCGGCGGCAACACAGATCTGAATGTTTGCTGTGATCGTACTTGTCAAATGGATTAATAAACATAGCCGAATGGTTGTCATTTTAGGAATAAGATTGTGTGCAGCTCTATTTCTAGAGATGCTGATTTTCAGAAGGCAGCTGTCTGACTCGGAGATGGTGAACTGGAACATAGTTTGTGTAACATTAGCAACACATTATTAGCTGTTTGATAATGTAGTTAAGCCAAAGGCTAATCATATCAATTACAGTTATGTGTCGACTTTTATTCAAATTCTGAACGGATCATATATAGCCTAGAAACTTTGATTCTTGAGCATGCAGAAGTCAGTGCTAAACAAAAACTACAGTGTTTTAACCAGTGAGTGGATTCTGACTAAATTAAACACCTCTCCTGATTGGTCAGCGTTCAAGAGATCAACAAACATATCTGTGATTGGCTGCATTGCTCACCACTGCAAAAACACGTTGTAAATAGAAATATTTGACGTTCTCCAGAACGCGAACACAAATACGGTTTGAATAATTTACCAAATCTCTTTCGTCAATATGATATTATTACAGTATCAACCAAGGGTGCTCTTGCTTTCGGTGTTTAGCAGAACCAGGCCTGCCTGTATAATTTGCTCTTCCTCTTCTTCTTCTGAATCAGTTTCTGGTTCAAACATATATGGCTGAATTAATAAATATACATAGCATTTCCTACAGTTGACCGAGTGAATCAGGTAGTCCGAGCTGCTGTGATTGATTGGATTTGCATATTAATATATCTGCATATACTAAATGAAGCAAGGGTATAGAGTTACAATCAAACTATTTTAAGGTACAAAGAAATTATTTTCACAGGTGAAAATTTTTAAATATGTCATTTTAATTATCAAAGATTTGTTTTAAGGAATTAAATTATTGACTGCAGGGGGAGTTTAATATGTCTGCTGTAGTTTAAAAACAAAGTCTCCCTTCATTAAAGATATCATACTATATCTAAAAAAAAAAAAAAAAGAAGAAGAAAAGCTTTTATGTTCACTAAATTAGACAAACATTTGGCAGCAACATGTTCTGCTTGGAAAACGTTTGAGCAATATGTGTTGGCAATTCAGACAATCTGCAAATATTTCTTTGAGGTGTTTCATCTTTACTCTGTCTGGGTCTAAATCCTCATTGTTTACCTCCACAGTTCAATGGACTGGCTTAAATGTGATTTTACCCTTGATTTTCCTGCTGGCTTACTTTTTTATCTCATCGAGAGGCAAACAGCGGACCTACCGCATCAGATCTACTTTCCGCAAGTCGCTTCGCAAACAGGCCCGGGCTCACAGCAGGGACACAAATCCTCCCTAATCCAAATTAGCCCCTCCAAGTCAAATAAAACAGTCTGTCACGCACCGTCTCGCTCGCCCGTGTTTTCTCTTTATGGCTGCGGCAGATGGCACTGGGAGGATGGACCTAAAAAGAGCAATATATTAAAAACAGAAAACAAAATTACTTACTTTGTTTGTTTGATATCCATACAGCCACATAAAACTTAATCTACATTGATTTATGTTAGAATCTGGAAATACTAGATTGTGGTAGTGTTAACTACAACATTTCAAAATGAATAATGTGTAAATATAATGTATAATGTATAAATGTTTTTGTGCTAATGTTTTGAAAACATCATTAAAGACCAGGGGATTTATTACAGAAACTTAAAGGGGACCTATTATGCCCCTTTTCACAAGATGTAATATAAGTCTCTGGTGTCCCCAGAATGTGTCTGTGAAGTTTCAGCTCAAAATACCCCACAGATCATTTATTATAGTTTGTCAAATTTGCCCCTATATGGGTGTGAGCAAAACATGCCATTTATGTCCCTTTAAATGCAAATGAGCTGCTGCTCCTGGCCCCTTTCCAGAAAAGGGCGGAGTTTTAACAGCTCATGCTTTGGTTGCTCAACAACAACAAAGCTGGAGAATCTCACGCAGCTAAAATGATGATGTCAGTAACGGTGTTCAGCCTTACGTTGTTCAAACCGGAGTCGGACACTGATGGAGAGATTCAGGAAGAAGTTACAACTTTTAGAATGCATCTGGACATTTCTGAATGGTTAGTGGATAAATTTATGTAGTTGCTGAAATTAATTTAGGTATTTGCTGAGTTGATTCAACTCATCGACTAGCATGTGCCGTCATGTTAATCTTTTGTGCAAATCCAGCGTTGAATTGACCCTCGTTTGTGAAGCAGTCTGGCGTAAAATGACGGCATGGTAACAACACTCTACTACAACAACTCTTCCTCTTCTCTAAAGCAGCCCAACATGGCTTCACCCCCTTTGTTGCGTGTTCCTGGAGGGCAGGATTTATGTAAATTTTGGGGTTTGTGATGTCACCAACCAGGGAAGAAGCTTGTTGTAGTCCCTACTAGTACTTAAAAAGCGATTTCTGTTAAAGAAAATATCTCCCTTTGTATTGAACTTTGAGCATCATAACTTTGCAGATGTTGTTTATGCTCAAACAGCAACATTACACACTAACTAAAGTTAAAAAAGTAAAATCATAATCAAGGACCTCTTTAGGTTAAGGTCTGACAAGTTAATTTAGGATTTTTCACAAAACGCTAAGAGATTAAAATAGAGAAAATAGGTATTCTTTTAATTAAGTGCTTCAGAAGGATAAGTTTTGATAAACTTGGTAGAAAATGTAAAACATATCACAATATTTTGTAGGAGTCTGTAATTATCAGTGTTTTACATCATTTGGGTGCATCATTTGGGTGCTCAAAAAGTCTTACCACCATCAAACTTTGCTGTTCTTCATCTTGTATCATTAATAAATGTGATGCCATTCTCAGACAGGGCAATTGCAATGTGGTTTTTACTGTTGGCTTTCAAATAATTTTGAAGTAAAGACAGTTTTTATTATTTTTTTGTCGAGTTAGGATGCTTCCGTAATACCCTTTTCCTATCCATAGTTAAGATAATGCGGTAGCACTTTATTTTACAGTCCTCTCTCCATGTACAGTACATACTATGTACTTATTATAGTAATTGCAATAACTGGGTAATAACTAGGTACTAACTCTGAACCTACCCCCTAAACCTTACCTTAACCCATTTTTATTTTTTTAATTTGTTTGTTTATTTAACAGGGTCAAGACACTAGGCATTGTTACACACAGACAACCAATGCTGTGTACACGTAGTTAACTTATATTAACCAGTACTTTCTTAGGTAAGTACACTGTAAGTACACATACTGTCAAATAAAGTGCAACCGATAATGCACTTAAGAAATGTCATTCTGTTATAGCTTTTGTCCTAAATGAGGTCCTAGCTAATTTTCCCATTGTTATTAAACAGATACTTTCTGCAATACGCCCCCAGATAACTTTAAACAAACATTAACATTACTAGAAGAACATTTATTCATAACTTTGCAAGAATCTTGCCGGAACTTTAGCTAAAGATCTGAGAATGTTCCGTGTTATCTGAGTTTATGTCCTTATTGGTCAGCACTCAAATCAAATGTCAAACAGTAGTTAAATTCAGTGCAAATGAAACGATACCTAGAGGGATGTTAATTATGTTAAATACTTTTGCACTGAATTTACTTCAGTCAAAGTCATTCTATATGCTCTATATGCATCATTCATTTCTATACAGTTCAGAGCAATCTTAAAGCTTTTAATCATAAATGCATGTGGTCTTCATCAGATACCTATGGTAGCTGAATAAAATGAATCATAAGCATCATGTTTGAAGTAGATTTTTATATTCTCTGAAGAAAATGAGTGGTGCTTGCTCATATGAAACCTGACTAAGATGTTTTTTTGTTTTGTTTTTTTTTTTTTTTAAATCGCATAGTTTTTTGTTGCTATAATACAGAGATTCTGACACAGGTCTCTATGATTTATAGGGATATAGGGATTTTCTCACTCGCTTTATCCACCAAGTGAAAATCGTACATCTGAGAAAAGAAAACACCTCTCATTAGAAGGCCAAATAATTTAGGACAAGTTATGCTCTGAAGTTTAATACTTGATGCAAGGGGTTTGTTCAAATCATGAACACTATCTACAGTATGAGCAATAATAAGTTACACCTGACTTAGCAAACATCAATAATGATAAATAAAACAATTCCTCAGTAATCATGCATTTAAATGCCCTTGAGAAACCGTAATTTGTAAATGTCAAAGATGCACATCATATTTAATACTGATGTGCAACACTTAATATTTGGAGCCTCATTACCTTGAAAATGGCAGAGACATCAATTTCACTTGTGCAAAGCGAACTACATCAACAATGTTTTGTTTAAATTTCAACTCTTGTGCCCAAACAATCTGTGACTAAAAAGTGACCCGATTAAAGAGTCTGTGAACATGATGTTTTCAAGTCAAAGGCTGAGGAGAAACAGGTCGGTGAGGGAAAACTGTCTATCATTCTCCAGTTCACACGTCTCGTGTAAGCACTTTGTGTTTGTGAATTCACACTGAATGAGTGCTGCAAAGCTGCAAGTAGAGCTTCAAGCACGCTCATTTTCTCAATTTACATACTGAAATCAGCAGAAAATATGGTAAAAAAGGTAAAGGCATCAATAAATGGCATTCACAACCCCCGTTTCCCGTTAATTGGGTTGTGAAAAGCGACATGCGTTAGAGTGGTTGAAAATAAAAGAGCATGGAGATTATGGGGGAATTTTATGTATTTATTTTTTTTGCAATAATGTGCATCAATGAATCATTTACATACATTAATAAAGTTCATTTCGAGTGTGCATATTGTTTTTGGTATCCCTTAATATGAACAAAAGAGGCAATGGAATACACCAAATGTTGCATTCACATCACTTTCCTACCGGAACAAGCCCCCTCAGCCAGACTGGGTTGCATTTCCTAAAAGCGTTATTAGCCAACTAACATCGCAAGTTCCATCATTACTAACATAGTTCAACAATTAGGTGTTTCCCGAAACCATAGTTCAAACGAACATTCGCAAATAGCATCAAAAACTTGTGTGGTTGGAACGACAGCTCCTGAGCTGTGGTTAAAAGCATAGTTTCTTATTTTTATGACATGTGGAATTAATAAATCTTGAGCAAAATAAGCAAGCTGACATTAAGTACAATGTATATCTTTTACTTCGAATATACACCAATCAGGCATTACATTATGACCACCTTCCTAATATTATGTTGGTCCCCCTTTGCTGCCAAAACAGCCCTGATCCGTCAAGGCATGGACTCCACTAGACCCCTGAAGGTGTGCTGTGGTATCCTGCACCAAGATGTTAGCAGCAGATCCTTTAAGTCCTGTAAGTTGCGAGGTGGGGCCTCCAGGGATCAGACTTGTTTGTTCAGCACATCCCACAGATCTGGGGAATTTGGAGGCCAAGTCAACACCTCAAACTCACTGTTGTGCTCCTCAAACCATTCCTGAACCAGTTTTGCTTTTTGGCAGGGTGCATTATCCTGCTGAAAGAGGCCACAGACACCAGGGAATACCGTTTCCATGAAAGGGTGTACATGGTCTGCAACAATGCTTAGGTAGGTGGTACGTGTCAAAGTAACATCCACATGGATGGCAGGACCCAAGGTTTCCCAGCAGAACATTGCCCAAAGTATCACACTGCCTCTGCCGGCTTCCCTTCTTCCCATAGTGCATCCTGGTGCCATGTGTTCCCCAGGTAAGTGACACACACGCACCCGGCCATCCACGTGATGCCACCTTCTTCCATTGCTTCGTGGTCCAGTTCTGATGCTCACATGCCCACTTGTTGGCACTTTCGTCGATGGACAGGGGTCAGCATGGGCACCCTGACTGGTCTGCGGCTATGCAGCCCCATATACAACAAACTGCGATGCACTGTGTATTCTGACACCTTTCTATCAGAACCAGCATTAACTTCTTGAGCAATTTGAGCTACAGTAGCTCGTCTGTTGGATTGGACCCCACGGGCCAGCCTTCACTCCCCACATACAACAATGAGCCTTGGCTGCCCATGACCCTGTCGCCATTTCACCACTGTTCCTTCCTTAGACCACTTTTGATAAATACTGACCACTGCAGACTGGGAACACCCCACAAGAGCTACAGTTTTGGAGATGCTCTGACCCAGTCATCTAGCCATCACAATTTGGCCCTTGTCAAACTCGCTTACTTACGCTTGCCCATTTTTCCTGCTTCTAACACATCAACTTTTAGGACAAAATGTTCACTTGCTGCCTAATATATCCCACCCACTAACAGGTGCCGTGATGAAGAGATAATTAATGTTATTCACTTCACCTGTCAGTGGTTATAATGTTATGCCTGATCGGTGTATATAAATGTCAATAACATATCTTAGTTTGTCAAGAGATTTTAAGCACCGTTTTTGAAGAGTGCACATGTGCGTGCGTGCTCTGGTATGTAAGAATGAGCCTATGATTGAATCTGGAAATAAAACAAAATAACTGAGAAAAATGAGAATTAGTCCTCAGATGCCATGTCTGTAATTTGTAGCAAAAAATCTAGCATTAATTCAATCTCAAATGGATTCATTAAAGAAGTTATTACTCCACCACCTGCGTGACATCATTCACCAACATGGCTGAAAGACAGGTTTGCGACAATATGGTTTCAGGAAACAGTTGTGACTAGCTAGTTGATTTGTTCAACGATGCATCGTACAATGGAAGTGAAGCAGCGAGTTATGTCGTTGTATGGGAAACACCTGAGAAGCAAAAAAGCTTGCTGCTTGACTGGATTTAATAGGGGAAACTGCGAAAATACGAGTAAAACAAACGATTATCGGTTTAATCTAAAGGTTGGACTCGATAATGTTCCTTACAACTTACCAAAAATCCAGTAATCCATGGATATTGATATGCAGCCAGGATTCGTGTTTCCTGACATTTATATGTGCCTGATTTTGATGCCTGGGAAATGCACAAAGCAAATTTGCTTTATATAAATACAATACAGCGCAGGTCCGGGTGATCACTTATATCAATGTTATATATATATTGTCATATCGTCCAGCCCTAAAACTTGTATAGTTCTTGTCATTGTTTATTTAAAAACATATGCAGAATATGAGATGGTAAATATTTAACTTGATGAGTTGTCAATATATAACAATACAATAGCATGTAGGGTATGATTTTACCTCATATTGACAAAATTATAACTGCAAATCCACGTTTCGCTGCCTGAAGTCCACTTGTTTCTGTGAATTGCAGCGATCCATTTGCTTCTCTTTTCTGTAGCTTTCGGCAGTCTGTAAAAATATACCTCAGATTTCGTGTCAAATCTATTTGTACAGTCAATCGCAAAGCTGTATCCCATTTTAGATGTGTTTTGTGTGGTTTTTGCAGCATTCACGCTGAAAACCAATGCTGCTACTCAGTCTTTGTGCCACTAAGTGAGCGTAACCGCAGTCACTCCGGCCGACGGTGACGTCAAGGCCATATCCTCTATTGCTAAAGAAGCTCAGTTATAATGCATCTAAACATCTGTATTTTCAGTTGCTGTACTTTTGAATTTTGTAACATCACATTTTGCAATGAGACAGCAAGTTTTGTGGGGCAAACAAACAGCACAAACCTCAACATCTTTTTGTTGTCAAAAGCCGACATAGACTTACTTTTGTTGTCACTGGGAATTCTCGGCTGCCCTACATTCGGCATTGTTGACATTGCAGAACATTTTATGTATGGTCTGACTCCTGTTGTGAGCGCCTCTCACATAAATAGTTCAAACTATTCCCCATCTGAGTCAAACCCCACAGCGTCACATATCTCAAGCAAAGCTATCCGTCTGGACCTTCACTTGTCACTTTCAATGAAAGTCTCCATCTTCTATGGCCGTAAATGCAGGTTGTGTGCAGCGCTCAGCCTCAAGCAACACTTCACCGTCTGGTGGACAATTCTGATGGTTATCTATTCACTTTTGAGATTAATCACAAATGAGATTCTGAGTTGTTTCTTATAGACAGATTGAGACTTTCTAGACAAATTGAGACTTCTGCTTATATATTTACACTAAGACCCCATTAAGACTTTGCAGTAATAAAACATGAAATTTCAATTTAAACTCAAATTCTTCCAAGAGCAAATGGTTTTATATGATTTTATCATTTACAAATGGGATTCTGAATGGTTTCTCCTATACAGCAATGAGATTAAACTGAGCATATTGAGACTTTTGCTAAATATTTCTGCTTATATATTTTCACTAGTTTCTCCAAAGAAACTTGAGACAAAGATGATACTTAAAAAGAAATAAATTACAAATTAAATACATTCTGAGCAATAAATCTTTGTTACCTGTCCACCAAAAAAAAACCCATCAAATTCACAACAATTATAACAAATTCTTCCAAGATCAAATGACTTTATATGCTTTTATCATTTCATAGCTCTATACTCTCACGGTCAACAGTAAACTCATTCGTTTATATTATCATTTCTCCTAATAAACTTGAGACAAAGGTGATAATTAAAAGAAATAAATCACAGATGAATGAAATTCTGAGCAATAAATCTTAGCAAAAAACACAGCATAAATATACAAGTAATAGTTCTTTAATACCTATTGATAATGTGTTTCTCATAAAGGACACAGCAGAAAATCGGATGGAGCAGCACAGGAATGATTTTGATGGATGACTTTTAATTTAACAGGAAAGGTCACAAGCCACACAATCCGACATTGAAGAATCAATGCTCATTACATGTATTAGTTTAATTATTAGTTAAATGTCTTGTATAGTTTCATGTGGGACTTTTTTTGTTCCCGTAGTCATCACAACCTTAAGTTTACAACGAGAGAAATATGCAACTATATAGCTAATGAAGATTCATTTTCAATAAGATATAAAGGGGAGATTTAAACGGGTCCTATTATGCTTTTCTACATGTTCAACACTGTTTAGTGTGTAATAGTGTGTAAATAGTGCTGCAGTTTGAGAATGAAAATGTCTGCAAAGTTCCAAAGCACAAAGTCACTCCAAAGCGAGTTCTCTATATCAGTAAACACTGTTTCTAAACTCCCTGAAACGCCTCCATTGTAGTCTTGAGTCACAATATTCCTCACTTCCGTCCAAGGCATATGCAAAATAAAAGGGTGGGACATTTCCCAAACATGATCGAAGTTCTTGACCAATCACAACACACTGGTCCATCTGACCAATCAGAGCACATTGTAGTTTTCAGAAGGAGGGGCTTCATAGAGACAGGAACTTAACAGGGGTGCGTTTCCCATAACTTGCTGCTTAAAGGGTTAGTTCACAAAAAAATAAAAATACTTAATTACTCACCCTTGTTGCTCTACACCCGTAAGACCTTTGTTTATCTTCGAACACAAATTAAGATAGTTTTGATGAAATCCGATGGCTCAGTGAGGCCTGCATTTTGTTTTTTGGTGCACAAAAAGTAATGACTTTATTCAACAATATCTAGTGATGGGTGATTTCAAAACACTGCTTCATGAAGCTTTGAAGCTTTACGAATCTTTTGTTTCGAATCAGTGATTCGGAGTGTGTATCAAACTGTCATGTGATTTCAGTACACAAGGCTTTGTTACGTCATAAGTGTTTCAAAATTTCAATGGTTCACCACTGGGGGGCCACACAATTAATGACAGAATTTTCATTTTTGGGTGAACTAACCCTTTAACTACTATAGTACAACGTATCGTTGAAGAAATCAACTAGCTAGTCACGACTGTTTCCCAAAACCGTATTGTCGTAAATTTGTCATTCAAACATGTTGGTTAATGATGCCACAAAGGTGGTGAAGTAATAACTTCTTTTAATGAATCTGTTTGAGATCGAATTGTTCGTTGGAACAATGGTTTTTGTTGAACTATGTTGATAAAGACAGAACTTGCGACCATAGTTTGGAAAAAGCATCCCAGAGCGTTACTGACAGACTGGGAAAAGAGGTGCTGCAACAGTGTCAAATATAAGAAAAAATGGTAACACTTTACAATAAGGTTTCAACATTAGTTCATGTATTAACTAACGTGAACTAACCATAAGCAATACATTTGTTACTGTATTTACTAATCTAAGTTAACGTTAATGAAAATACGGTTGTTCTTTGTTCATGTTAGTTCACAATAGGGCTGGACGATTATGGCATAAAATCAAAACCTTGATTAATTGAACATTTTACCTCGATTACGATTAATGAACGATTACTATTATTATTATTATTTTTTTTTTTTTGCCCTCATTGTTCACTGACAAAGTTTGTACTGTAAATATGATTGACTATTAAAGGTGGGATATTTTTTCTTATTGAAAGAGTGATGACATAACAGCTATCAGCAGTTATTTTATCTATGGTTCGTAACATTTTTTACAGATTTCTGCTCGTTGTAAATCAGAAAAATTAGCACAGTACCAGTACGAGAGATTGTGTGTGTGAATTATTCACACGTCTCTCTATTAATTTTGAAGCTGTGGGTTGTAATAGTTCTTTCAAAAGTAGAAAAATATATGCTATAATAAGTTTTGAGTTTCTAAGCTACTTTAGTGATAAATCACAGGACAGCGCTGACAACTAGTTTCTGCGTTCCTCTCTGTGCGCATGATCTTCACGTTTTGTAGCTACTGTTTGTATGAGTGTTCATGCCACAATGCAGCTGCGCGAGCACGGTAGCTCTATATAATAATACACATCCGATCGTCTAATCGCTTGAATGTCCAAACTGGCAAACCAGTTTAGTGAAGACGCAAGGCTCACCGCTCGCGTGCCATCACTATGTGTTGAACCGGCATTCACCTCCGTGTTGCTTTTATGCCACTGACTGGATGGGGCAGAGTCATGTGGCTACACACGTGGTAGTATGTTTTTAAGGGGGAAGTATTAACAGGATTAAAAAACCAAAATAACCGACATGGGAAAATTACGTCGGTTTGAGGTTCTGAATTTCGGTTTCGATTACTTTTCGATTAATCGTCCAGACCTAGTTCAAAGTGCATTAACTGATGTCAACAAGATTTTAATAATGTGTTTGTTAATGTTAATTTCAACATGTACTAAGATTAATAAATTCTGTATAAGTACAGTTCATTATTAGTTCATGTTATCTAATGTAGTTAACGATTGTTACCTAATGAACCTTATTGTAAAGTGTTACCGAAAAAATGTTTTTGAACATTTAAGCATGAAAACCTGTTCTAGCAGACCCTAAAAACAAAACTAAGACTTTGAAAAAGGGCATATGTCCCCTTTAAAGTGACATGAGAAATGGTTGGCGATGTGCTTGCGTCACTAGAAGCATTCAAAGTTACATACTTGCATAAAGTCTTCTTCGTGGTGGCTGTTTGGATTTATTTGTGGGATTTCCACAATAAACTGTGGATGATTTCATTTCAGATATCTTGTCCTAAATTATTTTGTTGTACAGACATGTATATCTCTGGACATCTTCCTCTGTGAAAAGGTAGCAGACACGTTTGCCAGTCCTCCGGAAAGTTTTGAAACATCAAAGTGACTGAGGGATGCAAAAAACACACAAGCTTCCCAGAAAATAAAAGATTATAGGACAAGACAACATAGTCAAAAAGAAAGAGTTTCTCCACAGGACAGGATTGGATATCTGGGACAGGCTGCCCTAGAACAGGCACCACAAACGTCAAGTTGTGTTTGTTTGAGGCTTCATTGCTGCACAAAACAGCATCAACCACCTTTGTTGAATATCGCTGGGAATTCTGCCAGCGCGAACTACCTTTCCGAGAGAACTCGATGTTCATCTGGATAGGACAAAGGAAGAAACACTAGTGGAAAAGGCAAACTCGCTGGCCTGTGTCGGGCTATTCCATGACCCACAAACAAACTCTACATCCTCAGACGACTCTTTCAGAGCTTTGTCCATTTCTCATGTCGAGACGGAGCGAGTCAGGCCACCCACTCCTGTAGATAAGCGCTCTCAACCGTCTCGCCGCCTGCCAGGGGAGATTACGCATGCAGCAGTTGGCAGCGTGTTTGCAACACGAGCATGATTTCCAGAGAGCGTCAAAACTCAATCATCCCCCTTTGCGACGTCTGTCAGGCTGCAGCGCTCACCTGTCAACCTCAGTCACGGCAATCATCAATGACTCCGTGCTTGTAGAGAAGGGAGAGAATATAAAAGCACATGAATTGAATGAAGACGCCCTCGGAAGCAGATCCGTGGAGATGCGCCCCACTATCGCAGTTATACGACCTGTCGTTCTCTTGCACAAATGAAGAATGACGCTGTTCGTATCGTGACTACACCGTTTTCCTATGCAGCGTGCAGAAATAAGTGTGTTGTCACAAGATTGATTCATATTGTAAGCAATAATAGACTAACAATACATTCCTGACAACATGCCAACGTGTTAAGGTTGAAATAACATGTAGGGTCACGCAGGCCCTACTTCCATCTATTTGAACAACCGTATGAATCACTGAATTTGAATTGCACTCTTCCAACTAGACACTCATATGCATGCTTCTCTCCAACGGCACCCACCAGGATGATGCAACTGCAGACAATATACAGTGATGTCTTCACCACGCTTTGACAATCCAGAGGGAAGGAAGTCAGTTATGCAATCAGCTGGACTCAAATCAACAGCTGGAAGACAGAAGCTGACATTATAAAGGGAAAGGTGATGTTTGTGTGCTGCATGACTAACTACTAATATAATTAACAGGATACTGAACTTAGTCACATTAAAATAATTTTAAAGTAAAAAATTAAATAATTGTTTTATTTTGAAATATATGTTGAGTTCATTAATTGTTTTTTAAAAATTAATGGGTTTTCAATAACTAAAAAAAAAAAAACAGAGACAGAAAACTAGACAGCTAGAATGATATAACGATGGATGGATGGATGGATGGATAGATATAGAGCAAGAGATGGATGGATATAGATAGATGATAGACAGAAAGATAGAACAAACGAAAGATGGATGGATGGATGGATGAATGGATGATGGATAGATGGATAGATAGATAGATATAGAGGAAGAGATGGATGGATGGATGGATATAGATAAATAGATGATAGATAGAAAGACAGAACGAATGAACAACAAAAAGAATGAACAAACGAACAATTATATAGAACGAACGAACGATAGATAGATAGATAGATAGATAGATGGATAGAGACTGACAGAGATAAATAGATGGAGAGACAGACAGAAAGAATGATATAATCATATAATAATAGAACGATAGATAGAATGACAGACTGATAGAATGATAGAACGATAGACAGAATAGACAGATATAGACAGACAGATAGATGGCAGATAGAATGATAGAACGATAGATTGATTGATAGGATTAATATAATGACATAACGACAGAAAGAATTATAAAAAGATAGAAACAATGATAGAATGACTGATATATAGATAGATAGATAGATAGAACAATAGATAAAACAAACGAACAATAGAACGAACGAACGAACAATAAACAGAATGATAGAACGAATGAATGAACGAACGAACAACAGATAGAACGAACAAATGATAGATAGAATAATAGAATGATAGACAGGTAGAATGATAGATGGACAGAGAGATAAATAGATGGAGAGACAGACAGAAAGAATGATATAATCATATAATAATAGAACGATAGATAGAATGACAGACTGACAGATAGAATGATAGATAGAATAGACAGATATACAGATAGATAGAATATAATGACAGATAGAATGATAGCAAGATAGAATGATTGATAGATAGATAGAATGATATAATGACAATGACAGAGAGAATTATTTAAAGATAGAAACATTGATAGAATGACTGAACGATTAGATAGATGGATGGATGGATGGATGGATGGATGGATGGGTGGGTGGGTGGGTGGGTGGGTGTATAGATAGATAGATAGATAGTTTTACTGATTTATATTCATAGGTCATATTGAAGATTGAAGTAACTTTACTGTTCTATTCATGAGTCAAAGGTAAATCAGATTACCTCAGGCTAAGATTCCAGCCTCATTGTTTATTCAGTTTAGTTTGACCCAGACAAAGTTCAGTTTATAAAATGTGACACAAAGTTGAGACTTACTGTATATGCTGAGGTAAAGTTTAACATGCTAATGCTGTGTGACTGCTCATAAAATATGTATGATATTGTGTTATCATATTTTTATGATGCTTATGTGACAGTGGGTGTGAATACAATGCATATATTTACATGATTTACATTTTCTCAAAGAAAATCTCATTAATTTGAATCTATCAGAATTTTAGAAGCCGGTTTGGGATTTTGTTCCTCTGCAAAACAATCTGAATAGAGATAAGCGAATAAAATCAATGTGGATCACTTACACCATGGTGACAAAAGATGCCACAGAGCTAAATCTTAATTAGTTGAAATAATGAGGCCAATACAGAATCCAATCCAATTAGAAGAGAAAAGTCTCTTGAAGCGAGACCTCTCAGAGGGGCGATAAACACAACGGAACAACATTACATTCCTCAGAGAAAAGAAAACTAACAACGTACGAGGACTTCAGCATTGCTGTCTATATTCCTAATAATGCTTAAACACACTGCCAATTAAAAGGACAAAACACTTGAACCAAATCATTGAAGGTTGTGCGAGAGAACATTATGATGATGCCAACTAGCCGAGGCTAATTTTTTTATAGCATGTTGGCATGAGCCGCAACCATTTCACCTTTAGGACAAATAACCACCGATGCCAAGCCACTATATATCTTTATGCTGCTCAGTCAACAGATCTTCTAACAACATGCTGACAAGACAAATGATAATGATGTGGCAGTCATAAACAGCAGAGGTCGTTCATCCTGCTGGGGGGAGATAAACAGCTTAAACTGGCCCACAGTGGTTAAACTGGTTAGGTTGATCTGTTTTGGTGGTTCTAGAGGGGTTTTGTCAGTTGGTCAGGCTGGGAAACCAGCTAGTCGAGCGGCTAAAACAGTTCATAGGTCAACAAAACAACTTTGGCTAATTTAAGTCATTTTTTTTTTTCAGCAGGCTCAAAACATGTGAGCAATGTTGATGTGTCTGAAGTTCATAAGCTCTGTATAAATATAATAATAAAAGAAAATAATGAAAAATATAATGAAATAAAATAAATTACATTTTGATATTAGTTCTGGTTCAGTTATTTATGGCAATAGATGGCCGAGCTGCTTAGCTTTTTTAATTATAGATACATGTTTCTCTGAAGTTCATAAAGTGTGTTACAAATCTTAGTGAGCTGCATACCTAGACAGCATTTTCCATAACGGAGTGTCTATTTACACTAAGTGCAAATAGCATTCCTTGTTGGCAAATGCTATTTACACTAGCTCCGCCCACCAATGTCTGGTTGGGCCACTCAAGTTTTAAGACAGACATACAGAATTAGTAGTAGCGAGTACTGATATCAGTATCGGTGCATCCCTAATTTTAATAAATATAATCATTTACACTCTATGTTATTATTGCATACTGTTAACGTACAAAAATACTGAGGTGCAAATAGTATCTGCCAATATAAAGTATAGATAGCATCTAATTACTGTTTACTCTTATTGCAAAGAACTGATATTTTTACATGGTGTAAATAGAATCTATCTCTATTTTCACCTAGTGTAAATAGCATATCGCTAAGAAAATGCTGCTATATTGTCACTTAGTGTAAATAGAATATATTGCTAATTTCAATTAGTGTAAATAGCCACTGCCTTTAAATAATCATAGGCACAATGCTGGCATGAAGGTAGGCCAGTTCAACACTATGTTTCCTTCTGAGATACCAAGTTTTGGCCAAATATTAAGGCAGAGTTGCATGTTCAAAAGACAAGATGTGATGAACTCATCTTCTTTCGAAAAAAAAAAAAAAAAATGCAGACAAAATGCAGACAAAGCAAGAGCAATAAAAATGATTATTTACAGTGTTTTTTAATTGCTAATCGGCACTATTGTCTAATCGGTAGTCACATTTTCAAAACTCAGTTATCATAACACCTGTCTGTTGTGACCATACCATTAACACAATCCCTGTTGTTTTCACAAAATGCAGTCAATTAACACATTTTCTTTTCATACAAGCTTACCCAATACCAAAATCATGGATCTTTCTGAACTTATTTACAAATGCTTAAGCACAGCATGTCAAAAATGAAGACCTAATGTTCCAGTCTTTAAATGTAGTATAAAACCTCTACTTCTGCAACAACAGCAGCTCAGATATATTGAAAAATATATAAAACAATTACTGAAACAATTGATAAGCATTTTTAATTGGCAGATCACTGAAATATTGAGAAATGGCAGATTCCAATCTCAGTTGGAAGCATAGTCAGGTGTTGAAGTTCTTTTCATTACATGGACACAGTAAAATAGGACTCTTTGAATTGGTTTTGTTCAATGTGGACGAAGAACAGAGAAGCAGAGAGAAAAAAAATAATAATGTCTGGGTGAGGGAGAGGAATAAATGAAGATGGAGGGGAGTAGTTGGTTCAGGACAAGAGTTAGGGGAGAGGAGGAAGAATGTGTGCTGGATTGCTTATTTCTGCCATGAATACAAAATAAATAAATCTCTCAATTCCTTGTTTATATATCACAATTCTGAGAAAAAAGTCAGAATTGTGTGATGTAAACTCACAATTGCAAGAAAAAAAATTAGAATTGTGAGATAAAAAGTCACAATTTATAATTTTTTATTCTGTTGCGAAAAAAAAAAAAATCTTCCATAGTAACCTAAAGGCCATGTAAGTTGGATTTGTTGTTGGCAGCAATTTTATGTTTTCATTTCAGTAAAAGCTTCATACAAAGTTGCTTTTACTACAACGATTCCAGTATCACTGTTCCTTTTACGCAGAATAAGCAGTTGCGTTCGCACCATGGTGGATTCGCTATTATATGTTGTGCGCAATGTTAAAGCAAGCGAGCAGACCATCTACGGGACAAGCTGGATTCCACCAAAGCATTTTTATTTGTATGCACACATTAATAATCTTTTCCATTGTAATCCTTTTGTTTTTAATATTTGGCATGTTTGTGTGCTGCTGCGTGTCCCTGTGTGTGTAATAAGCAAAGTGTACGTTTACTTATGGGCGCAAATTACTAAAAAATATTGCGCCATTGACTTTGGACCAGGTTTCAGTTGGTCAATGGCACAGTCTATTTCAGTTGCCTAAAAATTTTATTAAATTTAATGCAAATCACATTTTTAGCTTGCAACATGCTAAACTCTAACTCTACTGGAAAATGACATTGCTTATACAGTAATATACAGTGCAAATATGGATTGTCAAGGAAGCGCACATTAGGACTTGTGTTGACGTGGTGTTGTAGTTCATATCAAACACTGCCAGGAAAAATAAAACATGTAAAACAGCACAATTTTCTGTGGAAATCTGTTTTGTAAAACAAATACATATTTGTCAAAGTCCTGCTCCTTTATTTTCTCTTTCACAGGTTTTTGAACACTTAATATAACATTCTGGGTTTAAATTAGACGTGTCCATAAATAAATAGGATAAAACATTTAATTCTCTACAGATACGGCTGTGAAAGTTCACACACGGAAGAACTAGAGAATGAAACAGCTGTGTTATAAAACACTGTAACACACAACAGCTGTTAAAACATTGCACAAATTTATGATGTGAATATCTCACTTTCAATGAGACATGCAACTTAATTAAAAAGCTTTATCAGTACAATTGAGCCTTTTCAGAATAGTTTCACCCTATAATGATCAAGACAGGTGAAAAGATATTTTAAAGGTGTTTCTATATTGCTCAGATGTTTCTCCTTCATAGCTCATGAGTATTTTTTCATCAGTATGTTTTTGATTGTTATTTTGTTTATTCCATGGTTCATTAGGAGAAATAAAAATAAATATGCATAGAATCAACACTCTAACAAATGCTGGGTTAAAAGTAACTCAAGTTGGGTTAAATTTGGACAAACCCAGCGATTTGGGTTGTTTTGACCCAGCAGTTGGGTTAAATGTTTGACCAACCTGCTTGGTTGTTTTATTTAACTCAACTATTGTTTAAAATAATACTGTATTGCTCATTTAAAATGAACCCAAAATATTTGGAAATTAAAATGTATTAATATGTTTAATAAATGAACATTTATTAATAAGTTTAATAAATAATAATTTAATAATAAACATTTATTAAACTGCTTATTAATAAATGTTCACCTTTTGATTATTATTGTTGCCTCTAGTAATTATCTGTCTGATTTTTAATTTCCAACCTATTTTGGGTTTATTTTAAGTCAGCCATATAGTATGTTTTTAAACAATAGTTGAGTTAAATAAAATTGCCCAGCAGGTTTGTCAAACATTTAACCCAATCGCTGGGTTTGTTTTTAACCCAGCATTTTTTTAGAGTGTACTCTTGTGGGAATTTGATGAAAAATATTAATTTTGAGATCTCTGACTTCTGATTGAAGACTTTGGTATTTTGGTAAATCTGAGCGCATTTAAGACATTTTTGAGATCTCTTATGAAACTGAGACGTGAGATTACTGGGCTTTTTTTTCATGAGAAACATCTGAGGTGCAGAAGATTTCAGAAAATGTCTCCATTTTCTTTTAGCTTAAGTTTTTTTTAATCTTATATTTTATTTTATTTCAGCTTAATTTCAATTCAAGTCACTATGAAATAAAAAAACTGACACTTTTTATTTTTTTTTGGAATACTGCAGCATTTATTATAATCTGTGCACATCATTATTGTTTTTAAATCATGTGTTTACTGGTGAGAGGGCAGGGCAACCTGTCACTCACATGAGATCCACCAATAGCAAACGCCCAACATTTGTTCTTGTTCCAGAAGCTGTTTCACTCAGATGTACGTCACAATAGAAAATACTTCCATTTCATACTTTTACTTTTAGTTTACGATAATAACCCTGTATGTGACTTTTTGAGTCCAGGGATGAAGAATATGCACATCAAAGCCTGTGTGTTGACATTCTAAATATAATTTACTCACGTCTGGGAATATGTGCAGATCACTTTGAGCGGTCAGGTTTGTCCTTGGCTACCTGAAGGCTTTTCAGCCTTCTCAGAGCTAAAATTAACGCCGCCCATAAAAGCAATGGTCTGTAAAAACACAAGCAAACAAAGGTCAGATAAATTAGAGATCAGGACTGGTATTGTTGCCAGTGGTGCGTGTAAAGATGCTCAGGATGGAATGCAGAAGTTGCTCAGGTTATTCTGGGAAACGGAATGCCATATGTTGGACACTGGGAATACTAGAACTCACTAACCCTCATGTAGCTGTTTGCAATGGAATATAGCGTGCTAAAATAGTATGTGTAAAACAGTCACTGCACCTACAGAGTATGCATGTCTGAATACATATTCGAAAAACAGTAGGCGAAAAGTACCCAGATGACCTATTACTTCCACCGAGATTGTGCATTCGATAGACACTTTACTATAAGAGAGCATTTGTGAATGGTGGTGAAGTGACGCAACTGACACCGTGACAAATTTCATTCATATCACACTTACATTCATACTATATAACATACTTTTTTTTAATCGGTCGTAAAGGAAGTTTCAAACCAAATGACTGAAAAAAAAAGGTAACTTGAAAATACTTGCTTCATGTGGTAACCTCTAAATGAGTTGATTTTATTCAAATAAAAAATGTTATTTAACATTAATGAATCAACCTAAATATATGAGGTTACACCAACAAAACTAAATTTAAAGGTAAAATCAGGCTCTTTAACATAACAATTGCAGGTTACCACTTTTTACAGTGTATACAATATGCGATTTTGGAAACAGCAACTGTGTGAAAAATAGTATGAAACGCAAAATGCTACATTGTCACATGAACTCATTGGATGCATGATTAACTCAATAGTGACTAGTTTTCAGCACAGAAATAAATATGGACTGTTTGCAAATTTAATCCAATTTGTGTAAAAATGTTTTGGAAGTCTGATTAAAAGTGAGTTGAGAAAAAGTGAGAATGAGAAATGAAATGGCAACACTTTACATTAAGGTCTCATTTGTTAACTTCAGTTAATGCATTAACTAACATGAACTAACAATGAGTAATATTCAATGTAGTTAATAAACACAGTTCATAAACTAATGTTACAAATACAAATTTTGAAAATGTATTATTAAATTTTGAAATTAATATATTTCATTGTTAGTTCATAATAATGCATTAACTAATGTTAACAAATTTAAGCTTACTGTAAAGTGTTAGCAAAAATAAAAACAAATAACAAACAAACAAATAAATAAATAATATTCTGATATTCTAGTTCAATCATCACCTTGGAAATGGAAGGTCAAGTCAAGCAAATTGCATTCTGGGATACAGTATTGTTCTGCTAAATACTGTGCATTTGGTAATTGTAGTAGGTCTAGTAGTCTAAACAATAGGCCTCATTCATGAAACTTTCGTAAATAATATATGAGTAAGTTTGGATTAATCTGCGTGTAAAACGGACCTTCCCGAAAACCTCCGGATTCACAAAGGCTTCGTAAACATCAGTTCTACCAGAAAGACTCAAGATAACGAAACAATGATATTTATTACTAATCAGCAAGCCAAGATAAGGTTCTTTGGCGTAGGCCCCATCCGTAGCTCACATCCTGAGGGCTTTGCATTTCCTGCCTGAAGCTGAAGACAGAGAAGAAGTATGGACAGGGACCATCCTGGTGGTGGTGGGGAGGATGGAGGTCAGCATCTGCGAACTCAGACATGTGTAAGTACCGATCTTTTATACTCCAAGTGTTAGATAATGATTGGTTAGATCTGAACTAATAGGTGACGTAACATTTGAGTCTTCCTGGGAGAACTTGCGCTAGAGTTTCATATTTGATAGTTAAACGTGTGTATGTTAATGAATTCCAATCATTCGTAAATAGGGTGCGTGTGTACGCTCATTCACAAAGCATAATGCCCGCCTAAGAATTACAACTATGCAAATTACGAGTCCAGGAACGCTGTGGAATCTTCTGGACTCTATTTTCATGTTTGGCTCCATTATATTGCATAAATGCAGAAGAGACTAATAGGTCATATGCCTAACATTAAATATTCAATTAAGCGTTTTTAGCCAGCTGAAAAAAATGCCTGGTGCACTTCTGAAAATGGCCAGCTGGTTGCGCTTGAAAGTGCTTTGGAGGTGCAGGCGCTTTGGTCGCTATGAGTTGTCGCCCCGCCCCTCCTCCACTGTGATTGCTGGGTAAAATGTGACAATGATGAGAGCTGCGTTATAACATGTTTCATGAATGAGGCCCATTGTATTTGTAGACATGCAGACATTGGGAAAATATATAAGACATTTGCTCTGTCAGTTATTATTTATATGAAAACAGAGGACCACTGACGCATGAACAAAATGCAACAATATTGAGATGTTGCACATTCCAGGGAAAAAACAAAAAAACAAAAAACAAACCCAGAACAAACAGTCTTCAGTTGTTGTTGTGAGTGTTGTGTAGTTTTGTCTTACGACATCTCATACAAATATGACTCCATGTAGCTCGGCTTACAGTCAGTTTGACAGACAGCTTTTAACCCGTACTTGTCTACATCCGTCACTAAAGCCTCCTGGTAGATCCTATTTCCAATCTTAAATAGAAAACAACAAAACTGTGATAAGGTTTGAAATGATTCACATGGTTATCAACTGGACAAGCAGGGGGCAGCATGCAATTTTACAACAGAGTTTGGTGGTGAATATTGTTTTAATTTTGGCATTGGGATGGTAATTAGTTTACTTTGGGAAAGTTGTTGTTATATAATATTCTACATGAAAGGTTAAAAACACGTTTTAAACACCAACTGCACTGTGACGATTACTTTGACAAGCACACAGCAGTATAGACTGCATAATTTATAAGAAACTGACAAGACGTTGTTTATAAAGTTTTTACATGAAAGGCTCCAAAAGTTGTTGCTGTTATCTTCCTAATTCCCCCAATCCTCGTCATGCATTACAATATGTTCGTGTCAGTCTACATGGCGGATGAGAATATAAGAGGAAAAACAGAAAAGAAACTTCTGATGTGCGGATGCATGAAATGAGGGTCTCAGAGCTCACATATATACAGACTTTTAAATACAGTTGCTTTTTCATAGCTTAAGAGACAAAATAGGCTTTCAAAACACTGCTTCATGAAGCTTCGAAGCTTTATGAATCTTTTGTTTCAATTCAGTTGTTCGGAGCGTGTATCAAACTGTCAAAGTCACGTGATTTCAGTAAACGAGGCTTCGTTACGTCATAAGTGTTTCGAAATTTCAATGGTTCACCACTGGGGGCCGTGACTTTGGCAGTTTGATATGCGCTCCGAACCACTGATTCGAAACAAAAGATTTGTAAAGCTTTGAAGCTTCATGAAGCAGTGTTTTGAAATCACCCATCACTAGATATTGTTGAATAAAGTCGTTATTCTCGTCGCTTCATAACATTAAAGTTGAACCACTGTAGTCACATGAACTGTTTTAAATATGTCTATAGCTTTCTGGGTATTGAAAGTGTTAATTGTCTTGCTGGCAATGCAGGCCTCAACATCGGATTGTATCAAAAATATCTTAATTTATGTTCCAAAGTTGAACGAAGGTCTTGCAGGTGTACAACAACATGAGGGTGAGTAATTAATGACAGAATTTAAATTTTTGTGTGAACTAACCCTTTAAGAACTGAAAGGTTCTTTGGAAAACCAAAAATGGTTCTTCTATGGCATTGCTGTGAAAAAAACCCTTTATTTTTAAAAGTGTATAAAATAAATGTGCAAAGTCACTCAGATCATTTTGGAAAATTTGATGAGAAATGTTGATGAGTTCGTAATGAGATTTCTGACTTCACTGCAGACTTTGTATCTTGGTAAATCTAAGCACAGATCTTTTCAGAAACTCTAACATCTGAGAAGTTTTTCATTTCGCACACCATTTAATCTCATTGAAGTCTAGGAGAAACGATTGAGATATTAAGGAGATCTCGACGGGTTGCACTGACAGACGAGCATGTTTTGAGTGGTTCCAGGTGAGGCATGCAACAGTAACTACAAAGAACACATCATTTAGTCAACGACTCAACGGTTTACTAACAAGTAGCGAAGACTTCCTGTTGATATGCATTGTTAAATCATCACTCAACGACAGAAGAGAAGCTGAAAGCTACATGCTGATCTCTCTAATGTTTCATCTGAGTGTCACACAACCGACACACTGATGTGAAGCGGAGGGGAGTGATGCGTCTTTCAGCACATTAAAAGAGCAGGATAAAATGAAGCCATGCCGCGCTGTCATAAATGAGTAACGGTCCTGTTAGATAATGCCCCGTGGGCTCGACTTTAGTAGATGGAGTGCTAGTGATTTGTTCACAGAATATAACGACATGGATAGTTTCTCATTCGTGATCGTTAAAATTCTTTGTTTGTATTATTTTATAATGCATCTGTCAAATAAAACATTAGTCGTGACTATTTCAACCTGTTTTAAAAAGAGGATAAAACAATAGCACTAAAGTCAGCCGTGTTAACTGTTAAATATGAACTTCTGACATAATTAACTGCAAAAGGTAAAGCATAAACTTTCTAGTGCTTTCTAGCATCATTCTAGTGCACAAAAATGTTCACTTGTTTGCAATTTTTAATCCAATTTGTGTAAACATGTTTTAGTAGAATGATTAAAAAATGATTACAAGACTGATTAATAAAATAAAATAATAAAAAATATAATATAATTTTATACATTTTATTCATAATGCATCAACAAAAGTTCATTTATTCAAAAGTAAAAATTCAATTGTATATGTAGAAACTGAAATTAACCTAGATTATTAAATGCTGTAAAAATATTTGTTTTTTATTGTCTTAAAAGAGTACAGTCACTGTAAAGTCAGCCATGTTAACTGTTAAATAAAAACTGTTAACAACTAACATAATCAATTGCAAAAAGTAAAGCATTAAAGAGACAGTTCACCCAAAATTGAAAATTATCCCATGATTTACTCATCCTCAAACCATCATAGGTGTATATGACTTTCTTCTTTCAGACGAACACAATCGGAGATTTATTTTAAAATATCCTGGCTCTTCCAAGCTTTATAATGGTAATGAATGGGGGGCGAGATTATGAAGCACAAACAAATGCATCCATCCATTATAAAAATAATCCATACGGCTCCAGGGGTTTAATAAAGGCCTTTTGAAGCGAAGCGATGGGTTTTTGAAAGAAAAATATCAAATTTTAAACCTTTATAAATTAAAATAACTAGCTTCCACCAGACGACCGTACGCATACTGCACAAGTCAACAAGGGAAACACCACAAGGGTAACACACTTCTGCGTCCGTCATTGGATCATGCATCGGGTCAAGGGTTACTCTTCTGCCACAAATCAATGCGTATGGCCGTCTGCCAGAACCTAGTTATTATAGTTAATAAAGTTTTAAATATGGATATTTTTTCTTACAAAACCCATCGCTTCTCTTCAGAAGGCATTTATTAACCCTCTGGATTATTTTTATGATGGATGGATGCATTTTTTGGGCTTCAAAATCTTGCCCCCCATTCACAACCATTATAAAGCTTGGAAGAGCCAGGATATTTTTAAATATATCTCCGATTGTGTTCCTCTGAAAGAAGATAGTCATATACACCTAGGATGGCTTGAGGGTTAGTAAATCATAGGATAATTTTCATTTTTGGGTGAACTAACCCTTTAACTTCAAGCATCATTGTAGTACACTAAAATGTTCACTACATAGAAATTCCCAGAATAAACTGGAAAAAATAATGAGTATCGGCTGCTTATATTCACTTAAACTAAAATATCATCTTGTCTTCAGCTTCTCAAGTCTTTAGAAATAGAGGACAAGCACAAAATCTGGTCTAGACATGTAAGTAACTAGTCAATAATGTTCATGTGACCTTATAATCAAATCCCATATCTTCAGTATTCCGACATTTAGTGCTAATTTGTTTTTTGTTTTACAGATTCATGTCATTGGGACAAAGGAAGAGGAATAATCAATCCAACTTTTTAAACACAACATACATGGTCTTAATTAATAATATTAATATTGGGCCAGAATAACTAACAAAATGTAATAAATAAATAAAAATAAAAGGCACATCATGTGAAAAAAGGTTACTGACCTCTACTTTAGGCCATCAAACTTCATGAGTACATGCATGAGGTAATGCATGGAGAAACATTGCCCGACCACCTCTTACCCAACAACAGTCTGACTTTGCACCTCTGGACTGACCTTGCTTTTGGCACAGACTCTCTCTTAGTGTTTGACCTTTCGCTTTATCCTTCATGTACCTCCCGCTCACCATATGAACTAACTAAACTTTAAAGAAGACACAGTCTACAGCATCTTATAAATGTTAGTCAGGATGTACCAAAACAGTCGTAATTTAGCTGTGCATGAGCATTTGAAAAAATCAGTTTGACTGAAGCATTTTGATTCATTTAAAATAAAAGGTTCAAAAACACAAATTCACAAATAAGACATGACTTCGGATTGTGAGCAGGTTTTTCTAAACACAAGCTCTACCCAACAGTAGCCAATGAAGTATAACCAGAAAAAACTACATTCTAGTACATATACACTACTGTTCAAAAGTCTGGAGATAGTCAAATGAATAAAAGTCTAAAAAGAGTTGAATAGAGCAAAAAACATTCACTTTCCATGTTATGACCCCTTTAAAACAATGACAGCCAAAAAAAACAGGTCACTTTCACACAATGAGACAATTCAATTCAAATGATAAAAAAACAAACAAACAAAAAAAAAAACACAAAATTGCATTGCCAATATAAAAGTTCTTAAAATGTTGCCTATTCAACACCAAAATTGGCAACTCAAGGCCAATAGCCACTAGGAAACACGCCCATGGCAAATGCTCATAGACTTGCTCCTTATTTCCCTGTAGGAAACCACCTACAGTAGCTGCTTAGCATTCAGCAGTTCTGGCCGAAGCATTCCCCATCACGATTTTTTTTTTTCGTAATGAAGTTGGCGGACTTCAAAGCAGGCGTTTGAAACCACTTGCCTGTATGATGACGAAATCAGCTCATTAGCTGCTGCTTTGATAAGAATCAAACAAGTTATTATAGTGTTAACCTCGTAACCCAACAATGAAAAATGGTTTACCTAGAAGGAAGAGGAAACATGGTTATAAATCACACCTTTTCCATAGTTCGGAAATGTGATTCATTTTCCTGTATTAAAGAGATGCCCAAGGCAGAACACATGCTGTTGAAGATAAGAAGATTCTTGATCAAAATGGATCTGTCCTATGAAAGGCCATCTCTGGCCAGCGAAGTGTTTCCAGGAAAAGCTAAACCGTTCCTTTTCTTCAGCAGCAAATCTTTTGATAAGTGTGATTACATGTGAACTGCATGAATACTGTTTGAACAATAGGCTGGTGCTAAAATGCAGATATTTTCTGTAATCAAACTCAATTTTTACATGTTCTGAAGAAAATTTGCTCAGGCAAAACTCACCGCCACAATGCTAGGGTGTTGTGGGTGGATTTTAAAGCATTTATACTGGTTGCTAGGAGGTTGTTCAATAAGTCAAAAAGACCATCATCAAGTCTTTGTAATATTCTGGTCTCTAGATATATGGCTTATGCAAGTCTGTGGGATTTGCCTGTATTATCAAATCACACTTCCAATCGCTTACTAATAACTAACATCACACCAAACAGATGTATGGTTTGAGGCAGTGTTGTGATCGTTAATTAAAAATAAACTAAAGCTATTAAAAACATTTTGGTTAATTAAAATAAAATAAAATATATAAAAACCCTTTTATTTCAGCTAGTTGTATCAACTGTATTACTCTGCCATCAAGGCTCAAGCCAACGTTACTAGTTCTGAAATGACGTTTTGGAATTAGCAATGGAGGCTTGGGATTAGATGAGTAAGAAATTAGTCCCACACACCTGACAAATGTCTTGAAATGCAACATCTGTCTTGACACACAGTGTCTTGAGGTGTGGTAACCGTAGTATAAGTGGAATAATTGACTCCGGATCGTTGAATTATTAGAGAATAATGCACACCCGAGGTGGTAATGCAGCCACGACACGAAGCAGGCCTGTTGTCAATTATTCCTTACTTAATCCATGCACTCAGGAGCCATCTTTGCGAAATATTGCCAGTTTACCTGCATACCAAGTGTTTCCATGAATACTATTTCTCGTTTTTCTGGATTACAGTTTTTGGATTTGTTTGCTGTTGGACTGCCTATTTGGGTTTCTTGATTTCTGCCTGGACATTGATTATGATATCCTGTTTAACGTTTGTTGTAAACTTCAGCAAATGGATTCTAAAACAATACTTAGCATGTGAAATCTGTAACTCTGCACTAAAGATAGGAAGAATGCTGATGCTTACCTTAAAATCACCCTTATAAAATTTTAATAGATCATTTAGATCAAATATAAATGATCACGATCAAATCAGCTCTCACTAATTGTCAAAAATGGCACACAAACTTTATCAGACATATGTTCTTTGACTCTTTAGTCCAACAATTTGCCTCTAACTAGTGAATTACATAAATACGTAATAGAAATCAATATACCAGCAATGTTCAAATGGTCCACGCAGCTTCCCTGATGAGATGATATGATTTAGCCTGTAGCACTTTGTGTGAACGCTTTTATGTCATCATGTGTGAACTAAAAACATAAAGAAAGCATTCTTCATTTTTTCGCCATAGCTAGCCGTTGAAATCTGAATCTGATGCAACCTGAGAAACAGCAGGGCTATTCCTAAAGCCTGGACTGAAGGGAAAACCCAAGACAATAAGGGCTTTCAAGTGTTGTCAGATACTGTTCTTACTTCGCCTCTGTTGGCAAGCGCGGCTTCCTCACTGTCAGCGTCTGACCTTCTCTTAGCGCGGCCCATCAGGCAAAGAGCGGAAAGAGAGCAGATGGTTCTGGAAGGTCCCTCAGGGACATATCTTCATATACTGTATATGAAGCTATTAAAACCAGCGGGCTGAGGAGGAGAGGATTGTTTCGAAATGAAATAGCTCATTTATTTTGTTTGTGTAGATGTCTGGCAAAAATGCTAATGAGCAAGTGCTAACCAATAATAAATAACTGTTTATCTGATGGGATCTGTTGCCGTAAAAAAGGCGGTGCTGATCATAAAACAAATTTATATGTTTGTACCAATACAGATTTACGTAATTTTATTATAAAATGCATCCCATCTGATGGTACATGGTACTACAGTAATTACATTTGTGCAAAAATATTTGGTTACAATTTATTTTAAGATGTCAGTATTACAGTGTAATTATACATTTAAGTACTGAGTAATGACAATTAAATACATGTACTTACTATAGGGTTAGGACGAGGGTTTGGTTTAGGGTTAATTGCATGTAATTATGCATCATTTCAACTTATTACTACAGTAAATACATGTAACATATGTAACAATGACACTGTAAAATAAAGTGTTACCAAATATTTTTCATAAGCCTTTTTCCCTCCAGTCCAGCTAATCCTTTTTTTTAACATCTGTGTGAATAGGCCCATAGGAATCAATTGTTTCTATTAATATTACAAATACAAATATTCATGCTTGGTGTGAACAGACCTTTAGACCAGCATGCAAAAAATGAACTAACTAATTTTAGCTAATTGACTAGCACAGCCTTACTCGCCCGCAAAACTCTTGCCAGTTAAGAAGCCTGATATAGGAAACAAACCAACATACTAGATCTGAATTTTGATTTGAATTAAATCATCAAGAGCTAAAACAGGAGAGAAGGGCTACTCTACAAGAAATTAACTTTTTGGTGCCTTATCAACAAAAGTGTCACGTTGAAGCTGTTGAATGAAGTTGGAAAGGCCTTTTGAGAGGAGCAAAAAATGCCTACAGCCAAAACAACCACGCAAGGCGAAAGGAAATCACGCTCCGTTTTTGAAAGTGTTTATTGCCATTCTCTAATGTATGATTGCATTAGTCAGTAAGGAAGATATTGCTCTAATAATTACCGATGAAAGGGATACGGAATGGAAAACGAATGGTTGCGTTCATTAGCAGTAACCAAACGCAGTCTTGCGCCGTTTCTTTGGGAATGCTGATTTTTAAAACATAATCACCTCATTCATTTGCACTGCGGACACGTTTCAGCGCCTGATCAAGTATTCCGAGTTGGTCATGGTTTGTAGGGAAATTCAAAGGGCATTAGCTCAAAGTGACTGCATCCAGAAAACAAAACAAAGGGGGCAGCATATTTATCCCTGTGGTATTCCAGGCTGTGTTGTCCCAGACACAGTGAAGTTTCCAGCTGTGAAGAAGCCATCTGTTCGCCTCTCCTTCATTTTAATTAGCAGTGGTTCTTTCCTTTATCAGCGCACGCCTGACTTTCTCTCTGGAGTCTCAGAACGCAGGATTATGACAAACAGGTCATGCGATCCATTGAGGCTTCCATACAAACACAGATTAATATTTCAATACCCCTAATTGTGTCGTCAGTGGAAATGGAAAGGACACACTCACCTTTTTTCCTAATTTGTATTAATGATGTTTATGGCGTTCAATGCATTTGTGGAGTGCAACAAATATTTGATTTAAATGATCTGATGCGCCATATTGCAATGTACTTGTGATTATCTCCTTTTGAAGTATTCAGAGCAGAAAGAAGGACAATTCGAAATGTTCACCATTTTGCTCAGACTCAACTGGTGGATTGCAGCCTAAAATTTTGTCACAGGTTTGTTCCAATCGTGTACAGTAATGAAAAACAATGGCTGCTAAAAAAAAAAAAAAAAAACTGATGAAAATGCACACCTTCAATAAAGTATAAGTTTTTTTCAGATGAAAGCGACTGCCAAATGCCTAAATACCCTTAGAGGGTAGTTGAGAAACTGACATAACAAAAGATATTTAAAAAAGTTTTATTTCAGGTCTGTGCAGCTGCCTTTAATAATAAAAAATGTGGGTCAAATAGACCTGCAAACATCGTAATCGCTATATAAATATTGTATGCACATTCCAAAACACATTTTGGCACTTTGCAGTCATGTTCATGACCCTAAATGAGTTGCAAAAAATTCAAGAAAAACAGGTTAACCAAATAGGCCAAAATGATCTTCAACAATATAATTAGGGTACAGCAAAAGAAGTACACTCATCAACTTTTAAAAGGGAAAAGAAAAAACATCCCATATCTCTTGTTGATATCAATAGCCAATTAAATCCTATTGCATTGTTGTTCAGTCATGGCCTAATGGTTGGAGAACAGACTGGTAACCTGAAGGCTGAGGGTTCAATTCTCAATACCGGCAGGAAATGACTGCCAATGACCACATTAATACTGGCAGTAAATCAATACCGGCATGAAATGACCACAATCGCTCCCCGGTCACTGCAGCAGCAAATAAATGGCTGCCCACTGCTCCGGGTGTGTCCATGGTTTGCAGTGTGTGTGCATGTGTGTTTACTACTCACTACCCCTGATTAGTGTTGTTAAAGGTACCAAGTCGTCACTGAAATTTAAAAAATGTGACACTTTGAACGCTGTTGCATGGATTCGTAAACACCTCTGATTGGCCAGTGTGTTCACAAGCTCATCAGATATTTCTGTGATTGGCTACAATGATCAACACTTCAAAAACATATTGTAAATAGACATCAATGAGGCTCTTTACCAAGCGCTTACACAGATACACACGGGAGCGTTTGAAAGCAGCTTTCAAACGCTCCCACTTTCAAAACGCTTTCAAATTCAAACACTTCCATGTGCTTTCAAACGTTTCAATGCGTTGATCATTGTAGCCAATTACAGACATATATGTTGAGCGTGTGAACGCAATGGCCAATCAGAGGTGTTTACGAATCCACTCAACAGTGCTCAAAGTGTCACATTTTTAAAACCGGTACTTTTGACAACACTACTCCAAATGTGTGTGCATTAACTTGGATAGGACAAATTCTGAGTATGGGTTACCATACTTGGCCTTCACATCATATCACTTTCACTTATTTAGTCTCTCTGATTTATCCTTATTCCATGGTTACTGTAGTCAGCTGGATCCGGGCCATATCCAGATCCGATGAGGGCTTTTCACACTGTGCTTATCCCCGGGTTATCGTCATTCTAAACACACGCTTTTAACCCTGGGTAAAGGAATTTCCTGCCGGTATTCAGTTGTAATTTAGAAGCAGGGTTAGCATCGCTTTTTACCCGGGGTAATGAAACCCTGCACCGCTTTTATGGTGTTAACCCCGCATTGTACAGTGTTAAACGATTAGAATGTTACAGCTAGACGCTTAGCAACAGACAACCAATCATATACTCATATTTGCCTGCTTTGGACAGTCACGTAAACACTGCGCTTTGTATATAAACAGTAAATTCAGCGTTTTTTTGTGCAATGCTAGAGCTATGTAAACAGGTTGTGTGCTGCGCTTATCCAAACAATGGCACTGACACCACAAATATGCAAATAAGAACAATAACCCAGGGTTTAGGAATGTACAATATGAAACATCTGCTTATGAATACGCAGGATTAATTATTAACCCTGGGTAAATTATGAGCAGTGTGAAATGTTAAACTCGTCTACATGTCAGCCATCGGCACAGATCCTCAGCAAAGACCACAAGGATCAGACAAGTCCTCTGCATAGATTTAAGTGTTTGCCTTGTAAACCACACTTCTGCAATTATACATTTACAAAATTATGAATTTTTGTATACATCCTCCTCCCAACCACATGCACTGTTAACATGTCAAGGCGCTCCTCACCTGAGAGGGTCGAATCACATGCATTCCAATAGATTGTGATGTTAGCATGATGCTAAGATGAAGACTGTTTTCTACCCATATGTTTCAGTAATGAAATTACTTATATTTTAAAACAGTATTTTCCTCAGTGCTTTCCAATATCTTGGTTAAACAATTTCAGCTGAGCTTGTCGAAGTGCATCATTGGATTGTCTTATCTGCAATAGATATATTTCTGTCCACTGTCAGAAAAAAAACTGAAAGATACACAATATAAAATAAAAAAAGCAATGTTTACCCATATACTTTTACAAAAATATTTCTATGCTTGCAAGACTTTGGTATCTGTATTTTGAATTGAATGGACAGTTTTAATTGATTCACATAAATGGTTGCATTTTTGCATTCGTGTAGATACAATATAAAGATTGGAAAACTAATGACGGTCTTTATGAAACTGGATGGCCAAAAAAAAAACTGTGGTATTATCATAATTTTATATCTCCAACAAAATCATTGCAGATGTTTCATCTATTAAGGATTAAAAGGATTCTAACATAATTTGCGAGTAACTTGCTCACACTGCCATGTTTGAACATCAGGCGGTCTGATTTGGTCTCAGTGTGGAACATCATGCTGAGATTAAAAGGGCTCTTAGAGGCCCTTACAAAAAGATTGCCCATCAGTCTGGGAAGGGTTTTCCAAGTCATTTTGTAGTCAGTCCACTCTACTCCAGATTTTCAACCATTAGCAATTTAGCCAGACCATCCCACCAAATTCAGCTAGAGAGCTAAAAAATAGCTGCGGGAAGGCTGTGCTCACAATAGCATACTACTCATACTAATCTTCAATCATCCTATTCATACAACAGCATGCAGAGCAGCTCAGATAAATGTCACACACTTGATCTAAAAAATGGTGACATCCATTACCAGAAAGGCATTGCAACTAACACAAAGTTATTTAATAAATGCATCCAATCAAGGCATGAGTCAAATCAGTCAAATCTTAATTAATTGATAGCATCCGTGCATGTTTTTATACTTTATCCCACAATGCAATTCACTCGACTTGACCAGTGCTAAGATTTTTATACATTGCAATTTGATAAACGCAAAATAACTGAGATGACTGGACGCCACTCACTGAATTACACGCACAGCATTTTGCATACCAGCATTTCATACTATTTTCAAAACATAACAGGCAGCATCCCATTCTGAATAGGAGGCAGCGTTCCATTTCGAACATGACCAAGGTCTTAAAGAACCCCAGGATAATATAAAATGGATTTATAAGCAAGTCTTGCCTCAGTTAATGTCAAATTACATGAATCAACCATCCAAAAAGAGACTTCATAACTTTGCCCAAGATGCAAGGTCAGACTCAAAGAATATAGATACACAACTTGAGTGTGTCAAACAACATCTAAGATCAGATCAAGACTCAATGTGCTCTGAATATATAAGGCAAAGAAATGAGTTTAACAACAATGGCACGTCATGTTTAGCAAAAACAAAAGCTATAAGTGGACAATGCAATGAAACAAAGACCTCAAAAAAGCTGATGAGGCTCAAAAGGCCAAAGCTTAAGGGTAATGGTCTAAGGCCTGGTTTCACAGACAGGACTTAGATTAAGCCAGGAATAGGTCTTAGTTCAGTTATGACATTTAGGTTGCTTTCATAAACATGCCTTAGAAAAAAACATTACTGATGTGCATCTTGAGACAAAACAATGGCAGTGGAATATTTTAAGATATGTCAATGTAAGTTGCTCAGTTTAAACAACTCAAACATGCATTTTAGTCTGGGATTAGTCTTAAGCCATTAAAATGCAATGAGGGAATTGAAAAATAAATTGTAATTAATTTAGTTCTAGCTAATGCTATCACTATTGCTCAGATCTAGGGTTTGGGATTTGAACAAAACACCTACTGTATGTATGTATTAAACTTTGGTGTCAAATCCATTCTACACTGTCTGTGCCACTTCAAATCATACTTTTCTAACAGATCAGACTTCGATTTTTTTGCCTGGTCGAATGATTTGACCTACACTGAAGGTGGGACCCAATCCATATCTAGAAACCAGAATATCACAGAGATGTGAGGGTGGACAGCAACCATAATGTGCAATTAAAACACTTAAGCAAACTAACTTTGCAAAGGAAAATACAGTATAATACACATTTTCTTCAGAAGAAAGAAAATTTGGAAATATTGTCTTTGTTATCTTTTAAACCAAACAGCAAGCACATGCAAATGTCTGCAAATTAGAATTTTAACTATTTTTACTGCTTCTGCATGTTCCTGTATATTAGCCTTTGATGTGTTTCGCTTTCTGTGTGTACCTGATAATAAATAGTGAAATGCAGCCAGCGTCTCTCTCCCATGGATGCTGTTTGAGTCCTGCTGATTTGGGCTCCTGAACGCACAGCACGGCCCACCAAGGTGCAGCTTATCAGTGCAACAGGATTCAGGTCTGGGAGTCTGTGGCCCCTCGCTGAACTTCCCATCCTTCCAGCCTCTGTGTGAAGTCCCACAGACAGCATGACAAATACAGCCTGTCAGTCAAGAACCTCTACTAACTCTGAGATGCACCCAGCTAGTAGGCATAACAAATAAGAACAAATATGCCTATCCTATGAGGGTGCATCATCAAACGAGTAGGCCTACTCTGATTTTATTTATTTATTTATTTATTTTTTTTTGGTTGCAATAAATAATGCATCCCATAGCACCCAACATGTGTCCAAGTTTGTTGTTATAAAGTTTACTAGCAGGGTATACTAACGGGTAAATCTGTTGCTTGTTGTGGCAGTATGTTATGTCGACCTTTCTCTTTCTCTACGTTTTAGCTTATTATAAGTTAAATAAATTATTTAAATTTTATTATGAATTTCAAACAATAAATGCCGTTTGGGCGCTCTTTAATATTTAGCGCTCTTTTTTTTTTTTTGAATGACAGTTCGCTTTAGCCACTTGCCCGCCTCAGTTCAAACCAAACGGCAGCACTGAGCGCGCGTCGACTGATGATCTCTTCATCTTTACTACAGATTAAAGCAGGAAACAAACACTAACAAACACCAGAAGGTAAGTTAAAAGATGCAATACAACTTACTGAAATATATCACCTCTCATGTAATCTCTCAAATCAGTGTTTCAAAAGCGGAAAGAAGTGAAAAATACAGCTTGTGAACAACATCGCCTGATGATATATTTACCTCAGGAAAGCCATTTAATGTTAATAGCTTGCTAGTTAGCTAAAAAAACAAGATTGATTGACAGGCCGGTTTATGGTGAGGCAGAGCGCAATTTTATGACGTGGTAGTATGTAAATATTGCTTGCTCTTACGCTATACACATATCTATATATGAGTATACCTTTTCTTCTCAAAAAGAGTACATTGGGTGGGTTTTGTAGTTACTCCAGTAGGCGGCGACAAGCGACTGACAAGTATTGACTGAGCATTGACTGATTCACTCAAACGATTCAAAAATGCTGATTCATTCAGGAATTAAACAAATGGCATGCTTAATTCAGAACCACATACTGCTCTTGCTAATTCTGCAATAGAAAAATATGGTAAATAGTAAGAGTAGTATGTATGCTAGTGTGAGTCACTGAATCATCCATCATTCAAACACACTGATTCATTTAGGTCTGAAACAATTAACTAGCTATGTTCAGAATAGCTTACTTACTCCTCTTACTATTTATGCAAAGACATAGGCTACAAAACATCCCACAATGCAACACACTTTGCACCTAAAACACACTAGAGACAGTGATGCACAAAAGAAGGTTTGTTTTAGGTGTATTAAGTATATAAAAAGAATAAACTAGTCCTGTACATTCCATAATTTAGCCTAAAGGGTGAAACTGGCTTTGTCTGTTGTCCACAGTAGGAGCTGCTCCAGACTACATGAACATATAATAGATGCTGCTGATACTGTGAATACTAAGGAAGTTTAAAAGGAGGTAAGTTTTCATAACATGTAGTCACAGAATATTAGGTGAGCATGTTCCTTCAATCTTATTAACAGCTCAAACTACAGTTTGAAAGGCTTAATGTTACATTGGGTGTTTGAAAGTTTGAAAGGCTTTGCATACTTTTTCCACATACTATTTTTTTTTATCAAATAGAAGGAATTTTTCCATCATTAATGAAATTAATACTGATTTGGAATTATGACATTTTTAAATACAATTTTCAATCTTTTTTGGTCATCTATCATTATTAGTATTCATGACATGAAACCTTGACAGATTCAGACAGAAAAAAAAAAATTTAAATGCAGCCATTTTTTCTACCTTTCTCTGCACTTATAGACTGCCAAAGAAGTTGCTGGTGACAGATATGGTAACACGTGTTGCATACACAAAGATGTGCAATAGTCTAGGATGAAATGTTTATAAAACTGAAACTGGGAATGTCTTTTCAGATGATGTTCTGTTTGACAGCAGAATATCCATTCAATGTCATTTCAATAAGCTGAGTTAATACAGTGTCATAGTCAAAGATGAGAAATATGCATATTACATACATATACTTAATGGCTGAGGTGGAAGAGATATTGGAATGGAAAGGAATGGGAAAGAATTGGCTGATGTATAACCTGTGTCACCTCTCAAAAGGTGATGATAATTACATTTCCCTCCAAGCGTTTATCATTAAACTTTAGTGAGAAACGATTTAAGGAGATAAAATTGACTTTTAAAGAAAGTCAGACAGTAGAAAATAGATGCATTGTATGTAAAATTTCAGTCTGAGGTATTTAATATGCACTTGTTCATGTCTGTCTAAATTGGTTTATTAAATTTTAGAAGATTTCCACATATTGAGACTTATTGAGGGGTCTTGAGGGGGACAGATGTACAGTTATTTTAATAGGTTGGGGTTAGGATTTAGGGTTAATGTACCTTTGTGTCAATCGTTCAGCTGATGAAAATTTTCCAGTGGACAAAAAACTGGGTTGTGAAAGCAAGATGTGACCTTAAGACTACAAGGTTTGTGTCGTACAATAAAATGCAATAATAGCTCAGAGCACTTTTTGTTTTGTTCTTAGTGTGAACAGGCCTTTACAGGTGCATTATGAATCTTCACTTCGTTCACCACAACTATCGTTTCCACTTTATTTTGGTCCCTTTTAGACATTCTGTTTACAAAGTAAAGGCCCCAATATACTTCAAACGAAATCGAAGAAAGAACTAATGTGACCCAATTTCGAACAAAATCAGGCCAAAATGATGTTTGTTTTGTGTTCGTTTAGGGAGTTCGAAACAGCTTGCCAAAGCAAACTCTCAGGAAAAGTTTGCTCCAGCTGCAAAAACACCTTCATACTACCATTGGTCGGTGATGATAACGTAATAGAAGGTATGCGCTGAGGCTCCGCCTTCTTTCACATGGAACTCTTCTCTGACTCATTTCATCTGTTGAGTCCGTCGAGGTAAGATCTCCGCGGGTGAAAACATTAACACACTGGATAGGCGCTTTATAGTAGAAAATCTTCTGAAGAGGCACTGACACTTTTTTTCATGTTTGATACTGTAAAGCTGTTTGCTTTTAAGCAATCTATTGAATAAAATGCAATATAAATAAACGTGACGTGACTTTACTGGAGTGCTGTTTTGCAGACCTCATGCTAACATACCCATGTTGTTATGATTAGATGCTTTCTTTAAAAAAAATGCTTTCTGTTTTTGTTGTGTTTATTTTGTTACTGAGAGGAAAGGGCACATTGCATATTTACATATTCATCTAAACGTTGGTCTTAGCAGTGTGGGTGGCATCAGATGTTCGATAACAGTATTTCGCTGCTCACGTATTTCGAACTTTGTTTTACCCCTAAATGAAGAATGAAAAAGAACTTCGCTGTGAGTATAACGGGGCCTTAAGCAGCGTTGCACCCACATGCACCTATACCCACATTTATTAGAGTATTAGTTGAGTATTACTGGATTGTAAGGGTTAGGGTTAGTAGAAATAAAGTGTTAAGGTGAATTATTTGTACTTGCAAAGTTACTTATAATCGTTAGAATGTCTGTTGTGGAGCATCAAAATAAAGTGTTAGTAGATATTAAAGGGTTAGTTCACCCAAAAAAATTCTGTCATTAATTACTCACCCTCATGTCGTTCCACACTCTTAAGACCTTCGTTCATCTTCGGAACACAAACTAAGATATTTTTGTTGAAATTCGAGAGGTATATGACTCGTCCAAAACAGCAATATAATCAACACTTTCAAGGTCCAGAAACATACCTGCAAACTAGTCGCTTTTCGGCGAAATTAGACGTTTTGCGTGACTGTGTATTTAGTGTGTATTATCATTACCTGTAGATTTCAATTTCTGTAGCCACTCCACAGTCCAAAGCCTTTTGCTTTTGACTACAGGATCTCCAGTTGTCACTGATGATTGTCATTTGAACCTTTCTGGATTACAACCCACCATCAAAATGATACGTTTAATTATTTCAGCTGCTGTGAGAACAGGCTATAAATGATCCGATACAAGCAGCATCCTCCTCGCATGATAAAGTCAACTAGCCTGGACTCCTTCTTTCCGTTTACAGACGTGACATAATGAAGCAAAGACGAACTGCTGCATGCTCAAATTTCCAGTGGAAATCCACCAGGTCACTCTTATTATAAAACATTATTACAAGCTTACCATTGTGAATCGAGCTAAGATAAGGAGATAGTTTTGAACACTGGCTGGTTATGTACTTGCTCAAAAATTGATTTTGGATCATTTTTAATCAAAAAAAGTTCCTGACTGCAGCTTTACTTAACAATCAAGTGCCAATGACTGTCTGCCTCGTTCAAACGAAAGGCTTTGTTTTCATTTACGACCTTTTACACAAACATCACCAATGTGTCATGTGATGAAACCCATGAAAGGGCAAGGCTTGTTTAAATGGCATTTTGATGGCATTTGTGTGCCCCCTTTAACCTTTTGTTGCATTTCACTTTTCTACTTTGATTAAATTTCATATTGGCTTTATTCTCATGGTGACCTTTGCCCCTGAACTCAAACCACTGCTGATAATGACAATCTTTGCTATTGTAAATATTGAGAATATGCTCAAACATTCACAATTTACCCATAACTGAAGAAGAAGAAGAAGAAGGGAGAAAAAAAAAAAACATCTCTCTGTATTTTCACATACAGTGATTAATTCTACTCTGTGGCTTTGTTCTAGTCGGCTGCCATTGCTGTCTACAAGCATCACAGGCACTCTTACATAAAAAGGACTCCTAGCAGATGAAGTTTATTTTTCAGTATTATTGGAGCGACAACTTAAAAGTCTCAGCCTCAGACACATCTAAATGTGTTATCATTTTGGTGTTGTTTAAAATATTGCTGTTAAAATCACACTGTAATCAGATGACAGTTTTATGTCATTGGTTCAGTGGGTGTTTTTAAGAGTTGTTTAGAAGTTAGCAGTGCTGCTGACAAAAACAAATGACTGCTAATTTGCCACACTTTGTGTGATTCATGGCATTATGTTTTAGCAATCATCAAGAAACTCTTCTGTCTTAAATAGATGTTTATTACATCTGGATGAAGGGAAAGCTAATTTCACTTTCTACCAATTTCTTTGGCGTTGTCTTCAGAACAGAATGATGCAACATAATAAGCTTCCACTTTGCTGCAGAATAAAATACAATATGTGGCAACCGTCTAGCTTGTAAGACTTTTTAAAGCTCTGAATATGTTTATTAGTGAAAAAAAAAAAGAAAAAAAAATGCCATGCATGGAAATGAGTAATGAGGATTGGTGATTAAACTGATTTGAAAATCCATTGCACATTAATAATTTGATTTCCCTTGTTTGTCAGATTTGTTCATTTTTTTTTTTTTTTTTTTAATTGAGCACATCGCAGGGTGTCAAGGTACAAGGTATTATTATTACCTGCAAATCTGAACTAATAAATACTATTTAAAAAATAAATAAAATTCAAATAGCTTTGATTGTAGTTAACCACTTTTCTTCACTAACACAGATAGGTTGGGTTTTTGTCCTTAACAAGAGTAAGAGGAGGTTATATCTTTATCCATCACAGAAGACACAAGTTTAATTAACTCTAACTGCATGTTTATATAAATCTGACTTCAGAGTTAATCAGTCTTTATCCCTGTGTCCAGCAGAGAATTTAAACATAAGAGGAGCCCATCTGCCTTTGAATTTAGCAACTAATTACATACAGACGGAAATAAAAAGTGGTTAACTTTCAGAAGAGCATCCTCAGAGAATAGTGCAATCCATTTTACATTTTTGATTTGAGTATTTGATGTAGGCCATTGGGACTTAAGAACTGTCTGAGTTTGGAAGAAACACTATAGTTAGGGGAAATTTAGTTAAAATAAGAAGCATCATCAACTGAGAACCTGATATAGTGTGAAACACTAATTACTGTTGCTACTTAGTGTTAGAGACATGAACAATTCCCTAACATAATGCTGGGTACACACTACAAGATAATTGGGCTGATTTTGGGCCGATTTCTCCCCTTCCGACAATCCTAGGTATGTCCCCATTATCTTGTTGGTTCTACAGATTATCTTATCAGATTTTCCTGTGGTGTGATGTGTGTTAAGAGTGACTGAATCTGCTTGGAAGAACGTCGGAGGTGCCCCGATCGTGAATCGTAAATATTCAACATGTTGAATATTTACGATCAGAAATCCTGTGGTGTGGGGGGAAACGCGAGGACAAACGCGCGCACGCTATGGAGATTATGACGTGTTAACTGCAGATTATGACGCTATGGAGATTATGATGTGAAATGAAACAATATCCAATCGGAAAGCGAGCTGACAGAGGACAGAATCATAATAAATGCAGTCATGGTGCAAAACAAAGTTAAATGGATTTGGACAACAGAGATGGAGGATCAGCTTGACGATTTGTGGGTGGCAACAGCACGAGTACTTAAACAAAGTGTCTTGTAAAACATACCAAAATCATTTCAAACACTGTCAATGCAATTTCTTCCTGCCTATCATCTGTCATGTTTATTCTGATGACTCAAGAGATTTTGCGAGATTTCCCGTGTTCACAGTCGGGACTCAGGGTGAAAATCTGTTTGTGTGTGGTGTGCTGTGTTTGTCATATCACGGCACACCACACACTATAGGAGCAAAACGGTTAAGTCTAGGATTTTTTGTCCTCTTGTTTGTGGTCTCTCACACTTTGAAAATCTTATAAGTTTTCAAAAATCTTTTAGTGTGTACCCAGCATAAAGTATTAAACTTCAGAGTGTGACTCTGAAGTTTAATAAATAAAAATCATTTATACTTCCATTGAAGGATGCCATAGAAACCAAAATAATATGTGAACAGTGCTGGCAAAATGAGTTGTAATGAGCAAATTATCAAAAATGTGTTATTTTTATTTTGTTGGAATCCGACAAATAATGACTGAGCTACACTTGTTTGAAGTTGAGAGTCAGTAAAGTCAAACGTTTACTTAAGACATAATAGATAATGTTTGCGTGAATACTCACCAAGACATATTTCATTTTTCACTTGTTTTGTGTGTAGCTTGAAATTAGCCTGTGTGCATTCATTTTGACAGCACAGGTCACATATATCAGAAAGTTGACATTAGACTTGAGCTAATCAATCACCAACTACTTAGCTACACCCTAGCAACTATACCAAAGACTATACAATAACACAAGACGTGTCACTCGTATTGTTTTGAATGGGAGAAAGTGCAACGCGCAATATGGCGGAATAAGTCCCGCCTTCTAAATAAGAGCCAATCTGACTGGTAAAGTCATCGCGTCACTGCAGCGGTCGTTAGAATCTCCGGTTTCTATAGAAACAGTCAGACGCGTGCCTCCGAAATGAGACACAAGAGACGCGCATTTAGGTCTGCGCATGCACATTAGCTTGATCTAGCCTGAAAAATACAGTTTTTTTGTCATGATTCGAGCGTTTAGAAAAAAAATTATGAGACAGTTGTTGTCAGACTTCATTGGTGATTACAAATATGAAATTTAATCGAAAGCTTGGCAAACAGATTTGGAGAATTTGATGTTTCCCAATTCAAAGAGATAGGAGCTGCACTTGCCCGAGAAGCGTTTCAAAGATGGCCGCCGAGTGAAATGACTTGTCTTAAAGGGACTTTGACTATACCTATATCATCTGCAACTGCATAGCAACACCCTAGCTACCACCACAACAAAAACATCTTAAGATTGCCTAGCACCATCATGAAAAAAATGTGGTGTAGAAACAATTTTTACTCAGAAATTGCTAGTAAATTTCACAATTAATTACAACAAATTGGCAAGTAACACACTGAATTAAACATGAAATTTTGAAATAGTATTTTTTTTGTAAAATGTTCTGTAAACAGCTAATTCAAAAATCTTTTTTTTTTTTTTTACAGTACATGCTAAAAACCACTCAGAATTGCCCAGCAACTTCATTGCAACCATAATAATGTTTTTCTTTAGGAAGCACTATTCACATTTAAAGTGTTTGAGTAACATACTGAAAACCAAGACAAATAAACAGTTAAGATGAATAATAAAGACAAGTGGCTCAATCATTTATAGAAGCCTAGCCTATAACTGCAGTTTCAAAAGCAAAATATACCATATTTGACCAATAAAGCAACTTTGCGAATTGAATTAAATCTTTGGATCAAATGATCTTCATCTGTACCCATTGCATTTATTATCCAGTTAACTGCAGATCATACCTGTTCATCAGAAGCAGTCATGAGTGTGGCATGTGGGCCGTGATGAACATTAAAACATAATCAACGTGTGGGCTCCCTCACGATTTACGCCTAATTCTGGCTTATTTAAAATTACCAAAGCTCTTAAGCTGTAAACATGCAACTCGCTGCCTATGATAAGACTTTCTTTATTGGTCTGTATTGTGGGAAGAGATAAATATGTGCTAAGGAAGCTAACAACATGCCTCCACTGCATTATGGAGCATAGCTGTTCCATATTTCTGAATTTTGCTTTGAGGTTAAAAGTTCAGCTCGTTATTTTTTATGTTGTGAACAGTAAACAATAAACTAAATCACACATTTTATGAAAGTGCATGTAGACGGAATGTAGTTGCACACTTTTATATAGATGAGCACAGAAAAGTTTCTGACATTATGTTGGCAATATTTGTGATCAAACCACCCACTGGCGACATTCTTCATTTACCATTTCAGCCCTGCCGTAGATGATGTTTTACTCCCCTCCTGCATCTACCTCTAGCCTGAAGGGCTGCTGTGCTTTGGGAAATCCAGAGCAGGTCAAGAGTTCATATGTGGGCTAGAGTAAAGATCTGATGAAGTAAACAAACATTCTCACATCATCCACACTGAAAGAAAGTGTAAGTACACAGCACACCCATTCTGAAAATACCCCACAGAATGAGGTAAATAACATTACAGGGCTTGATGCTAGGGGTATAGGAGTGCATAAAGAACTTTAGGGGTGCAATTTATTCATTTTTTTTTTTTTTTTTTCCCTGAATAAAGGAATACGAGGAGACATTTATAAGCAAAATGATTTAATTTATTTGAATATCAAAACTGCACTGAATAAAACTGTATTTATTTTACAATTATGGAATTATGAATATTCTAAACATTAGGTTATATTAAATGCCAGATACAGTTTATTTAGTAACAAAATACCAATAACATCCAGAAAAAATGTGTTCTGCATAATGCAGGGCTTTTAATTATAAACCAGCACAAAATACACCGGGACTTTTATTTTGAAATTCATTTACTGCTTCCAGCTGCTCATTCAAACATATGAGGGAGCTAAAATATGTAGCCATACAACCATCTAAAAACATGTATACAACACCATAAAGTAACCATTGCCACAGAGTTGGGGAAAGTTACTTTTAAAAGTAATGCATTACAATATTATGTTACTCCATAAAAAAGTAACTAATTGTGTTACTTAGTTACTTTTTATGAAAAGTAATGCATTACATTACTTTTGCATTACTTTTTTTTCCACCTGGGCTGGGCTTGCTTGTTTAATACCAACAAATAAAGGTCTATTTTTGGGAAATGTTAAGGCCCTTTCACACCAAAAGTGAAATGAATAAGCCTCAGGCTGAAGGAAATGCATATTTACGCCTGTACAGTAGAGGGCACAGCTCAAACAAAACTTTCAGCTGTGCTGCCATTCTGGATTAAAGAAAAATAGGATACAGGAGAAGGAAGATATTCTAAACCTCTAAATCTAAATTTATAAATCTAATCTAATGTATTTTTTGCTAATTATTATGGTTGAATTAGGTCATTAAAGGTCAAAGACATTGGTTAATAAAGTGAGATTAAATACATTTGTGTAATTTAATATAGTTAATTATTACAGTTTTGCGTAAAATTCTGAAATTGCATTTCCCTGTTTTTATTCATTTTGAGGAATACTGAATGTTTTCGTGCAAGTGAGATGAGTAAAAGCATGTTCACATTAACTACAATAACCATCATGTTTACACAGCGCACACAACACCTCTGCACTTTATTTCTCTCAACATGGGGACCGGAGAGCTGTCACTCAATAAATGTGAAAAAGTACTTGCATTGCTTATTTGAAAAAGTAACTTAGATATTTTGTTGTAAATTGAAAAAGTAATGCGTTACTATACTAGTTACTTGAAAAAGTAATCTGATTACGTAACTTGTTACTTGTAATGCGTTACTTCTAGCGCTGCATTGTCATATTTCATCAACAGTAAATCATAAGCAATCGTTTGACATAAATGCACGGTATTCATTGATTGCGAACTGCTCTAAAACATGAAACAGCACAGCGTTTCGACTTTAAACGTGCAGCACTCATATTTATTTAATTCAAGCATCAGCAATAATCACATTAGGCTATATCGCGGTTCCTATTTTTTCAGCCTCAAATTTAAGATCTCTTAAAATTATAATTAAAACTCATCTTAGATCTGAGGGGTTTTAAAGCAAGACATCCCAGGTGAATATAGTGTAAAAAACAAACAAACAAAAACAACAACAACAACACTTTATGAAAAGTCAGGTAGCCCAAAATCTCAAAACTTACCAATACATTAAAAAACAATGTTTTTGCCTGTAGTGTCTTGACTTGAACTTGCAAGTCCTGGAAGAGTTTGCCTTTAAGTTGGCATCCTCTTATAGCTCAACCACTTTGTATTCTAGGCCTACATTCACTATCCTACAGAACCCTGATGGGCAGGCACAGCTCCTCTGGCATTTTAAAGTGCTAATGCCTGTAACACGGCCCAGCGCAGCTCAGCAGACGACCCAGTGGAGAAAATGAGGGTGCTGAGACAATAATTAACTCAAGATACGTGTAAAAGAAAACAAGACTCCCTAGGAAATACACAGAGTTGTTACTGCTGCCCTGCTGTGGAATCATATGGCACTGGAAACATTAACACAGACACAAACGTCACAGATTTATTCTGCTCTTGGATAACTACTTACTTACCCCTATTTGTTTCATGCAACACAAAAGTACAGTAGATATTGCACAATGTATCATACAACAACAATAACCTAACAGTCAACTAATACTCCAATGAGAGTTAGTTGACATGTAGTTGAAAAAAAAATCACAATTTTCTGTACAGAAGCACTGTGTACGTGTTGCTTATGCATGTTGTGTGAAACAGGCCTTAAAAGTTGTTTTAGATCAGATCATGATAAACAAAAATATCAAAATGAGAATAAATCTATTATTCATAGACAAAGTCATTGTGTGGACAGGACGAGTTGTTTTTATAACATGTTTGTTCAACAGTTCATGAATTCTCAACAAGCTTGCTCTAGAATCTAGTGGTAATGAGAAGTTGTTTTGATATGATTCATGGCTCAATCAAGTTGTTTAAATATGATATGTCAATTTTTACTCAAACTCTTCCTGTTCACGCTCTCGATGAGGTCACACTGAACTTTACTCAATAGACATGTAAAGGGAATCATTTTTCTGAATTTGTGAGTATCTATGAATCTAATTTGAACAAACAGACGTGTTGATGGTTGAGGGTGGGTATTAATATTCATCACAGATCTCAGCCATACTGGGAAAAACAGACTGACAAATCATGAAATATTTAGCAGATTTCAGCTTTGAGTAAGCAGACCTGGACTTCAGAACAAACATTGTCAGATTTGGTTTTATGGGTCTAACCCTGAGGCTGTGATATGTCTAAATTGCTTGTCTTGACATAGTGCATTACCGCTACCATCTGAATTCAGAGATCGACAGTGTTTGAAGGTATTGCTGATTTAAATTCAACAGGTATTTACAGTGGAGTCCAAGAGACCACATTTAAAATCAGGGATTCAGAATCCTTTTTAAACTTGGAAATAAGGTTTAAATTTGATTTTTTTTAAAAGGTAAGCAAGTAAATAAATAATTAAATATTGGATGATTAGTGGATTATTACATTGGTACTAAATAAATAAATAAATATTGGATGATTTTATATATTTTTATATATATATGCAAAACAGAAGCACTTTCACAAATAGACTCAGACTTTTGAACCTCACTATATATAATAATTTAACAATCAAAGTCTTTGGAAAAAAAAAATATTAACAATATCAATTAAAGAGTTTTTACACTGTCAAAAGCTCTGTTCCAAAATATAACTGTTGTAGTTGTCACATGCAGTGCACAGGAAAGTCTACTCACAATTGATTCCAATAAAGTGTGACGTAACCATGTTGCTGAGCTAACAACGTGATACTCTAGTCACATTTTACTTAGATTTAACATTTATATAAATACTTGGTAACACTTTAGTATAGGGAACACATATAAACTATTAATAATGACTTGTCCCTCACTAAACTCCTAATTTACTGCTTATTAATAGTTAGTAAGGTAGTTGTTAAGTTTAGGTATTGGGTAGGATTAAGAATGTAGGTCATGCAGAATAAGGCATTAATATGTGCTCAATAAGGACTAACAAATAGCCAATATTCTAGTAATATGCATGCTAATAAGCAACTAATTAAAAGACCCTAAAATAAAGTGTTACCAAATACTTTTTGGTAATGAATGAAACATCAACTGTCCGACAACTTTTTTATGGTGCGTTCCATTTGTCCTTGGAAGTGGGAAATTCCTAGTTCCCAGTAATGGTCTGAGCTATGACTGAGAACTGCAACAACCCTGACTTCAGAATCCAATATGGCTGCTCAGTAGTAATATATTGTTTATTAGCACTTCTGTTTGTCTGCATCTGGGTTTCCATCCAAACGTGAAGCGAATCTTTTCAAAGTTTGCAAAAAAAGAGAAAAAGACAAATGTGAATTAGGTGCATTTCCATCAAATTGTTCGAGCGGATGATGGTGGTATTAGTAACCTAGTAACCAACAGTAAACACTATGACCGAGAGTTTGTGAAGGGTTCGACTAAACACTTATGAATAAGAAAACAATAAACAAGAGCCATCTGAACTCTACTCGACTTTATTAAGCATCACACATGTGAGATGACAACCCTGAAAAACCCGTGACACTCCAGTACAAAAGTGCGCATGACCCTATCCACGGGAAGCCCCAAGGGGAAAATGCATTGCCCACACACATCCAGAATTAATGCATCATAACAGAATCAAACAAAGTTTTCTGTTACAACACCATTAGCGGAAACAGCTGATTACGATTAGTCACGTGGGTGTATTGTTCGCCACGTCAGAATTTATTCAGCAAATGTGTTTCCGTCTCCCATTATTTGCATTAATTCTTTTCTGCACAAGTCAAAAACCACCTCAAATGAGCGTAAAAAAACTTTTTTGCGAATTAAGGGATTTTTATTCAAAATTTGGAATTTCCATCACTCGTTTCTGATGCAATACTTCAAAATGTGCATAAAGAACAGGGTGATGGAAACAAAGCTTGTGTCTCAATAAATCCAGTGGTGCACTGTACTATCTAACCTCTATTTGTGGACATGATACTTCAACATGGATTATCTGTGCAAAATACCGCTTTTTCATGCATTTGTATTCAGAAAGAGCAAGCACAACAATGGATTGCCTGGATGTGTCCATCTTAGTTTTCCAACCTTTGTACAATCCCAGCTCCGACATCCCTTTAACGAAGTAAATGGAACACAGCATTATTTTCACAAAGTTTACTATGCATTCCAGCTGTTGCATCCTCTGTGAAAAAGCAATGCTGCCTTCTAATTTAGACAGAAGTTGTCATCTTGAAAGACAACGTAATATTGCTGTCTACCTTTTGGTTTTGAAAGTATTTTCATTTCACTGAGGGTACATTTGTAAGACATCCTATAGGATTAATATTAATATCATTCTAACAAAAAAAAAAAAGAAGGTTGTTTTGACTTCAGACTCTCACCAAACACTGATTAAACCCAGGCATGGCTGATTAGAAATCAAATCGGATTCAACAAACGCAGTCTTTTGACCCCACTTTTTAGGCAGTGCATCTTTGGCATTAATTTTCCTTCGTGCAAAACTCAACAACTCTGTTTACAGCCAAGTCAGCCCTAATCAACATAAGTATCAGCCAGAACTCCCTCAAACTGCATTAGCTGATATGAGATGTCTTCAAAAATATCAACCAGTCTGCGCGAAAAGTGCCTTCCAAACATGCAGATCTTTCCAGGTTCTGTTGCGCGCATTAGAAAGCTGTGCTGCCGGAAGCTGGTATGTTAAAGACGGCTGGCAGGCGGCCTAGTTTCACAGCCGCCCGCTCCCACTCCGACCCTGACAGTCAAGCCTCAGTGAGTTACATGACATTAGGGCACCACAAGGAGAAAAACAAGCTGCCTACAGAATGTTGCCACCACTTTTGAGGACGCACACAAGGGGAATTCTGGGAAGGGAAGAAATGTTTGACACAGAGCTCTCTTGGGAGAATAATGTGAGTTGTTGTAATGCTGCTGGAATACTGTATTAATTTCGGGAGAACAGTTTAAAGAATACAAAACAAGAATCGCAGTAACTTTGTCTTACAGGCAGTCTATTCTTCCAGAAAATGATCGGCGTGGGAGTGTTTTCTGATTTGCATAATATTCAGATTTAATGGCTTGCTAAAAATAAGACAGAAGATGTCTTTGACTTTTTTAAGAAACTGTAAATGTATTTATTGATTTAATTCCCATAATGAGGCACAAACTGAATGACCCAGAAAATGTTATATTTAAAACATACTGCAATGCATACAACAAACATCAACATTAAACGAATGATGCCATTTTTTGCTGCTGTGCTTTTAAGACTTTAAAGGCCAACATAAATAAGGAAGAAAATAACATTACTGGACTGTATATAAAAAATATTGTGATTCTTTCAAGCTAACAAAATCTGCCTGCACTCTAAAAACAAATGACCATAAGATTATTGGAATATGTTTTACAAGAAAATAATATTTCAGTCTTTCTACTTGAAAATTTATGTTACTTGCAATTTACTAGGAATTTCTGAGTGAAAAAAAATTCTAAATTTTTTTTTTTTTTTTTAGTGTACAACTAATTTAAAAAATCAATTAACACTGAAATTTCTGTTTAACCTACACACAGTAAGCGGATGTAATGATCAAGATTATTATGTTAACATAACTTGTCAAAATACTGTTTGCAACTTAAAAGGTTTAATTAAAGCAACAGACCTTAGTCAGTGTAGTGCCATATTTAATTTTTGACAGGAATGAAAACGAGGCTGTGCCTATCTGTCTATCTATATGGCAACAGCTTTAAACACCGTAGATACTTTAAAGTGTGATACTCTTCATATCCATTTATGTCTCAATCAATCAATAAGACCAATAGCGTTTATCACTTCTTCCCATGTCGGTTTGGGTCAAAGCAGCTTTACTGGTCAGCATGTGAACCTGTCTCTCTACAAGCAAACTTCTCACTCAACCTGTCTTCATCTTTTTCTGGCACCTGCTGATTTAATGTGTTGTCAGTGGCGCAATCTTAGACTCAATTTCTTAGGCTCACTTCAGCGATGAAGCCGTAACATCGAGAATCTGGGACACGTTAATGTATGGAGGAGATGCCAGTCCTCTGGCTAATGATGGGAGAAAAAAACTCAAACGACCTCCGAGGTGGCACCGCAGTCATTATTAGCTGGCAAGAAAGTGATGAAAGCCCTGGGAGGTGTGACATCGCCTCCTCCTTTATCTGGGAGAGGATGATAAAGGAGGAAACAATCAAAAACTCAACTCTCCTCTGCAGGGGGACAAAATAAAGAAGGCCGCGAGGGTCCGTCACCTAGTGCTGTGTATAGATCGTAAAAAAGACAGCTTGTATAAGCTCATTAATAAAGTATGTAGTCATATTGTTCACATGTAGCATGAATGTGGATCATAATTAGTGTTACAAGATGTCTCTGTTATGTCAAGTCAGATATTTTAAGCACACTATATGTGGCTTGATTATTTGGAACAAAAGAGATTTGTTTTTTTTTTGTTTTGTTTTTTGGGCTAAATAAATATTGTGACACCACAAAAAAAAAACAAAAAAAAAAAAAACAGGCATCATTAGATATATAGATAGATAGATAATTAGATAGATAGGTAGGTAGGTAGGTGGGTAGATAGATAGATAGATAGATAGATAGACTTATTTTGACTATTTTTTTTTTATCTAATTTAAGATTTGAGATAAATTGTGTTAATGCCAAAATATCTATTAATTTCAATCAATCAATCTCTATAATGTATATGAACCAATCTATTTAGATACGTCATTTATAGTGTACTTTTAAAGACACATTTCATTCATGTGCCATCTTAATATTTCTGCAGCTGCTTGTCTTCGCTCCTTCCAAAGATTATTGGCCCCCGCTGCACATTTCCCATTAGAAAGCAAGTGATCAGAGATGGAAATACGTGCAATTACAGCAGGCACAATAATTGAAGACGAATGCTGATGTTCTGTGGGGATTTCACAGTGAAATTGCTCTGGCAATCGGCACAGATGTTTTAATCAGAGTGCACTGGCCCATGAAACCCAACATGTCTTACACAGACAATCAGAAGGGTTTTTCCTGTCATAGATGGAGCGCGTCATTGGAATTATTGTTCTGACGGAGCCGGTTATTGTTTTCATTTTGCCCATTAAGAATGATTAAGGTACAGGGTGTTATTAGAGCAAAGTGTTGGTCTGGTTTTGTGCTCTACAAGAGCCTGTTGTAGATTTATAGCATATCAGAACAAGACAAAATCATTCAGATCATGTTTTCATCACGGCTAAGAGGTGTTAGGCTCGACATCAACACAGCCTCAAGTGGCTCATTGCTTTCAAACAGTGGCAGTGAACATTGATGTGATAAAATACATCAATGTTCAACAAATATATTTCTTAATCACAAACACTTCCTCTGAGAAATAAAATAGATCATTTGCCAAACTGCGGGCCATTTAAAGCCAGCAAGCAACACAACACAGAATTCAGCAGATATGCAGACCAGGGGCGGTTCTAGACCAATGGTTCTCAACTGGTTTGGCCATGGGACCGACATTTTCCCATGGTCATTCAGCCGTGACCCCCTTTTTTAGGAATTATATATAGTGAATATATATAGTATATATACACTTCTATATTTTAAACTGACAGAAGTGTCAATGTGTCTTTCAAAATAAAATTCTCACATCATAAAAACATTTAGAATTATGTTTTTTTTTAATTTTTTTTTTATGTTGTTTCTTTGACTTCACACTCCGTGACCACGACCCACTGAAAACAGTTCAGTTGAGAAACACTGTTCTAGACCCTTTTTAGGGGTCTGTCATTTGTCTGTCTGTCATCTCAGCCCCCTAAAACTATGATCAACTATCTGTGATTGGGCCAGTGCTGCTTCCTTAAGAAAGTTTATCATTTTCACGTGTTTCTAAATCTTGTCAGTTTAAACATTCAAGTGATTTTAAGCCATTCAAGCACAAGTGAAAGAGAACTCAATTTGATACTCATGCACACAGTAAGCCGCCTCTAAGCACTCGAGTACTGCATTGAGTTCTCTTTCGTGTCTTCTTGAGCTAATGCACACAAAAGTATGTAAAAATGCCCGTCTTGACAAGTATTCATGTAAACATAGTCGTTTATGTCTTTAGTGAAAAAAATACAGATGTGTGTCAGTAACGGATCTGTGCATTATGTCTTAAAGTGACAGCAGCCTCATAGACCTTCTGTTTCCTATGTTAATAATGTTAATAAAACAACAAAAGAAAAAGAGAATCACTCACTGCTCTTAACTAAATAACTTCTGTGGCTTTAATAGGTATCCCTGTATATTTACTTCATACAGTAATACAGTTTTCACAAGCACCATAAAATACAGTTTCGTAAAGGTTACAAACATCAAAAGCAATAACTTTATTTAATTAGGCAGGGCCAGAAAATGTTTTGGCAGGGCAAGTAAATATCTGATCTACTGATCCAACCAGTAGATTGTTGAGCCCTGAGTCAATATTTTTGTTCAACAATAATACTTGTTAATTATAATGATATGATGAATATCATTATATCATAGAAATGCCCTAGCAAGACAAACTGTACTAAGTTAGGGTTAGAAAATTATTTTTCTGTTTGTTACAGAAAAAATAACCTATAGAAAAACCTGACTGATCTAACACAGAAAAAATCTGTGATGTCATTTAAGGGTTTTAATATTGGTTAGTGAAGGACAGGTGTCTGTCATAAATCTCTTGATTTATAAATCTCTTGGCTGCCTGAACCGAATGCACCCATCAGTCGAGACTGATGACAGATTTTGACATGGCTCTGAAAATTGAAGAAGTCTGCTTGAGTGAAGACATCTAAGCAGAGAGAATTGCAAAAGCAAGCAGCAGTAGTATAATTAAAAACTCAGTTTCTGCTAAGTCAAGCATCACTATTACTCATACTGTGGGTTAGTGATTAGAACAAACTATTACACTTTTGGGGTTAATTTGTCCTGTGCCGTGTGTGAATGAGAATGAGAGGAAGTTTTATAAAATAGCACACGTAAATTGAAGGATGTTCAGATCCAATTTGAGCTGAAACAAACAAAAACTTTGTTAAACTATACAGTATGCAACCTTCTGACTGGAAGTGATTAACTCTAATGAAAAATATGCAAAAAATAATCATTAATTATCTTAAATACCTGGTGCTTTTGTTGAGTGGATAGTTATGAATAAAGAAAAGAGGAAAAAAACATATTCCCATTGTTTAAAACCGATTATGCGCAGCCTCCCGCTAATTATTGCATTCATAAAACAGCTCCGACAGCACCACCATGATAAAAGACACCAATATTCAATAAAGTTAGACATTTATTATTGATAATTATCTAAATGAACAATTTATCTGCCAAGTAATATAGTTCATTCAATACATTCCAAAGCAGCATTGCTCTTGTTTTTTACAGAAACATGTAATGATCTAGTGATTTTACATGACTCACTTTACTAAGAATGCAACTTGACAATATACAAAGCCTTGTTTAAGAGCTACTACAAAAAGTCAAGTATAATAAATGCTTAGGTTAAGCTAGGGCTCTTAATTTTCATAATGGACAAGCAGTTCCTTATCTCCACAATGCCCTGAGTATATTACGACCATATCATTCTGGCACATCTCCCAGAAGTGTCCTGGTTTGACACAGTGCATATTGGATACTTAATTTATGGGCCTATTTTTAAAATATTCTTATTTAAGCCTCAAATATGAACTAATTCATTCGGTCATATAGACCACTGTCTGGAAACCTGTCACAATTATGTATTTTGTACGGACAAATCATTTTATTCTTTTTTGTTCGTCACATACAGTGTAAACCATTTTTTTTAAAAACTTGGAATCATATAATATAATAATAATTTATAATAAAAACAGGCCCATATGATTTACTTTATTGTTGTGAAGATTATAATATAATATAATATAATATAATATTATCACCCTTATCTCATTAAAATTAAACTGCACATTTATTGTGGTCATCTCAAACAATTGCGATTAGAAAGAGCATATTTGATACTTAATTTATGAGCATATTTTAATATATACATATCAAAGCCTCAAATATGAATTCATTGACAACAATGTACTATACTACATTTTAAAGTACAACATCTGAACATTTCACATACTATCTAAAAAAAGTTTGAACACCTTTATTCCATTGCGGACATCCTCATGAATACATCCAACACCTTTGGCAGTGCTGCAACACTCAGCAGCTCCGTTGGGCAGAGTGTTGACATCAGCTGAACCAGGGTCAATCCATGATGGACTCATCCCTGTCATAGTGTCCCGCTCTGAAGAAAGTGGACTAATCACCGGAGCAGGGCTCAGGGCTTTGAGAGGAGAACTGTGGGAATTCACTAAAGCCCTATTTGGCTAAGACTAAATCTGTGGCTCTCCATCATTGCTGTCAGACAGCCTAGAGGACGCCCGTGTGACTAACCGCTCTATGTGAATACCTGGAGCAATGTCTATCGCCTTCATGGCCACAAGCTGGAAACGCTGAAAAATGGTCACTGCATTTTCCTTTGAATGGAACTGAGAGTTTGATATTTTCACAGCAACCACCAACTGCATGTTGGTTTCAGTCTTTCCAGTTTAGAACATAAAAGAAGAAACAACTGGAACCTGAATGGAAAGCCTCAGTGACATGCTTTGGATTACTACAATATTAATCCTATAATATTGACTTGTCCTACAATTTGAAAAAAAAAATCAAGAAAGTAAGCATGCAAGCAAATAATTAAGTCAATAAATGAATGTGTCTCTTTTTCTATTTTTCTAGCATATACAGTATATACACTAACTAATACTTAAGTGCAAAAAAACTATATATGGAAATCTTGGTGTATATGGAAGTCTTGATGTAGAAACTCTGCTCTGCAGCTGCTCTCTTCTTAACATAAATATTTAAGTCTTCTTGTTTTCCAACAAATTTCTCCATAGACTTCCATTGTAAATGCATTATTGTAAAAGAACATTTTAGTGTGTTTTTATAAACAGATGCAGATTGTGATAGCATGTCACAAATGCGGTCAGTAGAGCTTACCTTCTTTAACACTGCTTTAAGGACGTCAATTTTTAACAATTAAGAGAAAATTGTGCCTGAAAAGTCTTGATTAATTTCTAGTCTAATAATCTAGTCATGATTTTTAATTGCCGTACACATCGCAGAACAATATTAATTAAACTTGATCCAAATTGCTTTTTTGAAAGCATGTCTCTCATGTAAATAATTATATAATGAATTATGGTGCTGAAATGGTGAAGCATTCATAAGCAAGCACTTCAGATGCCTAGTGAACGCAACAGGTGTGCAGTATGCATCCATTGCTCTTCACACTACTCGTTTTAAATAGACATCTGTTAAAAATAAATCCATTTGATTTTTTTTTTTTTTTTTTTTTTTTTCCCCAGTTTCAAAGCAGTTGGAAAGGAGTTAATTGCACTCCTGTTATGTTCCACTTATTTTTATCTTTACAGAACAAAAAGACAAATAATGGTGTACTGATAATACATGATGTTGTGAATCTGTGGTTACTTGTGAGGTGAGGTGAGCTGTTATGGTATAACCAGTGGTTAGTTTGAGATTTAAAACCTTTAAAATTTCATAAAATTCATACACATTTGTTGAAAAAGCTAGATGAGAATTCAAACATTTTTTTCTTTAAAACGGTTAAGTTTCAGACAAACTGTCATGGGATGAAGCTGCATGACATTTTAGAGTTTTCTCAACTTTCAAAATTTACAACAAGTTGAGAAAACTCTAAAATCTCTTCCAGCTGGTTGCCTTAAACTTTTAAGTTTTCTCAACTTTATTTTTTTTTTTTTTACAGTGCAGTACATCACTGAATACTTGAAGTAAGGATTTCTCTTTCTCTAACAGGTTTCTTGGGAACACACTTGGGGAACAGGAGGCTGGAGAATGAATCCAACATGAGCAGAGATGAGGAGAATAACACAGAGGTTGGTAACTCAGGTAAGTAAATCATCTGATTCTTCAGTTTGTCCTAGTCGAGACCAGACAATGGAGTGTGTGACTTGCAGGCTTATATGTGGTGCTGGTCGATGAAGGTGATTTGTGGCAGGTGTGTGTGATGGTATAGTGTGTGCAGATGGGAGCCATGAAGGATGCTGGGAAACGTAGTGCTGAGGTGACTGGAGATCTTAACACCTATGGTGTGCATATACTGTATAAAGTATCTCACAGAAGAGAGTACACCCTTCACATTTTTGTAAATATTTTATTATAACTTTTCATGTGACAACACTGAAGAAATGACAGTTTGCTACAATGTAAAGTAGTGAGTGTACAGCTTGTATAACAGTGTAAATTTGCTGTTCCCTCAAAATAACTCAACACACAGCCATTAATGTCTAAACCGCTGGCCACAAAAGTGAGTACACCCTTAGTGAAAATGTCCAAATTGGGCCCATTAGCCATTTTCCGTTACAAGGTCTCAGGTGTAAATGGGGAGCAGGTGTGTTAAATTTGGTGTTATCGCTCTCACTCTTTCATACTGGTCACTGGAAGTTCAACATGGCACCACATGGCAAAGAACTCTCTGAGGATCTGAAAAAAAGAATTGTTGCTCTACATAAAGATGGCCTAGGCTATAAGAAGATTGCCAAGACCCTGAAACTGAGCACAGTGGCCAAGACCATACAGCGGTTTAACAGGACAGGTTCCACTTAGAACAGGCCTCGCCATGGTCGACCAAAGAAGTTGAGTGCACATGTTCAGCGTCATATCCAGAGGTTGTGTTTGGGAAATAGACGTATGAGTGCTGCCAGCATTGCTGCAGAAGTTGAAGGGGTGGGGGGTGAGCCTGTCAGTGCTCAGACCATACGCCGCACACTGCTTCAAATTGGTCTGCATGGCTGTCGTCCCAGAAGGAAGCCTCTTCTAAAGATGATGCACAAGAAAGCCCGCAAACAGTTTGCTGAAGACAAGCAAACTAAGAACATGGATTACTGGAACCATGTCCTGTGGTCTGATGAGACCAAGATAAACTTATTTGGTTCAGATGGTGTCAAGCGTGTGTGGCGGCAACCAGGTGAGGAGTACAAAGACAAGTGTGTCTTGCCTACAGTCAAGCATGGTGGTGGGAGTGTCATGGTCTGAGTGTCACTGGGGAGCTACAGTTCATTGAGGGAACCATGAATGAGCAGAGCATGATCCCCTCCCTTCGGAGACTGGGCCACAGGGCAGTATTCCAACATGATAACAACCCCAAACACACCTCCAAGATGACCTCTGCCTTGCTAAAGAAGCTGAGGGTAAAGGTGATGGACATGTCTCCAGACCTAAACCCTATTGAGCATCTGTGGGGCATCCTCAAATGGAAGGTGGAGGAGCGCAAGATCTCTAACATCCACCAGCTCCGTGATGTCGTCATGGAGGAGTGGAAGAGGACTCCAGTGGCAACCTGTGAAGCTCTGGTGAACTCCATGCCCAAGAGGATTAAGGCAGTGCTGGGAAATAATGGTGGCCACACAAAATATTGACACTTTGGCCCAATTTGGACATTTTCACTTAGGTGTGTACTCACTTTTGTGGCCAGAGGTTTAGACATGGCGGTGTGTTGAGTTATTTTGAGGGGACAGCAAATTTACACTGTTATACAAGCTGTAAACTCACTACTTTACATTGTAGCAAAGTGTAATTTCTTTAGTGTTGTCACATGAAAAGAAATAAAATATTTACAAAAATGTGAGGGGTGTACTCACTTCTGTGAGATACTGTATACACACACACACACACACACACACACACCCACACACAGTGTTGCAGAAAGTTACTTCTAAAAGTAATGTTGTGTATACATTACTTTTGTGTTACTTTTTCTCACCTGGGCTGGGTTTGCTTGTTTGTTTTTTAATAAGAAAATACAAAAGTTCTTAATGATAATAACCCTGGTGTGAACCTATGATTTATTTGCTGTTTTATTCTCCCCTTGACAATTGTGGTGCAATTGTTTAGGAAAAGTAATAGCACAACTCTTTAAAACAAGCCACACTATGTCTGAAGTTATTGTGACAAAAAAAAAGATAGAGTATGAGAAAAATGAATAGTTATTCTTGTCTTAGCAAGCACCCATAATAATCTAATGATCTTAAATTCACTTTGTACAATAAAGTACAATAAAGACATCTGAATCCGTCTGGATGAACATGCAAAGCACGAGTCTCGCCCTGCTGTCATGACCGGTGGCGAGTGCGGTAATCATTTGAGCTAATGTATGCATTAATAACACAGTGTCTATGGACACTCTTGTGTCCCACCCAATCCTCCTTTTTCCCCGGCACTTTGGAGACAGTAATTGAGGAAGGCGCCTGGCCATACTGCCTCCGGATCACATTGCCTCCATTAGCCACACTGATGAAGTTTTTTTCTTCATTGCCCAAATGAAGGAAAGCATTTCCATACCACGAACCCAATGTCCTGTGGTGCGGTGTTTTAGACCAGCTATCCTAATGGGAGGCTATCAGTGCACTAGCTTACCTTCAACAATCTGCATTCAGAACAGTGACTTGGCAATTTGCTTGCTGCTCACTCATGCTAATGAGTGCTCTGAAAAGACGCAGGCGAACGGGGAAATTCAGTTCCCACAGCTTCCAGTGGTGTTGAATATGAATGCCGAGCCAATGGTGGCATCGTTGAAGAATAGGCTGTTGGCTTGGAGAGCAAGGATACTTGGCTAAATGGATGAAGTTTGTGTGTTATGTGGTCTGAAAGGGTGAAGGGCCAGTCCAGTTCACTGCAAAAAAAAAACAAAAAAAAAAACAAAACAAAAACTTAATCAGTATTTATATCTTCTTTTCCAATAAAAACATCCTAACGCCACTGGCAATTTTTTTTTATTTTTTTTAATTATTATTATTTTTAGCACTAATTTAGCAATATTTTGTGAGGTTTATAGGCTTATAACTGTAAAGAAGATTCGCTCCTGGGACATAAAATTAAACTTACTTCAAAATACAGTACATTCTCTGTAGTACTTTGTCTTTTTTATCGAAAAAAAAAAAAAGGTTTTACTTAGTCCCAAAAGTTGAGATAACTTTTTTTAATTTTGTCAATTCAAATATATTGGACAAATCAATTGGATAAAGCCGGTAAATTAAGTTTTGTTTAATAAAATAAATTTATATATATAGTTTTTTTTTTTTTTGAAAGAAGCAAAACATGTCCAGTGTGAACTGCCAGTTATTTTTCTAAAACTGAACTTTCAGTTCTTTTTATTTTCATCAATACCATATAATCACAGTTCATTATCATCATTAGACTCCCTGCATGGGTGTGATTTGTTATATGATTTATAAACTGAGGGGATGAATTTCAAAACTGTGGCCATGGATTTGTGGGTCTTTTTTTTTTTTTTTTTTTTTTTCCCTCCCTGACTGTGAGTGTACAAGACTTCGGGTTTATTAGTCACTAGAGGTAATTAATTAGAAGTATAACAAAGTGCAATAAACTGTGAAACTATTTTGCACAACAAACCAGCCATTTACAAACCATGTTTAAAAAAAAAAAAAAAAAAAAATACCAGTTAACAATATCAAGCAGCATAATGGACTGTGTTTGTACAGCTAAAATAAATGGGATAATGGCACAGACATTTGAAGTTAACTCTATGGTTAGAACACATGCCTACAATATGCTCGTCAATGATTTGCATGTGTATTTGCATGCTTGCAGAGTGTTTCTGGTCTTAGCGTCAGTGTCCAGAATAGCATTTTACCATTTTTTACCAGCTATTACCATTTTACCAGCTATTACCATAGCTGTATCTATTGGAGAAATAGTGGTATAGTAGTTTTCCTATTCTGTACATATCTGTAGTTTCGCCCTGATTCACTCCATTGGTTGAGTGAGTTGACATGTTGGACTCTGAATATTAAGCTGAGAAAGTATTTGAACATCCAAAAACATTGTACAGAAACTGTGACATAAACACCACCATCACAATCTATTAATTCTCAGAAGATTATTGAAAAAAGAAAATTGACACCTTGTTGTTTTTCTTAGTCACATAAAGGAACAGAGGGCACATATCCCAGAATGCACCAGTGCAGAAGTTAAAGTTATGTGGACTCTCAGCGGTATTCATTACTGTGGCCTGCCGTAGGGACATGCTTCCCATGTGCTCAGCCATCTGCAAATTCCCATGGCTACTTGATGACAGTCTCAAAAATCCTCGATAATATTAGCACACACTTTACACTTTTATTGTTTTTCACTGGTTATTATCATTAGTTTTCATTATTAATTATTAGACTAAAATACACTGACCCCCAAAAGGACTTTAGCTGTATTCATACATGTGTGCATGTTATTGGATGATATTGTTGCAGCTTCTCTCTTCCCAGTCTTTTAGTAATGCTCTGGGGTGCGTTTCCTGAAAGCATCGTTAACCAACTATACTCGCAAGTTCCATTGTTTTCAACATAGCTCAATGAGTTGTGTTTCCCGAAACCATAGTTCCAACGAACATTCGCAAACAGCATCGCAAAGTTGTGTGGTTGGAAAGACAGCTCTTGACCTGTGGTCAGAAGCATAGTTTCTTGTTTGTATGACGTAGCACTTTGAATGTGTTTGGGAGATGTCACGCCCCTCACCATAATTGTGAGTTTCAACACACTACTAACTCAACCAGGCCTCGCCCCTTTATTTTGCATATGCCTTGGGTGGGAATTATTTAAATGAGGAATATTGTGACATGTTCGTTCCCAGAGGAAAATTTAAGACTACAATGGAGGCGTTTCAGGGAATTTGTGCTTTGCTTGGAGACTTTAGTCACTCTCATACATGCGCAAAAATGTCATTGCATTAGAAACCAAAATATCACACTAAGTGTCCTTTAAAGAAATAAAATACATTTCAAGTTGTCAGGCATTTGAGACATCATGACATGAATAGATCTGTTGCAGATTAATATTATACACTTTTGTCAAAATGAGTATGTCTTGTTCACAAATAGAATGGCAAAGATGCTTTACTTGTTCCCTGTTGCACCAGTGAAGATGATACTTTTGTCAGTGCAGACCGTGATTTATCAGCGTAGATCTTAGCGTCACAACGGGGCCACCTGAGCCTCGAGAGCAGTACAGTGTGTGTGGTTTCCACGCTGGCAAAGATGGATGAGTTTTGGAAAGCTGAACCTCAGCTAATTCTATGACTAATCAACGTCTTGGCCTGTGTTTTCACACCAGCTGCAATCGCACAGTCAATAACCAGTCATTCTGAATGAATCACCTTCACCGCCATTGATCTGCTGTCAGATTCATTTACACAAATCGGTAGTTTGTGAGTATCTGCTTGTCGGTGTTTGCTTGATAGTGTTTTTGAACAAAAACTTGTTATTGTTGATCTATTTGCAAAGCACATGTGAAGAGTTTGAAAGGGGTGAATTGGTATGCAGATCCAGTCTACATTGTGTAAGTAAACTGATTAAAATATTTATTATAATGCATTTTTCATATCTGCTTATTTACGAATTAGTTGTTTCAGAGAGATTACATTGAAAAAAAAAAAAAAAAGATGTAGGATTTACTTTGAAACAACTTTCACTCAGAAATTACTAGTACATTGCACAAACAATTTCAAAGAAAAAAGACATTGAATTAAACATGGAATTTTGAAGTAAAAAGACTGAAAAAGTATTTTCTAGCTCCAATAATCTTTGAAAAATATTTTTTTTTACAGTGTACTTGCAATACATCTGCACCAGATTCTGTGTGTGAAAAGTTTTGAGTCTCTTTTACATTTTATATGTAATAATACAATGTCTCCTGACTGCCTAGTATTTAATCATACGCAATAATAGCAGACTCCATTATCTTAAATGATTATATGCCGCAGTCGTACATCATTAACGGGCAGTGTTGAAATAAACAAACATAAAGCCTGAGACTGACTCTGCTCTTGTGCATGGCTGAGCTGTAATTTGCATGCCGAATGTCTCGTCTTTACAAGATCACTTGTATTACTGAATAAAAACAATCCCATCCCTCTCTGCTCTATAATTGAGAACAGGCACAACGTCTTACACTCTCTAACAAAGGCCTACGATATTGAACTCATGCAGTGCTTTCCTGTCAGTTTTTTCTTAACTGACTTTATTTTTAAGTAGCTTGAGTAGTTTTCAGAAGAAAACGTGAGCAATGCTTGCCTGTGGAGCATGCATGTTGCCAAACGTTCCCATTATTTCCTGTTGCTAAGATGTTCTTACTAATTGCCAGGGCAGTTGCTAGGGTGGTCTGCATGGTTATCAGGTTGCTTTGCAGTTTCAGACGTGGCATTGCTAAGATCTTCTGGGTGGTTGTTACTAGGGGTAGGGAGGAATCGATACAGCATAGTATTGCAATATTTTGCATGGGGATATTGAAACGTACACCAAGTATCGATCTTTTCAGTGACTGGATTTCGGCAACGGAATGTGAAATGAACAGACTGAGAACTTTATCTTATTAGATAAAAACACACATGGAAAAAGTTTTGCTTTGGGGACATTTGCAGTTGAAAAAAAGATAATAAATCACAATATATCACAAAATATTTTACTTGCAATAATATCGTATCATGGCTTAAGAATCGTGATAATATGGTATTATGTGGCCTCTGGTGATTCCCACCACTAGTTGTTACATCAAATCATGAAAACTTTCCCAGTTTTTCTATGTGGTTGTTAATATGTTTGACAAATAAATGGCTCCCGTTTTACCCCTGAACCCCTGTTCAACCACACGGACTGTAAATTTTGACAAACAGCTTGAATGACAACTCTAGAGAACAGTTGACTCTTTCTTTATGCCGATATGCCTCATGGTTCTTGCCACCAATAAATGACGCCGTCAGCATTGCTCACCAGTGCAGGGAAATGCCAGTATGAGTGAGGGCTGTTAACCATATGGAGGCATGTTAAGGAAGCCCTCAGAAGACCTGGGCCCAGCCGCTCTGTGCTATTTTGTGTGCACATGCTTCCCTTGCCAAGTGACCGAACAGCTTCACTTCCAATCTCCAAAGTCCAGTGGCACTTTCCACAACTAGGCTTCGAAATAGAGCCAAAACAGACAATGAAGTTAATCTTTAACTGCTGTTCTTTTCCCTTAAATGAGCACTGAAAGGTGCTTTACCCTCAGAAAATGTGGCAGTCAAAAATATTACATGAGCTTTTTTATTATTTTAATTGTATTTTTGTTATTGGATTTACAATTTATGAACCTTGTGACAAAAAACTCCTTTCCACAAATTGATCAAAGAAATAAAAACAGTATAAATAAAAATGAATAACAGTTTTCTCTTCATTCTACAAGATAAGACATTTGTCAGACGCTTCGACTGCATCGAATCCTCCGCCATGGTCTTTCAGTCATCTCTTCACTTAGTCTCGTCACGTGATCAGTGAACTCTGATTCATGCTGCACTACGTACGACTCTGCAGCTCGTGTTGGATGAGCTGGAGGGGGATTGAAGCAACAGTTATCCAACTGAATTAAACGGTTTTTATTTCTATAAATTGTTAACGTAGCGGTGGCATACTCTATTTTAATTTCACCCTCACACTCCGTCATGGCAATATCACGAGGCAGCTTTTTGCATTTCAATCTTGCATGATCATACACACACACACACACACACACACACACACACACATATATATATATATATATATATATATATATATATATACACACACACACACACACACATTAATTCAATTATTAAATAATGCATATACTCTAATAAAAAATATATTTTAAATGTTTTTAAAAGTATATATATATTTAATATTTATTTAATATCTTAATATAAATTGTCTATATGACAGGTGGTTAATAACAGGAAGAGATAAGTCGAAAAGGAGAAGCAAGTTACACTGATCAATAAGACCAGGAAGATGTATTAGGAATGTAAACAGAGTTTGTTTTTATATCATGCTGACTTTAACACCCAGTCAGGCACTTTTAGTAGTTTTGGTCAAATCCTCCTGAACATTAATTAAAGGTCACAATGCACTAGCAGATCTTTGCAATACATATCCATGTTGTGGCAATTCATTGGACCGGGAGGTTTTCTGTGAGCCCGCGGCCACTGTCGTCGATGATGCATACTGGTCATTAAAATAGAGCCACCTTTTGGAAAGCTTTATGTCTCCATTAAGAGAAGTGTGCAGTTCTTTTATGTGGTGTGGACAGGCTGTAAAGCACAGAAAACACACAGTGTAGTCTACTTACAAAGCCCTGGTGAGCCGAGAGGATTGTAATTCTCTCATAGTGATGGAAAAAATATTATTATTATTATTATTTTTATTATTTATATATTTTTTTGGAGTATGCTAAAGATGTATCCTTTTGTACTGGTGTGAGGTTCCCTTTCAGTCGGTCACTACTGACGTATGTCTCCGTTCCCTCCTTCAGGGAACGAGGATTACATACATAACCGAGACGTTTTCAGTACACCCTGAAGAGACCTTTATGACTTGGATGTTGCTCTTTCATAGCTCAGGGAACTTAATGGAGTTTCATTTTAGTATCAGGTTGATGTCAGATCCTTAGAAGAGGTTAAAATAGACACAAATTAGTTAATAGTTGTTATACAGTATAGAGTATAGAGATATAATGTGGAGCAGCTCAGAACATATAATTTTGGAAGAACTTGATGAGAAATATTTGAGTTATTTGCACACTTTGGTATCTTAGCAAAACTGAGCACAGTTTGAGACATTGTTGAGATCTTTTTCTTGGAAGAAACACCTGAGAAGCAAGAGACTTCTGCTTATCACTGCTTTCCTCTAGGCTAGTTTCTTTCAGGCATGAATATAAGCTAGAAAATTTTGGCAGAATTCATTTCTTAAAATGAAAACGAACTGGGTTTAGGTAAGGTGAGAACGCAATCCGACCCAACGGACCAACGAACCAAGTGATATCATAATTCATAACGGCAAACATGTTTAATAAAAAACAGCAGTGTCTGATTCTGTGAGTGAGCACATTAGTTATCGCAGTTGAAAACCAAAGAGCACCTCTTCTTCTTAAAATGTTGTGTAATTGCTCTTCTAGGTGCATTGCAAGAATGCTGTCCCAACAAAGCCTTGATTCCCATTCTAACATTATAAATAAATAAATAATTTATCAGTTAGAGTGGGAATTAAGTGTTTGTGTGTGTCTTGACAGCTACTGATAAAGCCACAATAAGCTCGCAGAGCGAACTTGTCAATCCATCTTGATGGATGACGCAGAAGAAACTCTGACCAATAAGAAGACAGTTTTACTCACATGTGACTTGCATAAACACATTTTGTTACGCTTTGAAATGTTCCCTTGTGAAAGCAAACCCACCCAAGAAGAAAATGCAACATTTTAACAAATTAAGTCCCTATTTAGGAACCAAGCAATGATCTACTGGTCTAAAAACGCCCTCAGAAACATATGGTTTAAGAAATGTCAGTGACACTTTAGTTTGGGGACCAATTCTCACTATTAGCTAGTTGCTTATTAGCTTGCATATTACTAGCATATTGGCGGTTTATTAGTACTTATAAAGCACATATTAATGCCACTAACAACTACCTTACTAACTATTAATAAGCAGTTAATTGGGAGTTCATTGAGGCAAGAGTTGTAATTAATAGTGAATATGTGTTCCCTAAACTAAAGTGTCACTGAAATGTCATTCCTGCTAAAAATCCTCTGTCAACATGCAGCACAATTAATTTTAAAAGGTTTGAAAGGATCAAAGTAGTGTGACCTTTAACTTGTTTTCAATATGAGAACTAAGTTAACAGTGAATGAGTCATATAACGTCTCCAAAAGTAGGTTTTGAGAGATTTGGTCAGGTACAAATTTTGAGTCAGTGCTCAAAATTTGTCATTTGTTTTATTTGTGATAACACAATGAAACGTGCCAAATTGTGTGGCATCATTTTTGGCCAGGCTGTTATACAAAGAATTTATGAACACATGCAAAAACAAAAGAGAACAAACTAAATATTAATAACCGATTATTTTGTAATCAATGTATGTTTTTTTTTTTTCTGAGCTTTTTTCCAACTTTTTTAAATGACCAAAGCACATTCATATAAGACGCTCCTTTAATGAACAGGGATGCGGAAAATAACTAACCTGAGATTAGCATTCAGGCTGGGTCCATGTCATTAAGTGTGCACATGAACTTGAGTGTTTTTTAGTCCCCAGTGACATGTTATTTTCTGCTTGACTTGGGCTCATCAACAGTAGCATAACACTGCCTTTTCATTTAATGTCTCAGAGTAATTTATTATGTCTTAATATGAAGAGAAATACTCATTACTTTCATCTTTGCCTGAAATTTCTCCATTCTCTGTGTGTTTCACAGACCATATTTTGTACTTCCAACAGTCAAGCGTTTGGATCATTGCTTTTTCTGCACTAAAAATATGGAAATGAAGGACTGCTGCTTGGCTAAATGTCATTTGCTATATCAGAGTGTGAAACAAAAATAGACAGACATATTATTTTCTGCACCTTTGCTTCTTAGGTGAATTTAGCTTATTTAGATGCTTTTACTGCAAAACAAGACAATACTGATGGGATTTTTGCAGTCTGCAACTTTGGTTTCTGTGCAGAACTCATGCTGTAATGCGATAAAACCTTGCATTGTTAGCATAGTGTCATAATTTGACAGGAGAGCAGAAATTAGCGGAGAAAGGTCTTCTCTCACTTCTATTTTTGTCCACACAGAGGATCAGAGCAGTCACAACAAGACAGCCTTCTCAGCTGCAGTTTGTCTGTTAAATTAGCACAATTTTTCTTAAAGGGCATTGGGTGAAATGTCCAAGTCTCTAACAGATCCCTACGGGCAACACATTTAACACTGAATATGCATGAAAGGACCTCCTTAAAGGAATTCAGCCAAAAATCTTTTCCTTTCACTCATGTCTACCTCAAAATGCAAGGGCATTTTAGGCACAATCTGCCCTGTTCCATAAAATGAAAGCATACAATGACTTGTTGTGACCATCGACTGTCTTACAGCTTTGCATGAGGCATTTAAGTTGTTTACTGACAGTCTTCGCCTCTATTGCAGTTCTCAAATCTTACATATTCAAATATGGTGCATGGAGTCACATTGTGCAGGAAAGAATGACTGTGAATTGCAGTATTTGCATCACAGTGCTATTTTAGCATATATAGTGTCAGATTAAAGTTTGTGAATGAATAATGAAAAAAACATTGAAATACTGCACACAAAAGTGGCATGACTGTTTAATGAATTCACTCCACTGACATGTATAAAATTCAGTAATACTTTACTTTCCATAATTTTAAATGGTTGGTTGGTTGGCCTTTAAACTTTACATTTACATTTACGCATTTGGCAGACACTTATATCCAAACAAATTACATTGCATTCAAGGTACACATTTTTATCAGTTCTTGATTTCCCTCAGAATCAAACCCATGACCTTGGCGTTGCTGCTATTTGAGCTACAGTAAAGCTTCTCTCTAAAAAAAACAATTTGGTAATGTGTAATTTGTGTATATTACATTGTTTCTCATAGCAAATGAGCATATTTGTTACAGTTTATAAGTTGTGAAGGGAAATGCACGAAAATGTTAGTCTACTATTTGGTGCAGTAGGTCCAGTACATGTTTTATTTTCAGTAAGAAACATGGAAAAGATATCTTATTCTTATTTTTCTTCTGGTAAGTCACAGAGGAGGGCCCTTTGGTCTGATTAAAGCTGCAGTCGACAAGAAATGCTGGCTAGACGCTGATAAAAACAATGCTAAGGTCAGTTTTGTTTATGCTGTGAAGGTCTGACTTCCAGCCTCAGACAACACCCAATGAAAGAGGCTGGGAATATGTAATGGCTTTCCTTGAACGGACTCCTCTGATGTTCTGGAACGGTGCAAGTGGGAACTGAGCATCTCACATTGGATCTGTTTCATCTGCAGATCCGAGTGTGTAACACCTCAGAAACACAGACGATTGTCCTGAGACAAACACATGCTGGTCCTACACAAGCATTACTCAAAGGCTTTGGTTACATGGAAGGAAATTACAATGGCCACAAATGATCAATGGCACAGCTGGCAGACCCATCTGGTGGATGGCTTTTGGTGATCTCATTGATGTAGCTGTAATATCATGGGAATTCAAATCCATGCTTTCCCTGCTATGTGTCGCAGGAAAGGGCCGACGGGAGCACTTGAGTGTCTCTGATCCTGAAACAAACAGCTGTAGGGAATGTATGGACTTTTTGTGAACTTTGATTTGTCAGCACAGTTTGAGACATTGTTCTGAAATTCTAGCCTAGTCTAGTCAGTCTGCAGGACAGCTAATGTCTTCATCTGATCTTTCTCTCAAGCAGAAACAGAGATATTAAAGAGATCTAATATGTAATTCTTCTTTCTTATGGGTTAACTTGCTTTCAGCATTTGGCCTTTAGTTTGTAGACTACAAAAGTCAAGGAGAAGCTTATGACAGAAACGTATCACTTCCCTGATCTCAAGAGCCGCTCTAGCGACTGATGCTAGAGTCTGCAGTCTTTAGCCTCCTTGTTAGAGCGCCGACTCCCATGCCGGCAGACCCGGGTTCAAGTCCCTCTTAGAGTGGGCGGTTCGAACAGGAGGGGTTACATTGGTTCTGTGATCTAGATGGGATTGAGGTTTAGGGGGGTGAGTGTAAGGGACATAGGCCTATAAGAGATATAAGAGATGTGTATAAACCTCACTCCCCTGATCTCAAGAGGCTCTTTAACGGCTGATGCTAGAGACTGCGATCTTTAGCCTCCTTGTTAGAGTGCCCGACTCCCATACCAGCGGACCCGGGTTTGAGTCCCACTTAGAGCGGGCGGTTCAAACAGGAGAGTTTACACTACTCATAGTATGTTTGCAGTATTCTGTATACATTTAGTACTTTATTGGCATGATTGTGTTTACATACAATATTGCGAAAGCATTATACAAAAAACAAGTAATTACAAGAAAAACTAATTAAATTAAATACAAAATAATTTACCAATTAATATACAATTTACCAGAACATTTGTGGTCTACTAATTGGACACCACCTTGCTAAATTAAACATGCATGTAGTGAGGTCATGTGACAACTACATTGCATACTGTTTGAAACATGAAGTACTGCATATTGCGAACTGTTGTGTGTACTAAAGAAAAACAGTAGGCAGTGTCCAGCAAATACTGCACAGTTTTCATTAAGCATTATGTGACTTGTGATAATGCTTATCTAGTACACACTTCACTGCTGCACGCAATATTTTTTTTTTTACCAGAAAGTCTTCAAAAGTTCAGGCAGACACTGCTGTGTTTTTTCTATATGCATTCAGAAGCCATGTAGAACAATGTTGTGACTTGAATAAGACATACTGTTGACTTATAACCTCAGCGTTTTACATAATCATTAATATTTTTGTATGTTATTGTTCACAGCCAATTAACATATGACCTCACTGCGGATGTTTCACTTCTGGAGTGAATCAAACCCACACACATCCGTCTAGTTATTGTGACCCATGGTCGCACTTGTGGAAATTCAACGAAATACAAAGAACTCAGATAAACTATTTATTTCTGTATCTACATTGTATGGAGGTTTTATATATAAAACATGAAACATCAAGGCTTCGGCAATCATTGTGCTGCTGAGATTCTGCATATCCATCATATAGCAAGTGCTCGATGCATACAATGAGATAAAAACATTCGTTCACACAAAGAAGACAGGACAAACATACATAATTAACAACACAGATTCATTATGAATGAGCTTCAGTGACTAATCTGTGCAATTATCTGAAGCCAGAATGAAGCTTTTCTCCAACCGTCTTATCTAATTTGACACCAAATCCGACAGTCATGTCCATCTCTCGAGACCGAGTGCTCGATTGTCCGGCACTATCCTGTTGGCCACAGTTCATTTGCTACATATTTAATATCCCTTTGCAATTTCTCAGAGATGGAGTCATTAATAAAGTACGCATATTCATTGCTACGTAACTGTGACGATAAATGGATAGCAATGACTCACTTTGTATGCAACACCAAACTGCACTTTGATTTCTGAATTCTTTATCATACATTGTCCTCGCTGAACTTCACTTCAGGATGAATATGCTGGAAAGAGTGAGATGAAATCTTTTGTGTTTTTCTTTTTGAAATCTTGCTCTGTTTGCTCACTAATCTGCTGCTAGTGCTCATGATGGTGCTTTCATTGATGATGCAAATATACTGCAGTTCAGAGCCAAATAATTTAATGTTAAAAAGGGTAGGCCTATGTGTGTAGATGTTTGTGTGTTTTATACACCCCTGGGCAGCATTAACCCATCTGTGGGCTAAACTCCTGTGATCTATGCTGCTGTCCCAAAGGTCGGAGGTTTGATCTCAAGTGAGAAGCAGGATTGAGCCGAACGCCCGAGAGATCCTGAGATCATAATCTGGCTTTATCACTGCTTTGCTCTGGGCCAGACGCTTAACATTTTGTCGCTCTATAGGGACCACCTCTAAAATTGACCCTATATATAAGTTTCTGCTGCTAAATGTCAAATTATCTAAATCTGTCTCAGCTCAATTAAAGCCACAGGTGCTGCAGGCTCAGGTCAATGATTTCTAAGTCAAGATAAATTCATGTCACATACACAATATATTTTTAGGTCATCTCAGGAAGGGAACTTCAACATTCTGCTTCAGGGACAGCATTTAGATTTGATGTTTTCAGTCTTTGTAGTTTTGAATTTGAGCACAGTCGTTCAAAGCACAGTCGTTCACAGCCGAATCATCAGAAGTTATGCAGGTATTGTGAAGCAAGCAAGGACAATAGCGAAAATGGCAGATGGATCGATAATAGCTGTTCATGATCCATGATATCATGATATATTTAGTGATATTTGCAAATTGTCTTTTCGTTAGCATGTTAGCGTGTTGCATGTTGCTAATGTACTGTTAAATGTGGTTAAAGTTACCATTGTTTCTTACTGTATTCACCGAGACCAGAGCCATGTCTTTATTTTCATTTTTAAACACTTGCAGTCTGTATAATTCATAAACACATCTTCATTCTTTATAAATCTATCCAACAGTGTGTAACGTTAGCTTTAGCCCCCTTAGCCGCAGCATACTATCAATCTCATTCAGAATCAAATACAAACATCTGCAAAATAAACACCATACTTACATGATCTGATATGCTGCATCACGAACACTTTGTAAAGATCCATTTTGAGGGTTATATTAGCTGTGTCAACTTTGTTTATGCAGTGCATTAAAGAGTTGCGAGCTGGGGGGCGGGGATCACGAGCATTTAAAGGGGACACGTACTGAATTGGCACATTTATAATTACACCCCAAAACAGGCAGTTAAAACATTGTATAATAAAATATCTATAGGGTATTTTGAGCTGAAACTTCACAGACACATTCTGGGGGACACCTTAGACTTATATTACACCTTGTGAAAATAGGGTTCTAGGGCACCTTTAAAACATTCCAGGAGTTTCTTATTTTTTTCATAATTCCTGGTTTTATATATATATATATATATATATATATATCCTTAATATCACTTTCCATCCTGTTATAGTTTGATGGAATATCAGTTTAAAAATCAAAAGCCACCTCTCTCTTGACATCATCCTCCAGGAAGTGACATAACTTTAGAGGGAATTCAACAGCCCAAACACTAGTGAGTATTAGCAATGGATTTGATGAATTGTGGTGTTGGTTTGTGTCTCTGTAAAGCATTCATCCTGTTTGATCACATCACAAAATCATTTTGATATTATTAACCTTTATATGAAAGCAAACTTGCAAGATAATGTTTTCATGTAAGCAAAAGCTATCACCAATTAGCTCTTTATGTACATCCTGTTAGAAATCTTGATCATTTTCATGCCATTGTGTTAATAATAAAGTTATAATAGATTACAGCTTAAGTGTCTGAGTTTTCTCAGACCATTTTTCTGAAGTCTGGTACAATCTTTTAACGAAATACTTCCTTAAATTACAACACAAGTACTCAAAAGGTTCTGCAGAACAGGAATGAACCCAGTAACAAAATGAAAGCCTGAGCAAACATGTATGCAAAGTATGAATAATTTAAAAGGCACTCTGAGAATCGTGACCAACAGATGGATTTATTAAATCGTCTGTACCAAACCACTTACAAACAGGGACATACTGCAAAAATTGAGCTAGGAAGAATGAAAACCACTCAGTCCATCTGACAGTGGTGTCCCGTTTCAGGGCTAGTTGCTTCTCTGCTTTCTGTAGTTTTACTATCCGTGGAACAAGATAATGCATGTTTTGCTGAGGTGGTTGTAATATCTTAGACCTTTGCTTATGTCTGTAACCTTTTCAGAGGACTTGTAATTAATAGCAGTGCTTGCAATGGTGCTTTGAACACACTTTTCATTATTTTTATGTTATAGAAGGAAACTGTCATTTGATCTTGTAAAACCGTTTCTATGACCTTCTGTGCATTAAATAGCCCCATTCAATCCATCTGAATTATTTATTTATTATATTACATGTACCCCGATCTTATAAAGAAATGTCAAGGTCATTGATTCTCCTAATTTTTCATTTTTTTAACATTTATATATATTTTTTCATAATAAACCTGCCGCTTATATACATTCATGATTCTTCGAGTTTTTCCGGTGGTAAGGGGGAAATATAGATGAATATATGAAATACATATATATATATATATATATATATATATATATATATATATATATATATATATATATATATATATATATATATGAAATATTTTATGTAGCAGTGATATTGCTTTGAATTTCATGTTTTTCAATATTTGTTTTTGTAATATTGGTGTTAAATTTACTTAATTTTAAGTAAATCATAGGTTTTATGATTTTAAAATCATAGGATGTGATTTTGTTTTATTCAGTGTTCCTATAAGCAAACACTAACAGGTACATTAGTGTTAGTATTTTTAAGTATTAACTGTCCAAACATTGCAAAAAGAATATTTAAAAAGAATCTGTTGAGGCTCTTGTTGGTGAATAGAATATATTTTTTGGAATATATTTTTTGAAATATATTTTTTCTTTGCATCTGTCAAAATAGTACAAGGTTAACCTACAATATATGTGACATCAAATAAGGGTTAGCACAAAAGTAATCTAAATGTAATCCAAAAGTAGTCAGATTACATTACCAAAAATGTGTAATCTAAGAGATTATATTACTGATTACAAATTTTGGCTCTAAACATATTTGTACAAAATTATTCAACCCCCAAAAGTTAAATTTTGTGCAGAATCTTTTATTCTTTATAACCTCCAATAAACTCTGTCTGTAAGTGCTTAGAAGCTTCTGTTCTCTACTGCAATATTGGCCCATTCCTCACTTGAAAAAGCTTCCAGATCACTGATAGTCTTTGGTTTCTATGTTACCACTGCTTTCTACAAATTCCACCAAATATATTCAATGAGATTTCAGTCTGAAGACTGTACAGGGCACTCAAGAACATTGAATAACTGATCCCTGAACCAAGCTTAAGTAAATTTGGATGTATACTTTGGAATGGCTGTCCTGCAGGAAAGTCCATTGATCATTAAGCTTCAGTCTCTGCACCAAAGGCATCACCATCTTTGCCAAATAGGCTTGATACTTTAAAGAATTCATGATGTCCTTCATACAGCAAGATATCTACTTCCTGCAATAGCAAAGAACCCCCATAACAGGACCACCTCCATGTTTGACCATGGAGATGGTGTTCACACATCTTCTCCAAAATTGTCATTACTCTTAATGCAAAAAATTTACAAGAATACTACCATGATGTACAATTGTACTTTACAATTTAAATAATATAATATATTAAAAATACTGAATATTTTCCAGATTTATGTTCTTTAGTATTTGGGGTGAAATATGATCCTGGACATTTGGTGATTATTTTTTGTGAGAATCATTTTGTAATATTAATGAGTTTAAGGTTTCACTGTAAGCCTTATGACCCAATTTTATGACCTCAGCGAACATCATCAAAGCTTGACAGGGATGATTTATCTATTATGGATCAAAATGTGAATGTTCTACTCCCTGATCCTCAGAATACATGTTTAAAACCGCTCGATTAAATTATAGCTTGTAGTCCTTTGTTTTCTTTTTATAAATGGTAGATATCAAACCTGAAATGCATAATTTAATGTGCATTCATTTAAGAGTTTCTCTTTAAGAAATGTCATTTAGGTCTTTAGTTTGCTCAACCTTGAACATATAAGAATGAAGCATCTACAGCACAAAAGAGAACGAAATGTACACATATATAATTAACCCGTTTAGAGGTTTCTGTCCTGCTTAGTAACCGCTGTTGAGTTTAGAAGAATGTCCAGAGCAAATGAATCCTTGTATGACATCAGTGATCACTTAAACGGACAGATCTCTGTGAAATGTTATAATTATCTCTTGAGTGGGTAAAATAACAGTAATATCTCTAGATTTGTCTATATATGAAATGGTTATTATATTTGGAAAATGTTTTCTTTTGGTTAAAAAAGGCTCTTTTGGCTCTTTCATCAAAGCATTCAAAAATATGGTGTGCAGACACATTTTTCAAACGTTTTTCTTATTCTAAAACACATGAAGGAATAGTTCACAGGAAGTGAAGGAATAGTTCACTGGAAAAATTCAAAATGATAATTTACTCACCTGCATGTAGTTCCAAACACATTATTTTTCTCTGACAGATTTTACAAATCTTCTGAAGCCATTTGTTAACTGATGTCATTGGTTATTGCATGTCTCATTATTAACAACACATTTGCATTGGTGAGGCTCCTGTATAGGGCAACATTTTCAGTGAATAACAGTGATTTTAAAGCTTTCAAGGCTCTGAATATAGTGCATGAGTCATTTGAAACACAATTGGAGCATTTTTGGAGCTCAACTGCCCCAGTTCAAAATATCTTCATTTGTTTTCCAAAAAAAACAGTCTATCACTTGCAGTAGTTAAACAGTATGATGAACTGCCCTCACAAGCCAAGAAGTGTATTAGCACTCAAGGACTATCGATTTTAACTTAGCAAAAATCTGAAAACTTTTCACTTGCAAAACACCTGTGGTTCCAGATTAATATCCAACAGTGAGCTAATGAAATATTTACTGAAAGACCTGCAGGAGGCAATCAAAGTAGATTTTGGATGAAATATCATGAGGGCGACATCGTTCTGGCTCCTGTCGGCTCGGCTCTGTCCATATGACACGAGATCTGTCCGACGTCTGGAGTTCAGACAACAGCCTGTGATGATAAAGAGCAGCAATCTGTCCAAGTCATCATCTGATGACCGTCTGACGTGAGACTTGTTTCTTCTAGACAGGAGTGAAAATGTTTCCTAACTCTTGATTTTCAGACTTTTCTGGACCACAGAAATTTGACACGAGTCTCCTCTAGAGTTTCAGAGAAGATCTCAAATGTCTCAAACTGTGCTCAGATATACCAAGAGCTACGAACTCAAACATTTCTCCATTTGCTCTACATATAATCTCATCTAGGAGAATTAACTGAGATATAATTTATGACTTCTTTCCCATAAACAGATTTGCCAAGACACCAATGTCTGTCATTATCTCTATATCGGCATTATTTCAATATTATTTATATTTTATCATTGTTTTTATTATTTTTGAATAAAATATGCACACGTTAGGCTACTTTTATTTGTATGCCTAATGTCGAAAACGTAAATATGTCTCATCACACTCGGTTAGGAATTACATGAATCATGTAAATGCATATTTTCATTTTAACATTTCTAACGCAGAACATGTTTTGCTATTTAGATCTTACTTCACTCTCTTGCAGTGTTAAACAGATGCATCATGCTGGAATTCCCACTCTAATTCGGTGAACAGTAAACCCTGCCTACTTTGGTTTGATTGGCCATCTCTGTCATTTTGACAGTGACGAGCACTGTTAGACCGCTGAGGCAGACCAGTCACCAAAATGTAACTTTTATACCTTTTTGTCATCCTAACAACACACAGAGTGCTGGGTAATGAAGTGCAGCAGAGCAGTGCAAGAATTTAAAATACTGGGTTGGACAATTTGGCCATTTCTAATTATTGGGGAGGGGACTTGTCCCCCTCATTGTCTATGGTGGTTTACGGCCCTGACTTAAACTAAACAAAAATGAGAAATCTTGCCTAGAAAACTAGCAAAAAATGCTAGTTTGAATATGCTAATTTGTGTCTGCCATGTAAGCGAACATATCGGATATTCCCGTCAATGCGAGTTGTACATCAGTGAAAAAGCGAAGGTGGTGAATGACGTCAACTCAGGTGCACACCAACCATGATCACATGACTCTTTTCAGTGTCCAGGCTGCAACAAGTGTTCTCCTCTTTTTTTTTCTCTGCCTTAAGTAACCAATGTTTTGCTGACCTTTAAAAATGGTGCAGAAAGCAAAAGCTTGTATTATCATTTCGTCTGCATCCATTGCAAGATGCACCGTTTTTACTTTCTTTTCAGACCTAAGCTTTTACAGGTCAATATGTCTGGGTTGTTTCACCAAGTGCATAGTGTAAATGCAGATATCAGATATTGGTCACTTTTAAAAGAAGATGTAGGCTGGTCGTCAAAACATTTAGATATAGTCAACAAATCAGAATTGGGCATCAAGACTTGCAGACTCCCATTGTGTTTCCTAAGATGAGAACATGCTTCTCTGTGGTTGTCTTGTTAGAAGATCTATTTTAATAGATATTCCAGTCTTAGAAGATGTACAGATAATTTCACTAAGACGTCAGAGATTGTGGTTTGAGACCATCAGCAGCATTCCGGTGCGATTAGGGACCTATTTCCAGTAGCCAATGAGTGAGTGTTGGTCAAGAAAGCATCTATTCATCACAGACCTACATAAGAAAAGCATGTTTTTCTTAATAAGTGTTTATGTGGTTTACAGCACATGCAGTATGAAAATTGGCTGAAGATGACAGAAGCATTAGCATTGGCTGGCATTATCTCTGTGTCTTTATGGAGACCCTTATCGTTAGCTCAGTAATGAAGGAAGTGTTATCAGCTTTCATCCAAACGCTCTGCTTTGGCTTAATGTTCTGTGAAGATCCTTCTAGCAATCAGTGGTTTTCTGCAGTGCACAGATTTGATCTGATTTGCTCTTTTCTGTCATAATATTAAAGTATATTTTGTGTATGTGTTAACATATTTTATCCTACCCAGTTTAAACATGGAAAGATGTAAGATAGAGATAGAGTAACTGATAATACTGTGACTGTGTGCAGAACTTTCAAAACATTGATCTGTTGTTTGAGCGTCCCATCATTAGAGGTGAAATATTGATACTTTTGATACTCATGTTGTATCAAAAGGATCGATCCTCACATAAATTAAATATAAACGAGTATTAAATATGAATATATAAATATGTTTATATTAAATATAAAACTTTAAAAAAAAAACTGTCAGCTTAAAGTAGTTACAAATGGGTTTTAACGCCAATTTCATACAATATAGAATTGTGTGGGGTGGGGGTAAATTAAGCACAGTCTACTGTGACGTCATGATCATGGTGCATTGTGGTCTACGGATCTGCCTGAAGAGTACATGTTGAGTAGACTCTGTCAAAATCAAGGGGTTGAGGGTCTATCCAAGTAAACTTCCCTCGGCCACTTGACGGAGTTGAACGCACTTCAAAATGGCGATTTGGATTCCCCTGAGGGGAAGTGCTTAGGGAAGTTTGTGAGTGCATGTCTAAAATCGGACGCAGTCATAGTATTCAGATTTACCATGATACAATCACCTCATGAATCATGACACACTGCTCTCCTCTACAAGAAAATACATGTAAGTTTAAGTGTATGCTTTTAAAAGTATCGGTAACAATTTCGGCGATACTGGCCCTGTATTTACTTGGTATCGGATCGATACCAAATTTTGCAGTATCGCTGACCCCTACCCATCATAGTATCATTTGAATGAGTTTGGGGTGGGGCTATCTGTGTGTCTGACCAATGGAAGACTATGACAGCATACTGTTTTAACTAATGCAAATATTCTGAATGCATACAATATACAGATATCTGTATTTGCCAACAGAGCACACTGTTTTAGGTTTTTTGCCTAGAGACAAAACAAGTGGAAAAATCTCATACACTGCAAATCCTATTTTTAATGAGAATTTGTCTTATTTTTTTTTTGTGATGTATCTAAAATCTTTATCTAATAAATCATGGAAAAAGTATAAAGTACACTTGTAATCAAGATCTAATATGTGAAAACTTGAAACAAAAGTTGCTAATAAGTTAACTTATCTTGTTTTAAAGTTTTTAGATTTTTTTTTGCTCAGAAAAGACTTTCTCTCTCTCTCTCTCTCATATATATATATATATATAGAGAGAGAGAGAGAGAGAGAGAGAGATTATTGTTTTGCTTCTCAAGTACATTTAAGATATTTAGATATTTTACAATGCTTTTTTTTTTTTTTTTTTTTTAATGGGAGATTATCCAGTGTTAGGGAATTTCAAATAGCTTTATAAATGGTGATCCTAGGGTCAGAAAAGGCTGAAACCTGTTCCCTAGAAGATTGAAAAAGAAAACAAACTTTAACCTACAACCTCTTCCAATCCAGGTGAGCACAGGCACGGAAACAGACGTGTGACAGAATGTGTGTGAGCGATTCACAATAGAGGTCCTTGTTTCATTACGAAGGCCACTCATGGCTTAGCAGGTGCACAAAGGTGTAATTAAAGGTTGGATCCCATTCGGACAAAGCACATGACTTTCAATATACTCATTCAGGTCACTTCAGCTCTTCTAAAGCCTTTTTATTCAACAAAAGTACCATCTCTACTAATCTGTATTTCTGAGGCCTCCTCAGTGTCTTCTCTCGCAGCCTGAGGTTTGATCACCTGTCACAAGCTATTGTCACAACCAATTATTTTGTCAAAACCCATTCTGCTGATTTTGTAGTTTTGCGAGTTTTATCTTTGTTGTAAAGGTTTGGATCAGTCAGTTGTGGATGGACTGGTGGATGAGCAGCTTAAATACATCTATATAAACATACATACCATAGTGTCAGAAATTAACATTTACCAATTGAATTTGATTAAGTGTTTTGATTTTTATGAGGGCCGGTTTTATTTTACCAATCAAATGAAAAATAATTGTTATTCTTTTGTCAGATATTTCAATTAATTACTTTGATTATATTAAATAGTTCATTTTGTCATCATTTACTCACCCTCAAGTTGTTCCAAACCGGTATGAGTTTCTTTCTTCTGTTAAACACAAAAGAAGATATTTTGAACAATGTTGATAACAAGTGGATGGCACCCATTAACTTCCATAGTAGGAAAAAAAAATACTATGGAAGTCAATGGGTGCTGTCAATATTTGCCATATAAAACACAGCATGTAATTTCGTTTACCTCAAACATCTGAAAGGAATTACTATATATCTATATATGCATTATAAACATAAATATATTTTATTCTATATTTTTATAAAATGTATTTCATTACACTTACACATTATATATATATATATATATATATATATATATATATATATATATATATATATATATATATATATATATATATATATATATATTATAAATATCACTTTTTATTTTTATGACTTTTGTTTTGACAATTTAACATTAGTCCTTTACCCATTTCAGCAGTACCAATTTAACCCATTTCAATTATTTTTAGTGGTTCAGCTCTTATAGGGCCACTGGCACATCTCGAGCCCTGGAATAATAAAATAAAACTTCTTTCATGGATCATATGTTTCCATTGATTGGAACATGAATGGCAGAGGCTTAATTTGTTGTTAATGTAGTGCTGAAGGCTGTTGTCCTGAAAGAGAGAATGATATCCTTGCTGAGTGTTCAGATGTTAATCATGCGACAGTTATGCTGTCAGGTGTCATGTTAATGTGTCAGTTCATAGTCACACCTTAACAACGTATACAGTACTGCAGTCACACATGCAATTTGAATGCAAAGGTGATGCGTAGGCGACAACATAGCTCCAACTTTATACAAATATTGCAACAGTATTATCAACACTAGCTCTGTTTCAAAAGCAAGCTACTGTCCTCTGCTTTTTACATTGTGATGGGGTCATTCATGGCTTTTCAGAGTGGCTTCTTCCTAATTTGGTTAGCTGGTTGTTTAGATTAGTGACTCCCAACTAGGGTTACATGTATAGGCAGTACTTCATCATTTTTGGAGAGATCTAGCTTTGTTAAACCCATAAAACAGAAAATAATTTAGTAAATTAATATACAAATATATTAAAATTATTCATGATTAATATAACATTTAGGTTATTATTCATGCAGGAAAGCAAAGCAAACCATGTGTATCTTGAGTTAATTTTTGTAGGTCGTTTTTTTCATCATTAAATTGCTCTTGTTGTTCAGTACAATATCCTTTTATAAGATTTGTTTTCAGATAATATAAACTGTTTAATTTGCCTTCCCAACGGCATTTTTTGTTAAAAACATACACACACATATTTATCAGGGTTTGTGTGTGTGTGTGTGTGTGTGTGTGTGTGTGTGTTTGTGTTTATATGTTTTAAACAAGGAAAAAACTTTGCCAGTTGGATAAGGAAAATATGTTTAATTTACACTCTTAAAAATAAAGGTTCTTAAAGAGTGTTTTCTCAGTGATGCCATGGAACAACCATTTTTGGATCCTCAAAGAACCTTTTAGTGAATATTTCTTACATTTCTTAAATATGTTTTGAAGGACATTTAAAAAAAATCGAAAGAACCTTTTTTTCACTATTAAGAATTTTTTGTGTAATAGAAAGATTCCATGATGTTAAGTAAGGGATTATAATGCACGACGTGGAGGCAAAGAACCATCCAACCTGAAGCGGAGGTGTGTGTGTGTGCTTCAGTGAAAGCAGTGCATTAATTTAGAACGGTGATTAAACTGACTTGGAACTACCTGTGCATTAAACTGTTTCCAGCCAATCAGAATCGAGTATTCAGACAGACCATGGGTATAAAGGATCTTAATGGAACAATTGATGCAAAGAACCTTTTATTTTTAACAGTGTAAGATATATTGTTTAAAAACAAGTATTATCTTGTGCTGTAATTATATATATATATATATATATATATATATATATATATATATATATATATAGCAATATTTAACAATATATAGAGCAACATTTCTTTACTTCTTTGCTAATTGTAATGTGAGTTAAAGCCATTTATGGTTTGGTGTAGAAGAAGTTGTTCCTGGGCCTATTTTACTGTCCTAACCACAGAAAAAACAATTTTCCAAACACATTTTGTCCAATTTAATCAATCATATTATTTGCATTCTATGTGACAAAATTGTGTTTCTCTTCTAAACTTGATTTAATTGCTTTTGATTAAAGGTGGGGTAAGCGATATTTCAAAAACGCTGTTGTACATTGTTGATATTTGAAATAAACCCAAACAAAAACACCCCTCTTTTCATTTCTCCGCCTCCAAGACTCACCCTCCAATCCTAAACACCCTGCACGTAACTATTCGTGATGCTGTAACACGCGATAAAAAGTATTTTTTCCATGTTAATCTCTATTTTAAAAACGGTTTATATTTTTCTGCGACATTGCGGCTGGAACAACAACACAAAGTATGGCAATGATAATCTCAGGTAATGTTTATGTGCTTTATTTAAAGTTAAAAGTGTCTATTGTGAGTTTGAAAATCATTGTGTGCATCTTTTATAGCCGCACTGAAAGCAACAATGGACAATTCACCTCAGATCTTGATTAAATCATATAAATCCAATACACTTTTTTTCAGTATATGGATAGTTGCAATTACTTTTTACATTTTGCATTGTTTTTCCCCCTTGCTGACATCTGTATGAACAGATTGCAAGGCAAAAATGGACAGCAGGGACCCACTAGATGAAAAAAGAAAAAAGAAAAAACAAAACAACCCTTCTGCTGGTTTGTGCTTGTAAGAGGTGCGTGAAACTTGACAAATTAACTTGACATCACTGCCTATCCAAAACATATAGACAATTTAGTCTTCTTTCATGGAAAAATTGAGTTTTATGACATTTTAAGAGGACAAAACTTCTAATTTACACCAATGCCACAGTTTTATGCAGGAGGTCTCAGGCCCCCAATGGACAGGATTGTTTGAGTTGCTGCAGGACTCCTGTACCGTACAGTATTGTAGCTAAAGCACCCATCTGAGCTGAAATGACAGATTCAACTTGCCCCTTAACAACTTTCATTTATGGCCAGCTCAGTATAAAGCTTCAACTGAAGGCAAATATCAGCTTTAAAAATATCACAGTATTCCTCATTTAAATAATTCCTGCCCAAGGCATATGCAAAATAAAGGGGTGGGGCCTGGTTGAGTTAGTTAGTAGTGTGTTGAAACTCGCAGTTAAAGGGCGGGACATTTCCCAAACATGCTTGAAGTAGTTGACCAATCACAACACACTGATCCAGCTGCAGCCAACCAATCAGAGCACATTGTGGTTTTCAGAATGAGGGGCTTCATAGAGACAGGAACTAAACAGGGGTGCCTTTCCCAAAAGCAACTATGGTCGCAAGTTGTCGCACTAATGACGAAAGTTGCGACCACAGTTTCTTTTGGGAAACGCACCCCTGAGTGTTACCAAAAGACTGGGAATAGAAATGCTGGAATAATGTCAAATATGTGAAAAATAATGTGTTTTTTGGACATTCAAGCATGAAAACTTGTTCTAGTAGAGCCAAAAACAAAATCAAGACTTTGTAAAAGGGCATAGTAGGTTCCCTTTAACTTAATACTGACAGAAAACCAAATAAAAACTGTTTTGAAATGTCATTTATCACTGCAAGTGTTGATTCCTTCTGGCACTGTATCAGGAAAGCACTGGTGTTGTTCACAGGAAAGTCTTGAGGCGACAGAGTTTGTGTTCACCTGCTATTAATCGTTTTGTTGTTAATTTAGTGTGAATTCTAAGACTAGATGCTGAGAGAATTATGTGTCTCTCTAATCTGCTTGACAAACTTGCACTTTGATTCACTTTTTTGATTGTAAATATTGTTTGCTAAATGGTATTATGAATCTTGAAGAAAAAAGATATACAACCTTGAGATTTAATTAAAGCTTAATCAGGTTCCCTTAAGGCTTCACTGTGAGTTGCTTCACTTTCATGCGGTTTACATGCTGCTAACAAAAACACAAACTCTTATCTTTCTTTCTCAGAGCATTAGTGGATATTCAGATCTCTAGATATGTGTGGTGTCATCCTTTGATGTAATATTGAAATATGATACACTTTAAAGTATATGATGAAATGTTACATCTGATTGGAGTCATTTTAGTACATTAATATTTCAAAATTATTGGAGTTACTGCTGCTGAAAAAAAAAAAAAAAAACCAGCTTAAAGCTATTTCTAATGTGGTTTGTTAGCTTGATTGCAAGATTAGCTGGTCTCATAGCCTGACAGGTGTCCAAATCCAAACTGATAAAACAGACCAGCTTAACCAACTTACACCAGTTTAATTTTGTTTTTTGTCAGTCTAGAGAAAAAAAAAAAAAGAACAATAAAAACTTGTGTGTTTGTATCATTAGCCCCTTTCACACAACAATCCCAGTAAATTACTGTAAAATTACCGGTAAAACCACAAATATGCTGTTCACACAAGCAACAGCATTCTGGCTTTTTACCAGTAAGAGACCATTCACACATCAGCATCAAAATACCAGTAAATTCTGTGATGTCAGTCATTGGAAATAATCTTTAAACACTGCGCCGTTGTCTTCATCCGCCCACATGAGGAGAAGCACTTTAGTTGCACTATGTGATCAATTTTGAGTGACAGGCATAAGGGATGATCAAACAGAATGAGCTTTTGCTCTTAAAAACATAACGCACATAATAGTATCCAACTGCAGAGCCGCAGCGCTGATGAATTAAAAAAAAGGCTGAGTCTTGAGCACGTTACGTTGAAAAAGCTGCAAGATGTGGCGCAACGGTGAAAGATGATCATCTACCTCATATTTAAATAGATAAACTATTAAAAAGCTTACTTTAAACAGCGCAGAGTAATCACGTCATCTCCATAAGAACTTTATGACTGGCCCCGAGCCGTTGAAAACTGACTTTTTACGTCAGGGCGTTCTGACTTCGAACGTGCAAATACCAGTAATCTTCATTCTGCGTTCACAGTTTCCTTACTGGTAAATTGCCAGAACCAGTTTACTGGTGTTTTTGAAAAGATCCTGTTCACGCATGATCTGTTACCGGTAATTTACCAGTAAAGATTGTATGTGTGAAAGGGGCTATATTGTGTGTATCACAAGTTTAGGGTTGCTTTTAAATTTTAATGCTTTAGAAAAGTCTCTTATGCTCATCAAAATGCTTATTTATTTGATCAAAAATACAGTAAAAACTGTAATATTGTGAAATATTATTACAGATTAAAATAGCTGTTTTCTATTGTAATATATATATTAAAATGTAATTTATTCCTCTGATGCAAAGCTGAATTTTCAGCATCATTACTCCAGGCTTCAGTGTCATTTGATCCTTCAGGAATCATATGCTGTTTTGCTGCTCAAGATACATTTCTGATTATTATCAATGTTGAAAACAGCTGTGCTGCTTCATATTTGTGTGGAAACCTTGATACATTTTTTCAGGATTCTTGAATATAAGAAAAAAAAAAAGAAAAAGCTTTTAATTCATCCTTGCTGAATAAAAGCATTTATTTGAAGAAGAAAAAAATAAAAACCTTTTGACCCTTTTGGCTTTTCGTAGTCATTGGATATTATTGTAATATGCATATTGTATACTGCTGAGTCTTTTTGCAGGCTTATATAAACTGTGAAGGTTTGCCTCATAATGCCTTAATAATGGAGTTTTGCAAGAACCACAAGGTCCATGGAAAGTATGCAAACTCCACTTTATTATGCCTCTGAAAGATTACTTCTGGATGGGGCGAAACTCTAACCACAAAGCACAGAAATAACAGGTTATGCTAATTTTCGGGGTCGCTTGCAGAATGGATCGCTGCGCCATAATTTAAATGAGCTTCAATGCAGAATAAACTGCAGCATGCTTCTGACTTTGTGCCAATAGTAAACCTTTGAATTGAAGCTCTGAATGGTCTTCTTTACTGACAAAAATGACCAGTCATGAAAACGTCTGTCTCATTTTTTTTTTCCCTCCTTGTGTGTCCAGCCCTGTTTTGTGTGGATGCCCATATCTCTACAGCACTAGCATCTCAGTGTCAGCATGGAAGTGCTAACATTGTGTCTTTCTATGACTTACGTGCCACTGATAACAGGCTAGTTTCAGCAGAGAGAGAGATGCTGAGAGTGCAGCTATCCTAGGGTTAGTGTTGTCCCTTCTAGCGCCCTTGACGGGATCCTGATAGCCCACACAATGCACCTGTCAATCTGGACCGCACACGGCTGAAATTAGCTTAGCTAGCTTCTGTTTAAAGAGCTGATGTGGAGAGATTCTGGGTGATTTATTTGTGCTCGGGTTTGAGATTGTGTGGAATCAGTAACTAGGAGATTTATTTCAACTTCAAATTCCAATACTACTAGAATTTTAATGCTTTAGCACACCAGTTTATTTAAAAAAATTGAACATTAGTTTAAATATTAACAAATTTATTTCTAAATGTGTCATGTTCCCTTAAAGGTGCAGTGTATAAATTTTAGAGGCATCTAGCGGTGAGGTTACGAATTGCTTTAGAGAAGCTACGGTGACCAACACAGGACAAAGATGTCGTCGTCTGAGACAGCAGAAAGTAGCCAGTCAAGCAAACGCGCTTTGTATAGCTGTTTGTCCGTTTAGGGCTACTGTAGAAACTTGCCTGGCGCAAAATGGCGACTTAACATGTTAGGGGACCCACGGCGTATGTAGATAGAAATGGCTCATACTAAGGCAATAAAAACATAGCGGTTCATTATGTAAGGTCTTTATGCACCACTGAAAACAAAGTCATGTATATTATATTGCATTTCTGTCAATAGATCCTCCTAAAATGTACACATTGCACCTTTAAAGTCCGCATAAAACGAAAGTTGTGATAGTCTTTTCTTACCTATACTGACATATATTAGAGTGTAACAGCTTTTGGAACAAGAACAAATGTAGGGCGTGGCTTGATTTTGTCCATGGGGAATTGATTGGATGGTTGTGGTTTGCTATTGGTGGATCTCATGTGAGTGACAGGTTGCCCCGCCCTCACGCCAGTAAACGCATCATTAGAGAAGAGATGTTGCTACAAGAGGGAGGGGAAGTGATTTTGATTAAAGATTATGAGGGTACATGAATTGAAAAAAATGATGTGCGTGGATAAATCAATCAATAAATACTGTTATATTCCATAGAAATAGGAATTGTTCATTTTGATTTCATGGTGACTTTAATGCAAGACACTACAGGCATAACCATTGTTTTTCATGCACTGGTTTTGTGTTATTTTGCTTCCAGAACTTGTCTTCTTTCAGACTAGTGGAATGAAAACATCCAAAATACACATTAAAGTGTGTAAAGTGTGCACTTTTTCTATTTGCATATGTAGATTTCAATTATAATAGATATCTTTAAAGGCCACAAGTCTTTTCTCCTGCACTGAGTCAGAAATCTCCACTTCAGCAGTTTCACACCAAACTTTACAGTTTTATTCATCTATATTCTGACGGTTCTTTTACAGCGGGATTTATCATGTATCATTCGCCTGATTTATATAACATTTTATTATCATCTGGTTGTTGACAGTATTTTCTGATGTATGGAGATATTTGAACCTGGCTTTATCCAGTGTTTAGATTTCTGTTCTGGAAATGTATGCAAATTAGTGCATATTTGATCAGATAATGCCTCATTTGCATCTTTAAACATAACAGTTTAGAAAACCTCTAATACAAAACAGTTGTCTTAATGTACGATGATTAATCAACTGGGAGAGTATAGTGATATCTATTAGTTAAAATATTGCTGCAATTAATTTTCGAATAATTATTACTGTTTATTTGATTAACAACATGATAGAAAAACAATGATACCAACAATTAAACGTTTGTTTTCAAGTGTATAGCATGTAAACATTCGGAAATTGGAGAAAAAAAAAAAGGAACAAAAGTAATCACATTTTAAATTAAACTAATATAATTGCCATATAATTCACTGATTGATTATTCAGTATAGTACAGATTCAGTGCTTGAGTTTGACCAAGAACCAAAATAATAAATGTTTACCAGCCAACTGCAGTTCTTTTTCTGTTTCATGTCAATATTTTTGTTTGATTAATATTAATGACCTAAAGTATAGACAGCAGAAGGTCCATTAGGATGAATTTACACAGTGCAGATCTAATATTTTGACACAAATCCAATTTTTGTCCCGCCTGTTTACATCCACTACATTAAATCCTCGCCAAGACAGGGATTTTTACCAAGAATTTCTGTTCATGCCCAGCTGCATTAGCATGAGGAGCACACACTTTTCTTAGATGTACATGAGCACATATATTATGGTTTTTAATATTCATTTAATATTGCTATAATGACTCAAAGTATGTTACAGGGATCGCCTCGGATCATAGAGCAGCGAGCTGTGTTTAAATGTCTGTGTAATTATTCATAATTGTGCATGTCATTTGAGGAAAGTAAGGTAACTGCTGTTGTTTACTTCAACAGTTAGGATATATTTTGTTAATACTCTGGAATATTTAGCAATGTAATTGGAAGTGGTTTTCATAATGTAATGCTATATGACTCTATGCTTGATTTAAAGATCAGCAGAGGCTGTATTTGTTGCCTGAGGTATTGATTTAGTGTTGTTATTGAGGGATCAAAGCTGGTTTCGTACCAAGCCCTCATTTTTATCCAACTATCATTCAGTTTCTCTTTTTATTTAGCATCCGTGCTAAAATGATATTAATTAATTATAGTGATCTTCTGTCACCATAGTAACAGACAAGAGGAGGTTCTTCACAGTGCAGCAAGAAAAGTCTTTTTCTTCAGATGTGCCACTGATCAATAACATTGTGAACTTCTGAAACCAGGATCTCACAAATAGGACACATCATTTTTTTTTTTTTTTTTTTTGTGTGTGTGTGTGTAGTCAAATATTTGGCACTTTAGAGAAGTTTTAACAGGGAATGTGTTTCTTAGCAGTCCCTAATATGAGACTCTAGAAAATTTGTTTTCAGTGTAATTTGAGTTGGAGTAAGCAATATTTTAAAAACGCTGTTGGACATTGTTGATATTTGAAATCAACCCAAACAAACCCACCCCTCTCCTCATTGCTCCGCCTCCAAAAGTCACCCTCCTATCCTAACCACCCTGCTCTGAGTCGGTCCCGAACCCCGATCGCTGCTGGCAGGCGAGGCGAGTGCACTAACAATGACACTAAACACCACATTCTCTGGCACAACTCTCACTATCTAGCCTCTTTTACACACGCAATGCCAGAGTGGATGTCTGTTTATCACAGCTGACGCATGACAAAATAATGCTTCACAAAAAATAAAGCGATGATGATGAATGAATGACAAGGAAGCAAAAAAATGAACGTACAGTACACAAATACACAAAGTGTCCGTTGTTAGTCACCAACAGCACAGCAGCTCCAGACAATCAAAACCCAGTGTTACTCACATGTAAAGTGGAATCAAATCAGCCTCCGTGTCTGTTTTCAGACCTTCCTGCTTAGCTCTCTCCAGCACTGGAAAGCTTTTCTAATATTAACGCATGTCCTAAAGTGCTTGCCCAGTCATAAACCTTCATTCCAGTCATATTCTTTTGAGTTCTTTTGTATTGTGTCTCTCTTTCTTCAAATCTCCCGCTTGCTTGTTCTGTCTCCTCGACCGCCATATGCCCCCTAATGCTGATTGGCTACAAGTATGTTTTACAGTGTTTTTGAAATATGGCTTACCCCACCTTTAAAGAAGCACATTTTATTTGAAATGCACTATTGAAGCAGAATTTCGGCAAATAGTTACATCGATTTTGGCCTTTTCTCTTTCAAGTAGATGCTGTACTTGCTGAAAATCGATGCTCAGGGCCATTACAAACATACCTGCCGAGTGAACTAACTTGCCCTAAAGGCACTTTGGTTGAGAAGAGGTGTGTGTAACAGACCTAGGCTAGTAAGAGCTGAGCGTGTAAACCTCACTCCCCTGAACTCAAGAGGTGCTCTAGCGACTGACGCTAGAGACTGCATCTTTAAGCTCCTTGTTAGAGCGCCCACCTCCCATGCGAACGGGCCCGGGTTTGCGTCCCGCTTGGAGTGGGCAGGTGCGAGCTAGAGGGGCTACACTGGTGCCGTGACCCGGATGGGAGTGAAATTTAGGGGGGTGAGGTTAACAGATGCAGGCTAGTAAGAGCTGTGCATGTAAACCTCACTCCCCTGAACTCAAGAGGTGCTCTAGTGACTGACGCTAGAGACTGCAGTCTTTAGCCTCCTTGTTAGAGCGCCCTCCTCCCATGCGGACAAGCCCGGGTTCGCGTCCCACTTGGAGTGGGCAGGTGCGAGCTAGAGGGGCTACATGTGGTTACAGAGGAGTCAAGTCTGAAGTCGAGCCTGGAGTCTTTTGTCACAAGTCCAAGTCGAGTCACAAGTCATTTCATACTTTACTGAAAAAAAAAGAAAAGAAATCTCATACTAAAAAATCCTGTTTACAAAGTTGCATTAAATAGACAACATATATGATCTCATAAAACATATATTCTCATATAACATTCCCTGCATGATATTTCACATTTGATGTATTTTTGTTGCAATAACTATGTTTATTCTTAGTTTTTTTTTTCAAATCAGTTATGTACATTAGGGTTTTATGTTACATCTAATGTTGTTAAATTAATGTTTATATTCCATTTTTTTCAGTGTCATGTGTATGACCATGATAGTTTTCAGTGTTTGTGTGAATGGCACTGTGTGCACCTTCTATATATTAGTATACTTTCTCAGCTTGAGGAAAAGGAGCCTGTGTTGAGCTTTGATTCGTCATGTGACTTTCTCAGCACCACCTGCTTTTGTTGGTTGTTAGTGTATTACAAAGATACAAAACAGACATTAGGTTGGCAAATTAACATTATATCCATTAATGAAATATGTTTCGTCCTAAAATATTGCTACCCTATTTTTTCAAGGTAAATTTCTGGCAACCACAGCTGCGTTTTTTACTATAAATTTAACACAGTTTTTTTACAGCGTACATCTAGACTGTTTATTATCATACAACCCATTACAGTGTGCAAAACAATCATCATTGCTGCAAGAAAAACATTACAACAATATTAAAGTGAGTAGTCATTTTCAATACAGTAGGTAAGTGCCAGTCACAGTTTGTTATACAGCATTGCGATTTACGACAGTCATTATCAGAAAATATCGGACCTCAGAATGTTTCCAGCTGTTTTAAGTCAATAGAAAAATGTATGCAATGCATGCTGATTGCGGTACTTTAAAATATGGGACAAACTGTATATATTAACATTCTCTCACTCTTTCTTTTAGGTTTAAAGGCTAGATTATTTGTTTATGTTAATGCAGAGATTAATGTAACCACAGATATTGGATACCAGTCGTGTTTAAAATGAAGGTTTAAAGTGGGTAAATGTGATGCAAGAGTTTTTTTTTTTTTTTTTTTTTGGTTCAGCATCTTTGCACTTTAAACAATGTATTATTTACATTATTATGTTCGTAATAATCAGAAAACCTGTCCTGTTTTTTTTTTCTTTCTCTCTCTCTCTCTCTCTCTCTAACAGTACAGTGCTTAAGGGTTGATTGTGCATTTGTGATATTGCTTGTTCAGTAAGATGACAAAGATATTCCCATGAAGCAAAACAGACATGGAAAATCATTTTCCCTTTCTGCCGCTGTTGGCATCATGTTGTATCACTCTAATGTATTAATGTTTTTCTTCTCAAGGGTATGAGAGCGTCTTACCTCAGCCAAATGAACTCATGACTCACTCTTCACACTACCCACCTTCTATACTACACTGCTCTGGTTACCACAGCAGAGATTGCTCTCCAAATATCTAATACACATCAACCCACAAACACATAAACAAACTGAAAAGAGTCTTTCCTCCTCCTCGTACTTGCATTGTTCTTCTGAACTAATTTTTCCTCATTAAAAAGTTTTACTCCTAATAGAAATGAATAGTACTTTTAACTAACCTATTTTAAATGATGTTCTCTCACATGAGAGGAATACACCAGTTATATGATTTTAACTTTTTTCTTGACTCATTATATGAGACACTGTAACACTGTTATCAATGTGCATGATGTGCATACTGCCCTTGATCATTGCATACTGGCTCACACATTTCTGAGAAACCTTAAGCAGTACGCAGTGGATCTCAACAATACCTGGTGCACAAGGAAATCACAGCAAACAAAAGACACTGAGGCAGCAGTGACATTTATGGCAGCAGTAACAAGGTGTAATTAGCATCAGGTGCATCGCATCCTACGCTGACAACAGTGATCCGTTGTCACGCCTCTTTTCTTGCCTACACGCTTCTGATATGAACAGTGTGGAAAAACATCAGAGTATCAGAACACTGTGAAACTGGTCTATAATAGGGGAGGTCTGCAATACCAGGCCTGTATTACCTCTCAATGGCAGATAGAAATGGAAATGCCGTACAACATCCTGGAAGTGTGCACATAGACTGTCCATACCATTATGTGGGGAATTGCTTTTGCCCACATAATGGTAATGATGGACTGTCTGTCTGTCTATCTATTTATCTATCAATCTGTCTGTCCGTCCATTTTGTATGTACATCCAAAATAATAGTACGCACAGACATGGGTTTAATTTCATATATAATATATACATTTATCAAAAGCATCTGAAATAAAGGCATCCTTTAAAAAGGCATCTGAAATAAACTAAGTGCATGTAGTGTTGTCAAAAGTATTGATTTTTCAATACATATCGATACTGAAATATCTGAAACGCTTCCAATACTTGTTTTCCGCAGAATAGATACATGATACCAGCTGCACTTTCTCTCTCTCTCATCTCTCCGACAGTGAGTTGACACATTTGCTCCAGATGAATATTGTTGGTGTTACAGGGCATGAACTTTGGCGTGGGATTACGCATATTGTGCATAATTTTACTCATTCCCGCAGATTTTGTACTCACACCCAAAGTGTGCCACATAAAGCCGCCTCTCAGTACTAAATTGAGTTCTTTTTCATTGCTTATTGCACTTAAACAGTCAAATACACACAAAATAATGTCAAAATGTTGGTCTTGGTGAGTATTCACGTAAACACAGTCAATTAAGTTTTCAGTGAACATAAACAGTTGAGAAAGAAAACGCATGTGTAACAGTGTAATGGATCTGTGTGTCAGGTCTTAAAGTGACAGCAGCCTAATATACCTGCTGCCAAATTATGAGATAATATTAAAAATATCTATATGTAAGTTTTCCCCCATGGTATCGATGTCAAAATTGTGGCCAATGAAAATGCTGAGTGGGTAGTAACTTTGGAAAACTACTAGCCACAGTGGCTGGTGAGCAAAAAAGTTAATGTCAAGCCTGCACGGACAGTATACTGCTTCTAGTGGATTTTTGAAGTATGCATGCATGCATCCTTTTTGGGCTAATGTTACCCACAACCCTTGTGCTTTGCATGATAGAAGATCAGTTTCCTGATGTTGCAGCAGTATGTCCCAGTGCTAGCATACTTAGCCAGCGCAGCACTTTACTTTCTGTACTTACATATGATAATAACTGGGATTCAGCCTATAGTCTTGACCAGGAACTAAATAGTATAAGTTTCCCCCAGGAGATGGTTTTGTCAGGACGATTCCATGTAAATGGTCAGTTTCTGATGTATTTGTCTCTGCTCTTTTGTGCTGTTTCTCATAGGTAGAAGCTTTAGAGGAGCCATTAAGCTCAACATTATGATGAATGTTTCCACGTGTTGGAGGCTTTTCATCATCTAACACTTTAGGACGTTGCTCCATGTTTCCCAGCCCTGTGCGGCTCTCAGAGAGTTTTTGTTCCACGAGCACATTATGAAATATTAGTGGGATGTCTGCAGAAGAGCCCAGCGGCACATAGGAAGATGGGGGTTGGTTTGAGTAAAATCTGAGTCTGCATTTATGTGTGTGTGTGTGTGTGTGTGTGAGAGAGAGAATATATTGCAATGGACTCAGATTATTAGCGCTTTTCATTTGTACAAAAACAAATTTTCACTGCCAAAGCCTGCGTTGAATGAGTGATTTATATTTAAAACAATGATAAACTCACTGTGATTTGTGCTTGAATACCACATGAAACTGCATTTGCAACCCATTATACATAATTTCTGAGTGAAATTCAGAATATTCAGTGAGAAAAACTGTGGGTTGGATCTGGATTTGAATGGATGATAAAAAGTGTCTTTATAACAGGTGGTTGGAGGGGAAGTGCTGAAAAATAAAATTTTAGAGTTGCCAATTGCATATTTTGAATGACATAATTCACAATCATTTTAAGAGCGTGTATTAAGTAAAGTTAATTTTTATGTTGGCCTTAAGTGTGCACCAAACACTTATCCCTCACATAACCTCTTTGCTACGGTATGAATTTTTTATGTGCTTTTAGGCATTTCAGTCAGCATGAATTTAAGTAGGAGCATAGATGAAAATGAACAGGCATATGGCGTGCCAAAACACATTTTCATAAGCTGAACTTTTTCTATTGGTTTGAATTGGGCACAGATGGTCCTCATATCTGAGTTCATGCTGGATTAATCACCAAATACTCAAACAGGGTCAATGAGTCATACATTGTTTCATCTTTTATATAGAAGCATTAACAACCTGTTTCCCTCTTAAAAGGTTAGTTCACCCAAAATAAAAATTCTGTCATTTATTACTCATGTTGTTTAAAAAAACGTTAAGACATTTGTTCATCTTTGGAACACAAAAATGTAGATTTTTTTTGATGAAATGTGAGAGTTTTCTGTATCTCCATTGACGGTCTATGCAACTACCACTTTCAAGTCCCAGAAAGGTAGTAAAGGCATCATAAAAGTAATCCATGTGACTCCAGTGGTTTAACCAACCTTGGTGAGCCTTTGAACAACATCAAACTTTTGAATAGAGATAAAGTATTTGCATGTTAATAGATGCTCCACACATTTAAGAACTGGAACTGTTGTGGATTGTGAATATTTAAAGTGTAGCTATATGTGCCTTTGTGAAAATATGTAAGCTTGTACATTTCTCATTTTGATTGTTTTGCTTTAATTTTAAATCTCTCTTTTCAGAAGGAGAATAGGAAAGTGAAATCACAAAGCGAAACGAGTTAAATATCCCACAGAGTTTAATCGATCTCACTCACTCGGGTCCCTGCATTCATCATTCACATGTTAGTTATGAACCAATCAGCTTGTGAGCAGGAGCCCCGTGGCTCACATTTCACAGAAATAATGGCACTTTCACAGATTTTTTTTCTTTTTGGAGGTTTAATTAGTTATTTGGCTTTATTTTTACACACTGCTGCAGAGGCTTGCCTTTGTCATGGACATAATGCTAAATCAGGCACAGATTGTGTCAGACCAGCTTAACAGCTTAAATATTAGTTCATTAATGTAAATGTACATTTTCTATACGAGTTGAGTATGCTCTCAAAAATAAAGTTTCTTTATTGGCAACTGTGGTTCCATAAACATTTAAAGAGTTACAAAGTCCCTCCAAAGGGAGTTATTCTCTATATCAATGCGCACTGTTTCTGAACTCCCTGAAATGCCTTCAATGTAGTCTTGAGTTTTCTTCCGGGAACAAACACGTCACAGTTTTCCTCATTTAAATAATCCCCGCCCAAGGCATTGCAAAATAAAGGGGCGTGGACTGGTTGAGTTAGTTAGTAGTGTGTTGAAACTTGCAGTTATGGTAAAGGGCGGGACATTTCCCAAACACACTCGAAGAACTTGACCAATCACAACACACTGGTCCAGCCAACCAATCAGAGCACACTGAGCTTTTCAGAAGGAGGGGCTTCATAAAGACAGAAACTAAACAGAGCGTTACTGACAGACTGGGAAGAGAGGTGCTGCAACAATGTCAAATATGTGAAAAATAAGGTGTTTTTGAATATGCAAGCATGAAAACCTATTTTAGAAGAGCCCAAAAACAAAACCAAGACTTTGTAAAAGGCATAATATGGCCTCTTTAACATCCATAGAACCTTTGCATTCCAAAAAAAGTTATTTATAGTGGAGAAGCGTTTTTTACATTATTAAAATGTTCTTCACACTAAAAAAAGTGTTCTTTTAAGAACTGTTCACTGAAAGGTTCTTAAGAGAACCAAAAATTGTTCTCCTATGCATCGCTTTATTTTTAAGAGTGTAGTTTGCTTTGCGGAGAGCATGTAGAGAGCTCATTTAGTTAAGGCTATCATTGTTTTGTTGGTTATATGGGGCTCAAATCTGTGTGATGAGTTTAATGCTTGGGGTTAGAGGTTAAAAAATCATGATGGTGCCTTAGCAAGCACAGGTAATAATCCCCAGATAATTGTATTATTTAACCATGTTGACCTCGTCACCATGATCTACCTCAAGTCCGTCTTGGCTGGTTGGAGATAATTAACTCCAGTAATCCAGCATGCTGTGGGTTTCTGTAGAGTGCGATCATGATAGAGATGCCATCTGCAAACCTAAATATATAATAATAATAATATGTAATATGTATATATACCATAATATGTAAATATGTATAAATAGAAGCCAGTGAGGAACATCCTAGGCAGACAATCATTTCAGTTTTTTTTTAAAGTTATAATCATCAATAATGCAATTACAATAAAAGTAAACTGGAAGTTTAAAAGTAAAAATCTAAAGCTGGTAGTTTTGTTATAACACTTGCATGGGTTTTTTAGGCATAGATATGTTTATGAACAGTATATACAATTTTAAATGTTCAATGCCTGACCATGTTTACTTTCATTGTAAATAGTTTACTGTAACTGTAAACTGTATACCCCTGGTTTCACAGACAAGGCTTAAGCTTGTCCCAGACTAAAATGCATGTTTGAGCTGTTTTAACTGAAAGCAGCTTGTACTGACATATCTTAAAATATGTCTCAGTAATGTCTCAACTTAAAAGATGCTCACAAGTAATGTTTTTTTTTTTTTTTTTTTCCTAGTGTAAGTTTATAAAAGCTACTTAAATATCCTAATTGAACTAAGGCCTAATCCTGGCTTAGGCTATGCCTTGTCTGTGAAACCGGGCCATAGTCTGTTTTTGTTACAAGGCACAACTATACACATGTAGTTATTGATCCGTTTCTCTTGACCAGCAGACAGTAAGTCTGAAGTGTTTAGCCAGTGTGTGCCACTAACATACACTACAATTAGACTGGCAAACACAAATGGAACTGTATACGAATAAGTCCAAGCTTATTGACTGATCACAACACGCTTCTTTTGATGCTAAGATGTTTTGGAGAAGTGCTTTAATTAATCTCAGTTAATGCTTATATATTTGATCTTACTAATGGCTCATGGAGTAACATGGTTTGCTCCATTAAGTAATTGAGATCTTATTTTCAATTTATTTGATGTCTTTAAGGCTGAAAAATGAGACTTCCATTTTGAATAAAGAGAATAGTACAGAGAGACAATAAAAGTAGAACCTACTAGTAATGTGTCAAAATACTACCAGTCAAAAGTTTGGAATCTGTAAGATTTTTAATGTTTTTAAAAGGAGTTTTGTCTGCTCAACAAGGCTGCATATATAAAATACAGTAAAAACAGTAATATTAAAATATGTTTTAATATATTTTATAAAGTAATTTATTCCTGTGATGGCAACGCTGAATTTTCAGCATCATTACGCCAGTCTTCAGTGTCACATGATCCTTCAGAAATCATTCTAATATGCTGATCTGCTGCTCAAGAAATATTTATGATTATTATCAATGTTGAAAACAGAAAACAGTACTTTTTTTCAGGATTCCTTGATGAATAGAAAGTTCAAAAGAACAGCATTTATCAGAAATACAAAGCTTTTGTAACATTATACACTACCATTCAAAAGTTTGGGGTCAGTAAGAATTTTTATTTTTATTTTTTTGAAAAGAAATTAAAGAAATGAATACTTTTATTCAGCAAGGATGCATTAAATCGATCAAAAGTGACAGCAAAGACATTTATAATGTTACAAAAGATTATATTTCAAATAGAGATGCACCGATGTATTGGCCAACAATCGGTATCGGCCGATAAAAGCTATTATTATCGGCCATTGACCGATTGTTTAAAAAATGCCGATGGTCAGGGCCGATTATATCCTGTCAATGAAAAGGGTGCAGAAAAACGTGTTCAGAGTGCAACTCATACATACTGTGTGTGAAGAAAATCACTCTTGTTGAATTTTTTCTTCTTCTTGGCGGTTGGCAAACCAGCTTTTGTGTTGAATTTTAACGCATTAATAGATTAAAAATAGTGACGCTAAAGCAGGCTCTTTTTGACCCTATGAATCACCCGTATTTCAAGCCAGGGTTGCCAGGTCTGTGTTTTTATTTTTATTTTTTGCTACATCAAATATTATTTGTAGCGCCTCCCGCCCAATAATCGCAGAAGGCTTTGTGCTTTGTTACTTCTGATAAGAATAAAAGTTTCAGTTTTCAAATTTTGTCCATTTTATCATGAAATTCAAACAATAAATGCCGTTTTGGCGCTCTTACATGTGACGTGTCAGATCGCTGTAATGTCTCAGTTCAGGCGGCTGCTCGGAGCGCGTCTTTTCTTCCTCTTCAATACAAGTTATATCTCGAAAAACATGCACGCATATTAGAATGATTTCTGAAGGATCATGTGACACTGAAGAGTAATGATGCTGAAAATTCAGCTTTGATCACAGGAATAAATTACTTTATAAAATATATTCAAACAGAAAACAGCTATTTTAAATTGTAATACTATTTCACAATATTACTGTTTTTACTGTATTTTTAATTAAATAAATGCAGCCTTGTTGAGCAGACGAAACTTCTTTTTAAAACATTAAAAATCTTACTGTGTCCAAACTTTTGACTGGTAGTATATATATATTTCAATTCGAATACTTATCCAGTCTTCACATTCGTCTGCGGAGTTGCTTATCTCAAGTGACACTCTCACCCCACTCGTTTTCTCCCTTCATTCTTCTCATTTTTTCGTCTTTTCACAGCTACACACTCTGAGTGGTCTGCGGTGGGATTAAAACAGATGTGCTCAGAAGTCAAAGTAGAGGAATCGGCTCCAGCGATCAATCAAGTCATTGATAAACTGAAGAGCACCAGTCCGCAGAAGGCTCAGAGGAGGAGGTTAAAACCTTTCTGTACAGCACTCAGGATAACTGCGAGGGTGGGACGTCCCTCGGGGCTGCGGCTTAGGACCATTCCCTGTGGAGCAGGTTGAAGTGAGGTCAGGGTTGCAGTGTAAGTTCAGTGATACAGGTTTTATAGGGTTTACACATTGCTACATCGTGTGTAAGCAGAAGAAGTAGGTAATCTAGTGAGATCATATGCTGACTAAAGCTTTTGTGCAGATTTGAGTCTGTTTTCCGGCTAACAGGGAATGTTCTCAGACCTCGACTAATGTTCTGAAAAGGTTCACAACAAACGTTCATCCAATAACATTAATAGAACATTAATGTTCTAATCTATAATAATGTTTATTATAATCTATAATAATGTTCTCAAAACATTATGTATACTTTCATGGAGATGTTCGAACGTTAAATTTAAAAAACGTTCGTAGAACATATTTTGTTAACTGGGTTAATGTCAGAGTTCGTTGGATAGCGACCATTTTAAAATGGTCGTCAGCTCTTCATGTAGACATCAGTAGGGTTAGCCTGATTTGTGGAAATGAACCACAATTGATGATGACAACTTAGCGAAACTGATAACCACAGCAGCAAATGCATTTGTCATTTTTGCATGACCCTGAAGAAATGGTTTTTGATGAGCATCTCACATCTTTGCATCGGTTGCAAAGCATTCACTGCACACTTATGTGCATGTTACGTTTTGTTACTGAAACCAAAGTGACAAAAACATCAGTAAAAAAGTGAAAAATGAGCCCCATTTACATGTTTCTGTTACACTGTTTCAGACATATTCAATAAGTCGGGAGAACAAAATCTCAAAATCGGCTAATGCACTAAAATCTAAGTTTGCCAATCATTTTTGGATAAGTCATTTATGACGTTTACGTGATTAAAGGCATTTATATGACTTTATATTATAATATAAAGACTAAGTCTTTATATTATAAGAATTTATATTAGACATTCATTGTCGGATTGCAGTGTGCTTGCAGAGATGCCTTTTTTTATTATTTAGTCAGAATATTTGTGTGCTGTCATTAGCTGTCAGGGTTTAAGTTTGTACTGACATATATAATACAAACGAAAAGAGCACAAGAAACCTGTAGAGATATGAGGATACGGTGAAATTGAACACTGGTTTGGACAAACAAGTGTAAAACCTCCTCATGAGTTTCTTGTTAAGAGATCTGTGTCCTAGCTCTGTTGTAGTAGCTTATGTAGACTGTAACTCAAACTTGGAAACCCTGTGAAGACACTAGTTGTTTGGTGTAGCATCTGTTGGTTTTAACACCTTGAACATACGGTGCTCAGTGTCACTCCTCAATGCCAGACTTAAATTAAAAACAGCTCTTCACGCTCAAGCAAAACTGCTACAGATGCTCACGGACATTTATAAGTGATGTTAACTCCTTAACGCGACACCCTGAGATTTCTTGCACAACATCAGTGATTACAGAAATCTCTCTTTTTTTATGGTTTTGTCTTGTGTATTCATGCAATTAGAATGAATGTAGACAATTAGAATCTGATGCAAAAGATATGTAAAGTTGGCTGAATTTCAAGGTTGGACTACTTTTCTAAGTAGATGAAGTTCTATATGAACTGCTGACATTTGCAATAAACTGCTTTATAATAAGCTGTAATTGCGTTGCTGCTGATAAACTGACCTTGGCAGGCCGTAGGTATGGTTTTGGTCAACCAATCATGTGTATTTTCTTAAACGTTTGGCTTTGAGAGAAAGCGGCCTCCTGCCATACCAGCATGCCAGTCATTGCGCCAAGATGGTTTGCCAGCAGAAGTGACTTGCTATTCTTTCAACAAGGTCAGTCAGTGGGTGGACGCTATATGATATCTTGCATCACAGTTAATTGTCATATGTCATTTGTAGCTATTTTGCCACACTTTTTCTAATTCTTTTCAGTATTCATGACATTAGATTTGGGTCACATTGTAATGATCACACTGCTAAAGACAAGCATCAGTGCTGCGAAATGTCAAACTACAGTATTAACCCCAGTGTAATTGTAGTTTTGAATTTAAAATGAAAATTCTGTCATCATTTGCTCGCCCTCAAGTTGTTCCAAACCTGTATGAATTCCTTTTGTCTGTTGAACTCAAAAGAAGATATTTTTGAGAATGTCGGTAACCAAACAGTTCATTGGCCCCATTGACTTCCATAGTATTTTTTTTCCATACTTTTCCAATCTGGATGTACTATATTCGCCATGTTGTCATTATCATGTGACCTACCAGCGCCAGTTACGTCGCTTCACTGACATTCACAAATCCGCTCCCGTGGCCTCATGGGATAGTAAAGTGCCCATCGTATGTACACTTAAGAATCTTGCCGGAAGTAGTAGGTCATCTGGGTTCTTTTATGAGTACTGTGAACTTGGACACGCTTCTTTTTCACATACTGTTTTTCACCTACTTTATAGTAGGAAAGTATGTGATTTTGAAGGCAGCCTATGTCTCTCTTAACTAACACATCTGATTCAGATCATCAGTTCAATAGAAGAGAGCTCCATGAACTTGGGTGCATTCCAATTGACATGGTCCCTAAGAAGTATTCACAGCTCCCTGCTCCCTGAGCACGGGATATCTGTTGAAGTTCACTTCTCTTGACAAAATGCGTTCATTCGCAACGCCCTGTAATGTCATCAAACACAGACAAACTCAAGTCATGCATATAAGAGGAGTTTAAAGTTTGATGCCATAACATACTAAACAGAATTTATTGGGGTGTGACGAGACACTTAGCTCACGAGACGAGACACGAGATTGGATTCACAAAAACGAGGCAAGACAGGATTTTTGCACAGAATTTTTAAGAAATCCTCAATGACAAAATTCATGTCTGGAAAAATAGTCTGCATTTGCATTTTGAAATGTTTTAACTAATCATCTTGTAATTAATGTCAATTCATTTCTACTTTCTGAGTATGAATTATCATATGCATTGAAAGACAACAAGCACTGTAAAAGGTTTTGCCACAAACTCAAAAGACTGGCTTCTCCCCTGTATGATTCACATTAGTCTCTTCAGACCTTTACTGTACATCAGGGAGCTTGAATTCACGATCACATGTACTCTGTGTACAAGGAGCAGCGGTGCTGAGCGTGCATTCTAAAAGATTAGACATTTATCAGATGCTTAGGCTCTGTCACACAACGAATCCTCTGCCACGGTCTTGTCAGTCGTCTCGCCTTACTCTCGTTATGTGATCACTAAACTGTGATTCCTGCTGCACTGTGCGCATCTGTGCAGCTCGTGCTGGATGAGCAGAGCAGACATTTACAATAGTTTACAATTGAATCTTTCCTTCATTCTTCACCACAGCAGATTCCATTGGGGTGATTTACCTTGACATCAAAGGACACACATGTCTTCTCTCTCGTACCTGAGTGGCAGTAAAGTGGTAAATATCTTCTGAGGTTGATTCTTCAGAGGCTTTGAATAGATGGAGTCTGATCTGTGTGTATTGGAGGTCTTGGAGCTCAGCTGCCTCTCAGAGTTCCCGGCAGGCCGAGCGGAGGCCGAGGTCGTCTCTGTTGACACCTGATCCTCACCATCTGTGATGTGTCACTGCAGCAGCACAAATAGAGCTCTGGTTAGTCACATTACATGACCGATTGACTGTGATTCATATAAATTGTATGTTGTGTAATAATGAATGTGTGCGTGTACACTGTAAAAAATCCAACTTGCAAAATGTTGGCTCAGTTTAAAACCTTAAGTCAAGTGGACAAATTTTTGAGCATAGTGTTGAGTTTACTTATAAAAGCTATTTAACTGCATGTTGAATACTACTTTGTCCACTGAATATAAACAATTAAGTTGAGAAAACTTAATATTTTGATTTCTAAGTTCGACCGTTTAACTTTTCTGTTATTGCGCATGCGCGGTCTGTCGTCCCGGTAACGCGCGGGGTTTCCCCTCTTCAATCACGCTGATGAAGGGAATGGATTTCAGCGTCTGTTCGAGGTGAGTTTTTAACGTTATTATTGAAATTAAGCTAAATAAACTGCACACCTAGATTATAAAGTGCAATGATATGTTCATAAAAGAGTAAACTCATTCTATAGCACGTGGTTATATTTTCAAAAGTGCTCAGTTGCCGAGTTAGCGATCTTCTCAGTTTAGCTGCTAACATCTTAAGGCTAACGTTAACAAATAGTGTATCAGTTAAAAAAATAAAATGTATAGAAGTAGATTTTGAATTTTAGACGGTGTCAGTTTTGTTCTTTAATGTTCGTCATCTTTGATTTTACTGTAGGCCTAACGTTACATGTAGTAAACACGGCCAAGTAAGGATGTGTGAGTAACCATATACTTTTGATCGTTATTCCTTCTTTTCCTATTAAGTGAAATTTAATAACTGGTTAAGTTTTTATTGTTTGTATTAACTAACATTAGTTAATGTATTAAATAACATGAACAACGAGCAAAACATTTGTTACAGTATTTGTTAATCTTTGTAATGTTAGTTAATAAAAATCCATATTACTTCAGTGCATTGACTAATGTTAACAAATCATTTTAATTTAATAATGTATTAGGAAATTTTGAAATTAACGTTAAGATTAATAAATGCTGTAGAAGTACTGTTTATTCTTTGTTAATGTTAACTAAAGTAGTGAACTAATGTTAACTAATAAAACATTAGTCTAAAGTGTTACCATCATTTATTAATATTTTATGTTGTTTTAAACATTTAATGTTAATTTTGTAGAAATGTAACATTGCACCACTCAAATGATTTCTTTTGTTCCCTATTCATAGGTTTGGAATGCAGTGTAAGTTTTGCAAATTTGCCCACAGTATACTAGCAGAGAGGTCCTCTTGAAACATTACAGGTTTCACCACTATCAAGGGTGATCCTGGCAGCAGCTTTGCTTGTTACTGACTGCATCTGCACTTTCAAAACCGTAGGTGCGTTAAAATCTCATTTGATAAGAGCACACAAATAGAGTGCTGCAGTTAAAGAGCACTTTAATTTTCCATGTGAGTTATGTAATTTTAAAGATTTTTGTCAGCCATCTCAGTTTTTATTTTTAAACTATATTAGAAATCATTTGAAGAAACATGACACAGTCAAATGTCCTTTTTGTTTTTCTGTCTTTCAGACCTCAGATATCCTTGCTCAAAGAAAGGGAACAGCTCTCAAAGGGCTCCCTGTGTTTATGAGGGAAAAGTCAGAAAACGTCCTGAAGACCTGCCTGGTAAGAAAATGTGTTGTTATCAGCATACACTATCCAAAACAACTGTTCTATCAGACAAGAGTAGAAAGCAGGAGACAAAGTGATGGTAAAAATAGTTTATTGTATAATTGTTAACACTTTACAATAAGGTTTCATTTGTTAACAAAAGTTAATGTATTAACTAATATTAACTAACCATGAGCAATACATTTGTTACTGTATTTGTTACTCTTTGTTAATGTTAGTTAAAGCGATAGTTCACCCCAAAATGAAAATTTTGTCATTAATTACTCACCATTGTGTCGTTCCAAACTTGTAAGACTTCCATTCATCACAAATTAAGATCTTTTTGATGCAATCAGAGATGTCCCTCAATTGACTGCCTTTGCAACAACCACTTTTACGCTTCAAAAAGTTCATAAAGAGATTGTAAAACTAATTCATATGAATCGAGCGGTTTAGTCCAAATTCTCTGAAAAGACTTGATCGCTTTTTATGATGAATAGATTTAATTTAGGCTTTACTCACATGTAAACATTGATCCGCGAACATAAGCTCAAACGAACATAAATAACGGACAAGAATTAACCTCTTGCAGAAGCTCAAACGTGCTGTGTAACCAATGAGGTTTATTATCGTGTGTAATGCAGCACGTTTGAGCTTCTGCAAGAGGTTTGTTCTTGTGCGTTATTTACGTTCGGTTGAAAATCTAAGATTTCATCAAAAATATCTTAATTTGTGTTTGAAGATGAACAAAGGTCTTACGAGTTTGGAACAACATGAGGGTTAGTAATTATTAAAGACAGAATTTTCATTTTGGGGTGAACTAACCCTTTAATAAAAAACAACTGTTCAACGTTTGTTACTTAAGTTCATTAATAGTCAACAAATCCAACTTTCGGTTTTAATAATGTATTAGTAAATATTGATATTAACATTAACATTAACAAAGATGAATAAATGCTGAAGAAGTGCAGTTCATTATTAGTTCATGTTAATCAATGTAGTTTACTAATTTTAACTAATGAAACCTTGTTGTAAAGTGTTACCGAATAATCTTAGTTTAGCTTTTCTCAGTGATCAGTCTGATTTTATCTGATAGCACAAATTCAGCAAGTGTTTTACCAAAGCAAAGACAATGGAAAATTACTGCTTCACAACACTGTCCTGACTTTTGTCATTACAATGTATTTTTTGCATTACTTTTAAACAATATAAAGTGATCAACACTGCTGTGTATTCTGCTGCCAACGAGTGCCACCGGTAATCACATCAATGCTGATATTTTGTCCAACAGTACAGTTGCAAGTGTGGCACTGTTTGGGGTTGGGACATACAGGCAGTTTTATCGTTTTTTTAGTACTATGACTAAATTGGGTCAAGCTTCAAAACTTGTCTACCTTTTACTTTCCAAATTATGTTATGTGTAGGAAGAGTAGGAAGATGTTAAACACTGTGGTCTAGCAGAATTCAATCAATTGAAAATGACTTTTGACCATGTTTTTATTCTGCTTATTATTTCAGGACACAGAGCCAGAAGACAGTTACGCAAAGAGGATGAAGATGTAATGTAAGGCCCAGTGTTGTTTTAACAGTTGTAATTCTTGATTTCTTTAGCACGTTTGTTGCATGGATGTACCAAATGTAATAGACAAAATTTAAAAAATGCAATGCAAGGTGTGTTGTAACTTTTAAAGGGTTAGTTCAGCCAAAAATGAAAATTCTGTCATTAATTTCTCACCCTCATGTCTTTATACCCTATATAAGACCTATCTATCTATATAAGACCTTTGTTCATCTTTGCAACACAAATTAAGATATTTTTATGAAATCCGATGGCTAAGTAAGGCCTCTATTGCCAGCAATGTTACTGCACCTCTCAAGATCCATAAAGGTACTGAAAACATATTTAAAACAAGTCATGTGACTACAGTGGTTCAACTTTAATGTTTTAAAGGTTCAAATACTTTTTGTGCACCAAAAAAACAAAAATAACGACTTGTCAACCATATGTAGTGATGGGCGATATCAAAATACTGCTTTGGAGCTTTAGGAATCGAATCAGTGGTTCACATGATCTCAGCAGTTTTAATAGTTTGATACTCAATCCTAATCACTAATTCGAAACACAAGATTTGTAAAGCTCTGAAGCTTCATTAAGCAGTGTTTTGAAATCTTGAGATGTGCAATAACATTGCTGGCGATGCAGGCCTCACTGAGCCATTGGATTTCATCAAAAATATCTTAATTTGTGTTCCGAAAATGAACAAAGATGTTACAGGCGTGGAACGACATGAGGGTGAGTAATAAATTACATTATTTTATTTTTGGGTGAACAAAGCCTTTAAGACTTAAAAATCTTGTTTATTGCTGAAGCATTTTATGATTGTTAGCACTTTAAGAACAATTTTTTTTACTCCAGCACTTTAAAAGAAGTGTGTGTTGTTGTATTATGCTAGCACATTACGAGATTAGAGGATTTTTTTTTGTAATTTATCTTGATCTTGTAGAAAAAGAGTCAATAAATATGTTCAATAATGTTGAGTATTGAGTATTGTGTTGTATTTGTGTTGTTTTTACTGTAAGGTATGTACTCCATGCATTTGGATTCCCAGTGGGAGGTCTATACAAGTTTCTGGTTGGGATAATTGGAGAAAGTTGAGTTAACTTTAAAAAATAAAAAGTTGAGTTAACTTTAAAAAATAAAAAGTTGAGTTAACTTTAAAAAATAAAAAGTTGAGTTAACTTTAAAAAATAAAAAGTTGAGTTAACTTTAAAAAATAAAAAGTTGAGTTAACTTTAAAAAATAAAAAGTTGAGTTAACTTTAAAAAATAAAAAGTTGAGTTAACTTTAAAAAATAAAAAGTTGAGTTAACTTTAAAAAATAAAAAGTTGAGTTAACTTTAAAAAATAAAAAGTTGAGTTAACTTTAAAAAATAAAAAGTTGAGTTAACTTTAAAAAATAAAAAGTTGAGTTAACTTTAAAAAATAAAAAGTTGAGTTAACTTAAAAAATTAAGGCAACCAGCTGCAAAGCTTTTTTGAGTTTACTGAACTTCAGGACCTCTGTAGTTGTGCTTACTCATTTCTTTGAGTTGGACTGGTTGTTAGGTGAACTTACTGAGGCAGGTTAAATTAACTTAATCAAATAAGTTTAGTGAACTTTAAAAAATTATTTGGCACAACTTCGACCACTGAAGTTGAGTAAACTCAAAAATGCTTTGCAGCTGGTTGCCTTATTTTTTTAAGTTAACTCAACTTTTTATTTTTTACAGTGTAAGTACTGTATATGCCAGAGTTATTATCGTTACCTAAAACCATTAAAAATACATTTTCATTACTTGAAATAACAAACATTAGTATATAACTTATTTTATTTTCCAACTTATGGCAACATTTATATTATTTGTTTAGTTTAAGTTGAAATATTAAAATGAAAAGTAAAAATAAAAGTAAATCTAAAAACGAAATGGACCTAAAAAAAAAGACAAAAACGCACAACATAATTACTAATTAACCGATATCTCATTAGTATCTCAAGGCAGCAGTGAGATTCAGTGCCCAGCAAATGAAGATATTTGCTTCTTCTCAGATATTATTATAAATGACGTCTGTGATTAAAAGTTAGAAGTTATCAAGATAAATTCAAACATTTATCATGTAATTATTCCATGACGTAATGATCTGAACTGCTGTCCACATTACTTTTATAGCTCTTGCTGTAAATGGCTGTTGTTGACTTATTTGTGTCTAACTTTGGAGAAACATCTGAGAAAAAGAAAAAAAAAAAGATAGCTAAAATAAACATATAGTCCCCAACATTACTGTATAGGTCTCCTGAACAACGACAGAGCAACATTTGAGCAAAACCATCCGTGTCATGAAACACAAGTGCCTTTTGCTTAATTTATTCAAGGTTGTTTAGGATTCAAGATCATTGAATTCCTCACCTTCTTTGCAGGAACACTGCAGTAATTATCACTCCTCCGTCAGCAAAAGCGATTAACCTAATCACCTGTAATACTCCCAGGGAGCTCAGATTGTTCGTAAGTCATGGCTCATTGAATAAAGAAATGACAATTAAATGAGGTTTATAACCTAAATAAGATGCATAAAGAGCAGAGGTGAACGGTGTCCCTCCTGATAAATCCATTCGTTCCTGTATGCTTGAACAGGAAAAAACTGTTTTTTCTGACCTTTAAAAAAGGACTTTCATTAGTGTAACATAATGCAGTCAGGTTTGTTCAATAACATTAAACAATTACAGTGACCAAACACTTTTAGAGTGTGAGATCAATCTCTGGTGGAAAAATGATAGGTTTATTTATTGATTCCTAATATACAGTGCAGATAGTTAGGTTTCTTTTAAATATCTTTTTTTTCCGTCATACATTTCTTCTAAAAGCCCTTAAAATAGACTTAAATAAGAACGTGTACAGAGCTATTACAGTTATATTATATAGCAGCTCAGATCATTTGGTCATGGGAGAATTTGATGAGAAATGTTTCATGTTCACTTTGTTGTCCTTCAGCCCAGACAAGGGAAAAGGAATTACGTTTTTCTAAAGGTCCAGGCAATGATTTAACATTAACATTACCAACATGACAACAGTATATAGAAAGGTAATTTTGCGTACCACATATCATGCAGTGTATGTAGTAAAAGACAATAATCCAATGAATTTGACTATATATATATATATATATATATATATATATATATAATATATGTGTGTGTATATATATATATATATATATATATATTTTTTTATAAAATAATAAATGCTGTTCTTTTGAACTTTCTATTCATCAAAGAATCCTGAAAAAAAATGTGAAGCACCACAATGGTTTTCAACATAAAAATAATAATAAATACACTGAAGACTGGAGTAACTATGCTGAAAATTCAGCTTTGATCACAGGAATAAATTACATTTTAAAATATATTCAAATAGAAAACAGATATTTTAAATCGTAGTAATATTTCACAATATTACTGTTTTTATTGTATTTTTGATTAAATAAATGCAGCTTTGGTGAGCAGAAGAGACTTCTTTCAAAAACATTAACAAGTCTTACTGACTCCAAACTTTTGATAATGTCTGAATCTCTCCCTTAAATCCCTCCACTAAAAGCTTCCCCCAAAATAAATGTAAAAATATTAGTATAGATTTAATGTGACCTTATAAGTCGCTGTCGATTCCGCCTCCCCCTCCACCGGGCAGATGTTTTCATTGTGATGGAGTCGCAAACATCTCATTTCTGATGTGGCGACACCAGCCGAATACAAAGAGCTCGGCGATGTCAAAACCCGAGTCGTCGCTCATTGATGTGAGAATGAAGACCAACACCACGTCACATCTCTCAAAGGGGAATGGCTCATGATGAGGTTCAAACAGGTGGACAGACTGATAAAAAGGTTTCATTTATATGTAAATCAAAAGGGTGACCAATCAATTATTCTCATTTGAATAAAGACTCCTGTCCCCTACGCCCCATTGGACCATCGATTCGACTCCTAATTCCAGTCATGCCGACCCCCTTCAGCAGCAGATATAAATAGTCAAGTGGCCTCATCTTTAGACCTGTTTGAACTGCGGCTCTCTGACAGAACGCAGGCTGAACTATGCAAATTGGAAATCCATATTTGGACGAGGTCTCTGCAATCGCAGCATAAGATTAATTATTTGTCAGATGCTGTCACTGTGTGAAAACTGCAAAAGGGTAAAAAAAAAATCACAGATTTCACATCTATTAACTTGCTGCCTGTGCTTTTCACTCTTTATTTATCCAGATTTGTCTGGATTAAATATTTATAGTTTTTTTTTTTATTTTTATTTTTTTAAATAAATTAATTCTTGTAATCAGTAAAAATGCATTAAATTGATTAAAAGTGACAGTGAAGACATTTATAATGTTGCATTTCTATTTCGAATAAGTGCTGTTCTTTTGAAATTTCTATTCATCAAAGAATCCTGAAAATAAAAATTATCGGTTTCCTCAAAAATATTAAGCAGCTCGACTTTTTCAGCTGATAATAATATAACCAGTTTCACATCTATAAACTTACTACTTGTGCTTTTCACTCTGTATTTATCCAGCTTTGTCTTGTGGATTAAATATTTATAGGTGAAATGAATCGTCACCAAGCAGTAGCTGCCGAAATATGATTTACATAACATTTCCTTTATTTAATTTTTTGTTCCTGTCTGGAAGTGCTTAGATATATGCAGTCTATCAGCCACCATCATGTGCATTTCAAACCGAAACCATGAGAAGTTATTCCCAAGGGTGTGTTATATATCTTTTAAGGGGATCTTTTCCCCCTAAGGGATGTATAATGCACATCACTGACTATTGTCAGGACTTATGGAGCAGAAATAGCCACGGAGTACCGAGACTTATGGCATATTGCTGGTTGAAACTCATTCCGTATGCAGGATTCAGACTGCTGGCATGGATGTTTTCCTGCTATCAGACTGCTGATGAGGGTTTACACTCATAGAGGGCACATTGACTGCCAATATGACCTTTTCTCCAGAGACCTAATGCTGATGATGGGTCCCGGCAGGCCTGGAGAGTGTTTGCTTCTTGCCAGCGAGAATAAGAAGCAGACAGCTGTGCTTGAGTGTGTTTATGCACTTCCTCTAAACTTTCTTCCTTTTTCTTTGTTCAAATCATGCATGTTGCAAAGAAGTGTCAAGGTTATATGTTGTAAGAGATTTCATAGCCATGCTGGGATAATATGGCTCTGTGATTGAACTCAGGACTCTGTGCTTGAAAAGAAGGCAAAAGACCTTCCTGCTAGGCTTGTGGGAAGGGATGGTAGTATTAGAGAGGATAAAACACTTAAATAGATCTAAATAAGCTTTTCTGATGGGTTTCTAGTAGAGCATGAAGTCATGGGTTCAAGGTTCCAAGGAATTGCCTGTGAAATCCAGAGAAGTCGAAATGTTAAAAATCTTAATCTGTAGATATTAAATCATCAACCCATCAGCTTTTCTTGAGGGGTGGCAGTGATTATTTTTGTCCCCATTTATTTATTTGTTTGCAAATTTATTTATTTATTTATTTATTTAATATTTATTATTTATTAATTCATTTATGTATTCCTTTCCTTTTTATTATTTCATTTTCTTATTTATATATTCATTAATTTGCTTATTTTTTTATTCATTTGCTTATTCATTAATTTATTAATTTGCTTATTTACAGTGGGCAGATTACTTACAAATTGTAGTCCATTACTGATTACAAATTACGTGATGAAAATTGCAGTTAGTAACATAGTCTAGATTACTCATTTTAGGTATGTATTCTAAATACTTTTTGATTACTTTTGACCTAACTCGTTTATCACATAGATTTGAATGGGATTGTATACCATATATACCAGATTGGTATACAATGTAATCAGAACTACACAGCACTGCTTATTTATTTATTTATTTATGTTTGTTTGTTTATTTGCTTGCTTGCTGACTTACCTGCTAAACTGCCATTGATAGTCTGTAATCACCATGCATTTTTTTATTGTTTAGAACAGAGCTGGCATTTTGATAACCGTTTGTGTCCCTAACCCCATTTAAAATATTAATAAAGATTATTTATTAGAATTTGATGGTTTTTACAGCACTGATAATATTTTACATACAAAAATTCTTTAAAAATGTTAAAATTTCTTTTTCGTTTTTTGGAAGTTGCATTCAAAATCAGTTGCTTCTGAGGCTGTCCATTGACTGAACAAAACAGTTGAAATTTTCCTGCTGGAAAACCAGGTAACAACAGGTAATAAACTAGTTCAATCTGTGTGCTGGAACATAGTCCATGTGCCCTTCAGTTCATCCAAGGTGGTTTACCAACTCTAGGTTAACCAGTGTGGTGTCCCAGTCTGACTTCGGCCCACCCAGCTGGTACAGTAGTTGAGCTGATTAACCAACCTTTGCTAAAACTTTGACCAAATAGAAACTAGTATTGTGACTATCAGATGTTGATTTTGCTGTATAATAAAAAGGGGGTATCCACAAGGGAACACAATCATCACAGGTGTGCACATGTTAATTAACTCAAAGGAAGATGATAATTCCAGATGGCAGTGTTGTTGGCAGATGGAACTGATGTGGAACTCATGGGTGCTTGATGTCACTGGAACCTCTTCCTGATTTCCACACTTGGAAGGTCAGCTGGATGAAATCCGGTCTCTTCGTGTTGAATGTTGATGTAGTTAACCTGTTTCAATTTCATTATTAAAAAACCTTTTTCATTCCAGAGTCTGTTTGGACTTGGTGGAACATTAGCTTATAAAACAGTCATAACTTAATATTTTTCTCATTTAAACGATATTGTACTGTATTTAATCAGTAGCTTCTTATTAATGAGTTAATGCACAAAAGTTTTGAATGTTACCATGTGATTACTTAATTTACCCCCTTTATTAATTAAAATAATTGAGAATTTTTTTTAAATTTCTTCAATGGCAGAAAAGTGAAATGTTGGGCCTTTTCTTTTCCAAATTTATTTGGTCTATGAACTTTTGCTCTACAAACACATTAAGACATTAATTTGTTTGTCAATTTTAATTTCAGAATTGGTCTTTTAAAGTTAAAAAAAATCCCGGTAACAATTTAAAATGAATTAACAGTAGTTAATGCAATTGTCATGTAAATAAACTAACAACAAATACTCAGGAGACACAGGCTTAACTCAGGAGAAATACACATATACACTGACACTATCATTGAATCACATCACATATCACACACACTGAACCGACAAACACTGAACAAGAACTGAAGGCTTATAAGCATGAACAAACAAAGGGAACTTAAGTTGATTAACAAGAGGTGAACTAAATGACTAATTAAACAGACTGAGGAATCAGAATCTAGAAAACTAGATCACAGGACAGAACCAAAAACACAATGAAGGAGGGGACATGGAACATACATGGTACTAGTCCAACTTAGGAGGGAGAGAGGGGGCTTTGGATTTTTCAATATCCCTCCTTGTTTCCTCGCTCCTCCATCCTCCATCCTATGACCCGGAAACTGATCACACTCAGCCATCTTGAAGGACATCTCAATTCTCTAATTGCACCATGAGGAGGTGAGGAACGAGGAGTGAGGAAGCTTCCTGAGGAGTCATGAGCGAGGATACACAGGTGTATCCTTTATGGAAGTCTCTCTCTAAATTCTCCTCCCCCTTCATATCGGTCACAATAATTTAAATGTATTCTTTACTTTTGCAGTTTAAATAAACTTTACATCTCCATAGAGCCATGGTGGAGACGACGGCTTGATGCAGTGCACCCAGGGGACGACCGACAATGATGCAGCCACCAAAGATGGAGACACCGATGGAGCCAAATAGAGTCCGAAGTGAAACCAGATATACAAGGGGCGATGGAGATACAGTGGTACTGGGCATAACCTCTCCAAAAACGTTAATTAAATCCTCCTTAAATAAGTCTTTCAACTCCTCAAAGTAACTTCTAGAGGCCACATCGTACTCACAGTGGCGGGAGTGTGGGAGGGGCTGTCCTCCCAACCATCGAGTTCCACTAAAACTCCCTCAGCGATCCACGGTGTTGCTGGCTTGTGCACCTGGTCAGACTCTGTAAGGGGCTCAGGCTCCAGGGCAATGTCCTCTCCTGTTCTCTCTATTGGTTCAGGCTCGTCGATCAAGGCAGGCCAGTCTCCCTTGTCTGTAGTGCACTCTAACAATGTCGGGTCGCTCACTGGTGGTGGATGGCTGGTCTCTGGTGACACTGGAGTCAGAGTAAGGCTGGTGAGTTCTTCCTCTGCAGATGGTGTATGGGGAATCGTTGCACACCAGCACCCACTCAACGAACTTGCCGAAAGATCCTTGAGAACAGGGGCAGGCGAGCCTTTGTGCGCTCATTCAAGTTGGCCTAAAAGAAAGTGCACAGGGAATGATCGGGGATGTCCGTTAGGCTTGCCAGATAGAGAAATCCGCTGGTGTCGGCCTCGAGGCTTTGCTGCTCCTGCTCAAAGGAATAACATCAGCACCGCAGGTGAGGCCATGCTGATTTCGGTATTGGTAGGTTCTTCTGTCACCAAACGTGATATATATAAACTTGCAGGACAAGTCTTTGAGGAGACAGGCTTTAATAACAAATACTCAGGAAACAGGCTTAACTCAGGAGAAATACACATACACACTGACGCTATCGTTAACGAGAACCAACAAACACTAAGGGAGAACTGAAGGCTTATAAGCATGAACAAACAAAGGGAACTTATAAGTCAATTAACAAGACACAGGTGAATTAAATGACTAATTAAACAGACTGAGGAAAACTAGGTCACAGGACAGAACCAAAAACACAATGAAGGGGGGGACATGGAACATACATGTTACAGCAATAGGTATCATGACCTAACACTGAACAACATTTGTACAACATTTATTAATCTAGGTTGTTGTTAATTTATAAACAAACAAACAAATGAACATAAAATGAATAAATATGACTTGAAATGTTAAAAATTAATTATATGTAAAAATGACCATTAACCTTGATAAATAATGCTGTAGAGGCATTGGATGTTGTGAAATGTTACTGAATTAAATTCCTTTTAAGAATTAAAAGCACAAGAGCAGGTACTCTTTTCACTCTCTTCTGTCTTATTCTTTCCACAGTAACACGAACAGATGCTTTCAGACATTGCAGTCAAAGGTAAAATGACAGGAGTGAGAATGTCAGAGACAAAAGCCTTCCTAGTAAAGTGACAGACTCGCTTCCCAGAGATTCGAGTAGCGTGTTTGTTTTAAGTCATAAGTCATATGTTACGCCGGTTGCTGTTATTTTCGCCTGCAGAAATCAATGTTGTTACCTTTCTCAGTATCTCAGCTGTACTTTAGCTTGCTGAGGGGAGTTTTTATATATGAGGTGTGAAAATGTGTTCTAGAAATAAGGGGAAGCAAGAAATTATGTGTGATTTTCACAGATCATAATGTTTACCTTTTTAAGTAAAATAGATCAAAGCTGCAGTAGATTTGACACATTTTGACTGAATGTAATGGGTGGAAAACAACATTCTCTGAGAGTAATTAGTTTTATATATATATATATATATATATATATATATATATATATATATATATATATAATTACCTGCCTTTTTTCATAAAATGGATAGCTTAGCATACTTTCTAGTGAAGGCCATAAGATTTTGTCTTAAGGATGCACAGATATTGGGCAAAATATTCAAAATTATTTGTTTTTATTTTATAGATTATTTTTAATGATATGTATAATTTTTCGTACTTTTTATTGATGTGTTTTAGCATTGAATTGTAATTGTCATGGACTGCTCCAAGACTTGGGTTGAGGATCCAAACACAGCTTTTATTGGGGTAAACCAGAATAGTGATGTTCGATTCTTAAACTAATCATTCTTTTGAGCTGGTTCTCAGGAAGTAACCAGACAAACCGGTTCACTAATCGAACTGAATCGAATTTTAGTTCCGGGTCGATGACGCAAGATGCACAAGTAGTAGCACTTCCGACTCAAAATGATGTTTTATTAACAAAGTTTGGAAGGAGCAACGTTTAAATGATCTACCCAATCAGCATGAGAGGAGGCCTATAAATATGTAGCTGACTCACCCATGTTTCTCAAAAAAATTTTCTGCATCCCTCCACCACCCTGTCTCCTCACACTCACCTGGTTACTATCCTAACCAAAGATATGGGGGGAGTACTCTGGGTTCGGGCTAAATACCGAGCTTGGAGCCCTCTCCTCGGACAGCACACCAAATACACATTCTTTTACTATTTCTGATTATTTGTAAGTGAACTCGTGAAAAGAACCAAATGAGCAGGGTACAAACAACTGTTGAAATTTGCAGAGGATTACTGAGGGCTAAAAAAGAACCGAATGAGCCAGATCAACCAACTTTCGAAGTTTTCCGAGGATTACTGAGGACTCAAAAAGGACCGAACGAGTCGGTTCAACCAACTGTTGAAGTTTGTAGAGGATTACCGAAGATTCAGAAAGAACCGAATAAACTGGTTCAACCACCTGTCGAAGTTTGCCGAGAACTCAAAAAGAACCGAATGAGCCAGATCAACCAACTGTCAAAGTTTGCAGAGGATTACTGAGGACTCATAAAGAACCGAATGAGACGGTTCAACCAGCTGTCAAAGTTTGCAGAGGATAACCGAGGACTCAAAAACAACCAAATGAGGCGGATCAACCAAATGGTGAAGTTTTCAGAGGATTTCCGAGGACACAAAAAGAACTGAATGAGCAGGTACAACCAACTGTCGAAGTTTGCCGAGGATTACTGAGGACTCAAAGAACTGAATGAGCCGGTTTAACCAACTGTCGAACTTCGCCGAAGATTAACAAGTACTCAAAAAGAACCAAATGAGCCGGTTCAACCAACTGTCAAAGTTTGCCGAGGATTACTGAGGACTCAAAGAACTGAATGAGCCGGTTTAACCAACTGTCGAACTTCGCCGAAGATTAACAAGGACTCAAAAAGAACCAAATGAGCCGGTTCAACCAACTGTTAAAGTTTGCTGAGGATTACCGAGGACACAAAAAGTAACGAATGAGCCGGTTCAACCAACTGTCGAAGTTTGCTGAGGATTACCAAGGAGTCTGATGAGTGAGTTGACTATACTATGTAAGCCTGGGGCACTTATTGGAAATATGCTTATTACGACTACTGTTATTAAATAACATTTTATTAAAACCTGCAAAATCTTCTCTGTTGAGAGATGTAAATAAATTTTACTATAGTTTATTATGCATGCATATTATATTTTAAGTTAAGTGAAATTAAGGAGTTTATAAGACTGGTTAATTTTCACTATATACTTTAGACATGTCAAACATATCCGCATTTGTGCATCAATGTCTGTAATGTGTGCTGTAGGTGCAAAACTTTTAGAAATCTTATGCAATATGTAGGCTACTCAATATTGGTCAGTCATGTCCGACATAAAGGATCTGTGAATGAAACCATGACCCCAAACACCATTAACTTAAGTGAATGAAAGGCCATAATCAGCAATATGCATTCATACAAATATATTGTTTTATTTGAATGTTTCAGTGTGTGGACACATTAATTTATTTGAATGTTTCATTGATAAAACATGACACTGAGTTGTTAGAAAAGAAACATGCATAGTGACAGCATTGCTTGATGATGCAAGGAACCGATGAATCCAAACAATAAACAACAAGGCAGAAAACACAGGAAAACTGGGAAATTCGAGAAACCATGCACAAGATGAAAGAGAGAAAAAGAAAAAAAAAAACCCATGTAAAACCAGAGATCACACTCAGAAACGCAGTGAGACACTTACAAGACTTCGCAAAGAATGACTGAAAACATAGGGCTTATAAAGGTAACAATGTAATGAGACACAGCTGAAAGTAATGACACATAATGAGTCCATGCAATGGATTATGGGAAATGCAGTTCATGATGAGATGGCAGTGGAGTAGGGATGAGTGCCCTCTGGTGGAGATCAAGGGCACTCCAGCTGGTGTATGTGACAATAATTAATATATTTATTTATATTTATTAATATTTATCACTAAATGCATATCATTATGCATTCTGTGATTGTTGGATTTGACCAAAATTATCTTTTAAGAAAGCATGCTGACTATAGCCTTTTTGTTGAGAGTGTGCATTTGATGTTGTCTATCTAGATATCTCACTAGGTTTTGGATCTGAGCTTGAGTATAGTGATATTTTAAAACATACAATCATTGTGAACTGCACCTTGCAATTGCAGCAGTTCCACACAATTTCAGCAGCCTTTTGACAGCACTTTTATTTTCGTAGAGCTTTGAATTTTTATAGCGTTATTGACTTTAGATCCTCATCTGCCGCCTGTGTAGAAATGGAGGAACATATTGTTCTTTGAGTGCCATTTTAGGACCTTTCAGATCAAAGGCACCTTTTGTAGAGCTCATTGTCCTCCAGCAATTATTTAGCCCATAATTACGCATGGTGCCCGTCTCTTTCACTGTCTCTCAGCTCACAATCATATGCCGATTGCCTGCTGGCATTAGGTCTCATAATCCCTCAGTTGACGAGTCACTGCGGGGTGTTGACAGGGTTTGTGCCTCACTAGCAGTCGCCTGGAACCAGATTACACAAACAACAACAGGTCATGCACTTTATTAGCATGATATAGTCTGGAAGTAAACTGCTGGGTAACATCAGCTTCACAAAGCTACAAAATACCATCACATTTTTTTCAACATCTGGGTGACATTTAAGTGGCTTTGTTAAATCAGGGATTACTATTTATGCTGTGCGAAAAAAAAAAAGTCCTCATCAACCATTTTGTCTAGTTATTTATATATTTTTTCCTCTTTCATTTTGAATTTTCAGTTTTTGTTAGTTTTAATTGTTTGGAAATTCTTTGGAAAATCAGTCGTTGTAGTTTCCAGTATTAGTTCATGATTAATGATGACACATGACACTTTTTCAGGAAAAGCAGCAAATGATGTTGTGTCAGTCAGACAGACTGTTTATTTAGGTGTTTTTCCTTTTTGACAGGAAATTTATTTTATTTTATTATTTTACAAGCCTGTTTTTTTTTTTTAACTGTTGGTGTGATAGTCTGTAGTTAGGCTTGGGATATTGAATAAATCAAACAACTCAACATTAATTGAAGGTGAAAATTAATTAATTAACTAATTTTGACTTTTTATTAGTAGCCTATTTTAGAACACATTTATAGTTTAAGTATAGTTTAAAGGGCACCTATTATGCTAAATCCACTTTTACAAGGTGTTTGAATATAAATGTGTGTTGGCAGTGTGTGACACCCTACAATGATAAAAATCCACCCACTCCTTTTTTTAAAATCCCCATTAAACCAAAGCAGTCTCATTAGACAAGCCATTTTGATTCTCTGAGCAATGTGACATCCATAGACTGTAAATAAATATGGACGTAGTGCCCGTGATTTCTGAAGAGCATTTTTGAAGCGAAAATGAGGCCGCTGCCATCTTAGCAGCGCGTCACTCCCGGATAACTGAAAATGGGCAAAGGGGCGGGGCGTGGTTGGAACTGACCAACTGACGTGCCTGGTTGCTGGAACCACGCCCGCCTAGCTCGACGTGATCATGTTAGCAGGCAAATGAGCTATCTATCTATCTTAGATACTATCTAAAATATTAATAAAGATAATTTATATCATTAGAAAGTTCTAAAGGCTTTTTTACAATATAGATGCTCCAGCATCAGTAATAATTTGTGTCGGGTGTGCAAATAACAACATGAAAAATCAAACTGGACTTCATACCTTTATATAGCGATCGCGAGGTGAATCTTGTGTGGCACTTGGGTAAAATGTCCATGAGTGTCCATTGAAAAACAAAAAAACAGTACCTTTTTGTCCACAAAAGTGTTAAATCCATGAAATATTGATATATTATCCATTGTTTGCTTCACATTTCGTCTGAATGATCTGCTCTCTATCATCGTTCTTCAAGAAATTATGCAAAATATAATTTTTCAAAATAGTGCAATAGTTTTAGTTATAATATCCAAGCAGTGCTGTCAGAGTTTAATATTCTCCCGCCATTGTCATTGTAGTAAATCTCACAAACAAAACTTTAAGCCAATGCCATGATCCAACAACGTGTGTTCTGTATATCTTCCGCATGCGTGCAGATCTACAGAGACACACATCTGTCTCGAGTCTCGACCATTAATGCAGCAAGCCATATTATTTTATAAAGCACAAACACGGCAGAGATGCCAAATTCAGTGGCTGGAATTAGCTGAGGTGACGGCTCACAGACAGCAGCGGCAATCTACCTGTCACTCAAGTGACCACGCCCTTAATTATGCAGAACTTTAAGGCTTAATATAATTTAAACGGATGAGTTATAAAAAAATTCACCCCCCTCAGAGTTGTCATGAAGGGCAAAATTAGCAGTATAGACCAAAACCACAATTTGATCCAGGCTGTAAACATGTTTTTTTCTGCCGTATAATGAGATTCTGCTCTCTTTTGCAGCCTGTCCCTAGCGACCAGTCGATGAATTGCAGTTTAAGTCACTTCCGTATTGGCTTCATGAGAAACTGGGGGAGGTTGCCGCTTGGTGACATCACATTGCTCATGCCCCGCCCACGACCGCTGACTGACAGTCCTGTATTACCATAGTTTCCGCCCTCAGCGAGCTGTACGCTGTCCGCCATTTTCTCCGCGCTCGAGCAGCTGTAGCGACAACAATGTCTGGTATGTAATTGAGATGTTTTGTTGTTGGATGTAAGAGTGAACATAACAGTCTTCATTTACTGACATCTGAGCCGCTGAACAAAGTGGATTAGTCTTATTTTTGAAGGGAATGCGCCACAGATCTAATATACGCACAATTTCTGTAACATTACCTGCTATTTACGTTCACAGACAGAACTGACTGTGTTTATGTGAACTCTGTGTTTTTGACAGAACCTTGTGTGTATTTGACAGCTTAAACAAAACAAAAAATGTGAAAGAGAAGTTACTCACGAAACTTGACGTCTGACAGCCAGCTGTCTGTGTGCCTGTTCTTCAGATAAGTGCCCTCAGAAAACGATCCATTATAAGTTTAAACTGATATAGCTTTAAAACGCGTGGAAATAATACATTTTAATGATGAAAGAAAAACTATGCTATCCTTGAGAGCACAATATAGATGATAATCAAAACCAAGCAGATGTCTTGTTTATATTTGACAGAGAATCCGATTGAGGCAGGAACTGTGATCGTAGAGAGGAGGCGGGGCACAGCAGCTCATTTGCATTTAAAGGCACATGCACTAAAACAGCCTGTTCTTGACTGTAGTCAGAAATGGGTATTTACAACATGGATTTATGAATGATCTGTGAGGTATTTTAAGCTGAAACTTCAGAGACACATTCTGGGGACACCTGTAAAAATGGGCATAATAGGTGACCTTTAATATATAATGTATGTACGTATTTTTATTTTATAACAAAAACATTTTTATACTTTTTAACGTTCTGCTGCCGATTTGTTTTTAAAATCGATCTTTATTGTCCACAATGTTATAGTATTTTCAGATCTGTTAATCTTAGTTTAACTTAAGATTAAAAAATCGTAGTTTTTATTAGGAACTGAATTTTTGTTGGTTAGACTACAGATTTGTAAAACCATTTTTAGTGGGATTTTTTTCTACCTTAATTGGATAGAATAATGAGGTGCAAACAGGAAGTTGGAGGAAGAGAAGTGCAAACCTGCGTCTCAATAACTCCACTACTACCAACTGTGCTGTGACTCCCACAGGCCTCCAGCATTATATTTGGCCGATGTAAACCAATGAAAATGCAGCCTTTCTGAATGGAAACACTGCAATCAACCAGCTCAAACTGATTTACCAGCTGTGGTTTGTGGGGTTTCTGTCACTCGTCGCTTTCAATTTGCGGTACACTGCCCTTTATAAGTGCTCCTCAGCACTGCTTGCAGGTTTGTCTTGTTAAATCATATTTAACATAAAAGGCTGGAGGACTACATTTCTTCTGGTCATGTAACCTTGTACTACCCTAACCTCACGCTTTGTAATCCAATCTGCTAATTTAGCAGAAAAACATAGAGCAATTGAATGAAAATATGTCACTAATTGTTTGTTATAAACCTGACTTTTACTGAACCAGAAAAAAATGGATTTGGAATGAGCGAAAGTGCATTTAAGATGGGATAATATCTTTAATTGTAATGATAACTTGCGTTGAGTGCTACATATTAAATATTTGATGAGATGCTGTATATCTGATAGAATACCTCCAAACTCTGAGTGCCATAATTGAGATTCTTGTGTGTAGATTTGGGATATTTTTGTAATGCATTCATCTTTCCAGACAGTCCAAGGGAGACTGTTTTTGAGGGCAAAACCACAAACTGTGCAGGCCAACACTGGCTGAAGAGTGACCTTGGGTTGTCAGTGAGGTAAAGATTTAATGCAAAACTGAAGTCCTTTTTCACTGGAAATGTATTCCCTCATCTGTAGTTTTCAAATCTCAATCAACAGCAGATTCCAGCTGGGCATATCATGGTTACAAAATATGAAAGTTGATGTGATAGTCAGTAAATATATCAAACCACTCAATATTAACATGAACAACCATCACAAAACAAACAGTCGTGGATCATCCAGGTAACCACACACAGTATTAAGTATATCTGTATATATACACAGTATAACTTTTGAACGGGGTTATTTTAATAAATTCAGCTATTGAATTATATGTAAACACCTTTTATGTAAAATATCTTACTCAGGACAGTACTAAATAAAAAAATAGCATGCATTTTGTATGATCTCTCTTATTTTGTTAAAATTTTTCACATATTCTAAGATTCTTCAAGGGGTTCACAAACTTTCAAGCGGCACTGTAAGTATTATTATTATTATTTTAATATGTTCCTTGAGGTTCACTTTTAAAGTTAATATATTTTTTGCACTATATATATATATATATATATATATATATACACATATTTCCTATGCTAGCTGTCATGCTAGCTGATGTTATGCGACTAAAGCATTTTTTTTTTTTTTTCCTCTCACAATAAGTCATTCCAAAAATCATGGCAACGGATTTTGGTAGGTTTACATATATCCCAGCCACTGCACTAGCCATTATTTTTAATCAAAGGAGACGTAGGGATGTTATCCTAGCATTTATAGCAAGGAAAGCCCCTTATACTATAGCCCACGTATGAGGTGTTTCTCCCTCCTATCTGCTTAAGAGGTCTTGATAAATTCAAATTGTGGCATTTCTTTGTTGTTTAGAATCCAGCAGTCCCATAATACTTTTGTCTTTTATGAGTTTAATGAAGAACTCTCGTCTTCTGTCCAAACATACCATGCCCTCTTTAAAGAATGACCAAATTTTACATGCGCCAGGTGACCTGTAAATGCGAAAAAACTGGGTTCTATTTGCTTTTGATGCAAAGTGATTGAACGCCAATGGGCGGGGCCTATGGTGTGATGATGTAATATTCATTGATGTCTTGCTCTGGGGGCAGGCTTATGCAAATGTATTTGCTTGTGTGACATCACAAATCCCCCAATATCCAAATAAGCTGTTTTTTGAGCTTGATTAAATAAAGGCTTTGTTTATAATGAGGAGGATGTTTTAGGCTATGAAACTTGCAGGATGTTTTAATGGTACAAAGACCTCTTATATGTCAAAAGATCAAGGCAAATTTTGTATCTCATGTCATAACCCCTTTAAGTAAATTATGACAGAATTTTGGGGGATCTATTCGTTTAAATTCTACACAGTGGGATTCTTTCATTTTCTGTTTTTTGTCTGAAGGCAGTATGTGGACGAACAATGTCTTGGTGCAGGCCTCATTAAAACAGCTCAGCTTGTTGCCTTTAATTGTAGACATTGTCCTTGTACTGTGCCCTACACACTTAAATAATTATAATGATCACAAGAAAAAAGAATAAGGCAATGACAGATTTTCCCCTGGATAATTAGGTTCATCTCCTCCAGCAGTCTGTCTGTTGAATTTGGGAGTTTTAGGTTAAAGGATGTTAAATCAAGCATGCAACATTCATTTCTCTTACAGTATGAGCTGGATTTCACTTATTTGCGTTTTTCTGTTTCTAGATAGACACCCTCCAGAGAAGAGTAAGCAGTAATGATCTTATCATTTCCTCCCTTGTTGTCTGACTGTAAAGGAAGAATATTTGCGTTCTGTTGTGTAGATGATGTGAATGGAGACCGCAGTGCTCGCCTCACGAAGAGCAAATTAACAGCCCTGAAGCTGAACAATCACACTGTTGCCATTGGAAACCGACCACTTTATGAACTCACCTCTGAGAATAAAACCACTTTGCCATGTTCACACTCATGAGAAATCGATAAATGGTGGAATTGCGGAAGAACGCCTTGGTCTGTCTTGTTTGGCCAAATCAAATCATGCTAAGTTAACTGTGTAGAAGGTCACATCAACTTTAAGAAGGATTCATTCAGCTGCTTTTTCAGAAGACAGAAATTGAAACTACAAGATTAATCATGCTATATTTATATTATAAAAAAAGGACATTTTAAGTTTGAAGTGATGGTTGTGAGGATGTTGTTTGGCTTTGTGAGGCCAACATAAAATGTGTAAATGTTGCCAAATGTAGTCTGTTGAACTGTTTATTATTTATGGTTATGGCTTTGTTAAAATTTCTAATCTTAACTATAACCAACAACAGTAATAGACATGCTAGAGTTGACTTTATTCAGTCGACAGGATAAGCAGAGCCTGAGTATTTATTGTGACATATTCATGTGTCATGGCTTGGGAAAGCATATTTGATGTCTGAATTATTGTAATTCCTACTCTGATGACTCAAACTGCATTATTACAAAGTGCTTGCACTATTTAAAGAGTAAAAAACAGGGTTAATAATAATCAAACGTTTGGAATTAGTGAGACATGTTTATGTTTTTGAAAGAATTAATTCTTAAGTTCACCAATTAATTAATTGTTCATAAACAGGCAGAAACAATAACATTGTGACTTATTATTGCCATTTAAATGAATTGTTTTCCATTATATTTGGGATGACATGTTTACCTGTGATAGCAAAGCTATTATTCAGAAACCATCCCTCAAAACACTCTAATGTGCTGATTTGGCACACAAAAACTTTTTTTTTTTATTATCACAATTGAAAATGGTGCTTCTGCTTAATGAAGTGTGGAAACCACAATACATCATTTTTTAATGAACAAAAACTATGAAAAATAGCATTTGTTTATTTCAGTGTAATGCAATCTTGATACTTTTAATGCATAAAAGTATCAAGTTCTTTTTTAAAAAAACAAAACATGTCCTGAAGAGCGTAAATGAATGAAGAATGATAACTTTAACCATATTAGCTTCTACACCAAAGCACAATATTGTTCTGTTTATTCTATGCGCATGCTGCAGTTTTGTCGTCTGCCTTAAAGGTGCAATATGTAAGATTTCTGTCCGCTAGAGGTCGCTAGAGGCCTATTCAAAACAAAGGCGTAGCTTGATGACACCAAGTTTGAGCTCAGAATCTTGGGACATGTGGTCTTCATCTCACAGTCGGTGGAAAATAATCAGGATAGGACTTGGGAAGAAATCTTGTTCATGGATGCGGTTATTAATGTTACTGTAGTATGAAGCAGAGCAGGACCGAGTGTTGTAGGAGCTGAACGAGGCCGCTGGAGCGATTGCACAACACACACCGCGAGCAAAGGAACTTTTATTATGCCACAGTCGCCGGCGCCGCTTCCGCTTTTCCGGTCATGAGTATGAGGTAACTCAGCTCTGTTTATCATATTTGATACATTTGAGAGTGTTGAAAATGATGTTATAACATTACTCTGTGCGTTCGCTCGGGGGCTGTTATGAGACACTTGTTACACACTGCAGTAAGCTAGATCGATTTTAGAATATCATATTAAATGCTGGATGGCTTGTGTTGATAAATGGCATGCACTTAATTTTAAAACATTGTATGATGGAGAAAATGCTGTATTACTGTTACTAAAAATAAAGCTGCATCTGATTATGCTATGTTGCTACTTGCCAAAATAGTGTTTTTCTCTGAGGCATGGTAAAGCATGGTACTCGCAAAAAATCAAGAAAATTTGATTTAAATAATAAGACTAAACGTGTTCAGCTATATAACAATAATTAGTTTTCTGTCTATAAATATATCAAAACAGTTGTTCCCTTGTCTATTAAAACATGTAATATATTAAAGCGTCTTTGGTGTTTCCATGGTTTCTACAAAATAAAACCGGAAACCGAGGGTAACGCGGGTATGACGCAATTGACAGGTGACTCCTCACACGTCCCGCAACCTTGGTTAAAATTGCAATTTTCCTCACAATTTACAAATAGTTGGAAACATTTGGGATATTGTAAGTACTCAAGTGAACAAAATATATAACACTGGCCTAGTGTTTTTTTTTTATATTTTACTGTGAAATTCTTACATATTGCACCTTTAATCGCTTGAGCTCTTTAAAGCAGGATGGATTCTGATTGGCTGTCAATGCTTTTTTTTTATCGTTCATCAGCTGGAATAAAAACATTTTGAAAGTGACTCTTAGATTAAAACTATATCTTTATTGGAAAAGTTATCGTCCTTAGTGTAACTTCACCAATTTTCAAACTGCTTTGTATCGTTACAATGTTGGTAGTATACTATATGTAAGTAAACAATGTTTACTCATTCACCATGTTACCTGGACCAAGTTTTTTGCTAGTATCAGCCTGACACAGTCAGTCATTTTCACGTCCTGTGCCACGTTGTTTAAATAGCAAATGCATTTGTGCCCATTTGTGCGCCCATGGGTGTGTTCAGGTGCATTGCTGGCTCGTTGCTATTTTGAGGCAACTGAAATACACTGCGCCATTGACCAACTGAAACCTGGTCTAAAGTCAATGGCGTAATATTTGTTTTGTTATTTAAAGAGCGTGTTAGTAATATGCGCCTATATGCGAGTGCACAACACACGTACAGTCTGCTTATTACACACACAAAGACGTGCAGCAGCACACAAACATGCCAAATATTAAAAATAAAAGGATTACAATGTAAAAGATTATTATTGTGTGCATGAAGAAAAAAAAATGCTTTGGTGGAATCCGGCTTGTCATGCACTTTAACCTCGCGCACAAGCAGATTCGTTTCCTCGCTAGAGAAGCGTTCAGTTTTTCCCCTTGCAAATTCTTCCATATAAATAGCGAATCTGCCATGGCGCGAGTGCAACTGGCTTTTAAAGCGAATGGGAGATGAGACTCTGATTGGTTTATTGCACGTTATGCCTAAAACACAAGAGAATAGAGACAACCCTTTTAGACCATGTGCCCTTTACACTATGAGCTTAGATCGTTAAAATAGGGCCCTGTGTTTGTGGTCATCCTGTTTGAAATGTTGACTATGTACTAACTCACTCCCGCTAAACGTTTACTCTTTGAATTCTTGCACGCTGGAACAATAAAGTTGACACTGTTATGACTAAAAGTTTGCTAAGAAGTATTTCCTACTAAAGCAGGGCAGTATTTGACTCTGGTAAGCCTATCCATAGCAGACTGGTAGGAGTGGCCTTGGACAGGAACATGCCCAGTGCATTATGGTTGTTGAAGTTTTCCTATTTGGCAAAAGGGAAGACAACAGCCTTTTTTCTCTTGTCAGGAACCACCGATTTTAAAAATTTGCCTTTTTACTGTAGGCAGCTAAGTTTTATGGAAAGCCCATTTTGCAAGCGGCTCTGTGATACTTTCAAAACACTGATTTCAAAACATTGATACTTTCAAAATATTTCAACTTGTGGCTCAATCAATGGCATGAGTTTGTGCCGGTAATATCTATTTTGTCTAGGCATTAGAACAGTTTTTGGATTGCAATTAATTTTGCAATTTCATTTTTGTGCGGTTCAGTATTACACCCTTCACCTTTGCTTGCCATCACTTCCCAGCAAAGAATTCGATACAAAGACATCAAAGAGAGTGGCTTCATTAATTAACAGCCACTCTCAAGAGGTAATTACACGGCGTACTCCTCCCAATCTTCTAGTGTAATAAAGTCTGAAGGTGATCTCTCAAACAAAAGCTAAAAATCTCAAGTACTATTATGGATCTTGTAATAGCAACAAGGGGATTATGAAAACCTGCAGGGACAAGGGATCATCAAGGGTAAGAAAGGACTATGGAAAGAATGCAATCATTCCAGTTAAGATGAAATGAGGAAATAATGAAACAAGACTTTACGAAAAGCGGCTAAACATCTGTAGAGGTCGTTCTCTTGTTGTTGACAGAACCATCCAATGATCCAACTCTGATTTTGAAAGCTGTCGCCTATTAGAAATCCCATTTGGCCTTGTAATAGCGGTGAGCCTGTGCCCTATACTGGAAGTGAACAGACGGAGAAGATAAAGGGCTTGTTTAAGTAATGCTCCAGTGAAAGCTTCCCAGAAATGGTCCTGTTGTCTCTCCAGGAGAATGATAATGGTCGGTATTTAAGATGTTTCCGCCTCAGTAAATCATCTAACAAGAGTGTTCAATGAGATGACGAGGCAGAATTGCAGGACTAAGACAAAAGTTGATTGACTTCCCCTCAAAGTTTCCAGGGTTGATGGAAACTCTTCAGGGAATTGTATGCATGCTAATGGCTGCACGAGGACTGAAGCTGAATTGATTACTTTTTTCTCTTTATTTTGTTGCATTAGCACTAAAAAGCTTCCTGTTTATGTCAGGATGTAAAAAAAAATAAAAATAAAAAGTCACTGGAGGACACATGAAATTGCAAACCTGTAAGTACAAATGACTTTAATGCAGCATTATGATCTATTCAGCACAGTAGAGACTCATCAATCACTGATGAAGGAAACCTTGTGCATGTTCAGATATGAGATATTTCAACATGCTTTGCAGTTAATTTTGTCACTGTACTGTAGATGGTTCCCACATTTTGGTAATGAAGCATGAGAAGGACAATTGTCGTTGTGCAAAGCATATCTGTAATCAGCTTCAGTGACAGTAATACCTTCACACCTCAGGGCCATCCAGTCAATACACCAGACCTTGCAAAGTTTTATGTATTTGTTTATTTTGCACTGTTTTCTTTTGTCGAAAGAATGCATTTTGTCAGTATGTGTCTTCATATATACATATGGTATAATGGTGTTTAGTTCATATAACTTTTTATATATATTACTTTGGCCAGAATCCAAACCGCTTTCTAAAGCTATAGTCAAGCTTGACTCTCTGTGTGAAGCTGAAATCTGTTTATTGGTTTTGTATTGTTCATTGGGTTAATGATCAGTAATTAGTTTTGCATTTAGGTTTGTTTGGGGAAGATTAAGTTGGTTTTACTTCGAGAGAACACTTTCTTTCCTGATGCTTTCAGTGACATAATGGAGATTCTAAACCTGGATTCAGGGTTATGTTTTATAACTGGTGTTTATCGTCGTCTCAAGAGCTGCTTCCAGAAGGTCATTATTATGTTCTGGCTAGCTGAAAAATTATGATTATTAGAGATAACAGAGATGAAAGATACTAAATGTGAACTAAGACTAACAGTAAGGTTGAGCCACTGTAGTCACATTGACTATTTTAACAATGTCTTTGCTACCTGTCTGGACCTTGAAGGGTGCAATGATGTTGCTGCCTATGTTTGATTCAGATACCTCTTGGATTTCATCAAAAACATCGTAATTTGTGTTCCGAAGATGAACGAAGATCTTACAGGCAATAAAAAAGTGCACCAAGTGTCTCGCTAACTGGACACTCACAGTCGACAGGCTATACCAGCAACTAGTAGTGGATGACTAATTAACCAGTCCTTCCATCTGCTGACAGACTCATGCATCCCATGTCGACTGTGATACTTTTCACAGAAAGAAGCTTGAATTTAGCAGCATGAGTTTTGCATCACTCCAGGGCTTAAACCTTAAATACCCTTGTCTGTTTTACTTTCCTGTCTGCTTATTTAGGATTTCTGTATTGAATTCTATTGATTTCTTGGAGTTTTTAGCAAAACATGGTGCAAGGGGTTATAAATTCCTGCTGCATTAAAAGTTAAAGAGCAAAGTCAGTAGGTGATCCTGTTAGTTTTCGCTTAAGCTCTTCGCATATCAGCAGAATCACAAATGGAACGTTTCAGCGGAAATTATTATACGGCAGCAATAATCATGCCTCTGTTTTTGCTTATGAAAACTAAAATAGATACAGTGATATATCTGTTTAACTATCAAGTCATATAGAGCCTCCTCTCCTTTACAAACTTCACCTGTGCTTGTATGAAAGTAGAAAACTGTTCATTTTAATCTGAGACATGTCTTGTGATCTTAGTCTCAGATGTTTCACCTAAAATCCTTACGTTTGATCTTGGAAGAATTTGATGAGAAAAGTTCACATTCACATCTCCGACTTTTGAATCTTGGCAAATCTGATCACAGTTTGAGACATGTGAGATCATTAGGGTCTTTTTTCCAAGAGAACAAGGAGAATTCAGTAAAAGTCTCTATTTGAGATGCAATGGAAATATTATGTTTACAGTTTACAGCTGAACATGAACCAAATCTGATGTGTTTTTTTTTGTTTTTTTTTGGATGACAGTTAATTTAGACCTGACATTTTTGATATTTGCACACTTTAAAGGATTAGTTCACTTTCAAATGAAAATGATCCCAAGCTTTACTCACCCTCAAGCCATCCTAGATGTCTATGACTTTCTTCTTTCTGATTAACACAATCGGAGATATATTAATAAATATCCTGACACATCCAAGCTTTATAATGGCAGTGAATGGGATCCAATGCATCTCCATCCACATCATCCATCATAAACGTACTCCAGATGGCTCCGGGGGCTTAATAAAGGCCTTCTGTTGCAAAGTTATGAACTAAAATATCTAGCTTCCTCCAGACCACCTTCCGTATTCAAATTACAAAACAAACAAACAAACAAAAAAACGGTTGAACAAAATTTGAACAAAATATAATACTTGTATGTAGTCTAGTGTAATGTAGCGTACCTCTTGGATCACTCTTTAATCAATCAGAGACATGCTGAATTAGGTTGAGTCCTCTCTACTAGTGTTCTCCTCAAGGACTAGTGAACGTAACCCAGATGTAAAGGGACTGATTGGTCACGCTTCGTTCAAAGCCTTCCCTTCTTGTATGTATGTTAATTAGATGGGCTTGTAAGAATGAATTACAAGCCTGAATCAAAGACTTTAGATATACAAAACAAAACTTATGAGACAGTTGTTTTTTGTTCCAGGCAAATTATATATTTAGAGTCATATTTATTCTGATATGTCACAAGATAAGTAAATTACTATGAAGCATGGATAATCAGAAATATTTAGAAGACTCTTTAAATTGAAAAATTTTGTTTCTGTAATGTGACATTTTTTCAAGTGCAATATGATATTCAAAAAGGATTGTACTAAGTGCTTTCTCACTAGATTAGAGCCAGAACTAAAAGCAAGTTGGCCAAAACAGATGTAGATGTTGGTTTGGCTATTAGTTTCAGTGCCCACATGGTGTAGGTGACATCAGCTAAAAAATACATTTCAGAGGTGGCAACTTAGCAAATTTTGTTGAAATATTATGAAGACAGACTTTGTTTTTCTTTAGAATAATGAACAATGATCAGTTGATCACTGACCAGGAACTTGTGTTAACAGGATAGTTCACCCAAAAATGACAATTATTATTATCATTTACTCACCCACATGTTGTTTAAACTCTCAAGTGTCCTTCGTATAGCAGCTCTTAATTGGTCCTTCGTGGACAAATTTGGCACGAAGGTCTCAGGTGTGAAAAAGTTTTTTTTGGCTGCATATAGGCTGAAATCTATAAACCATTGTTGTAACGAACTTGACCTCTTAAGTTTTAGATTTTTTTACAGTTAAAATTGTAGATTAAAAAAAAACAAAAAAACATTTGTGTTGGGTGAGACTATACAAAGATGCCAAAATATGCTTACAGAGAAATATGACTATGCTTTAATGAAAAAAAAACAATGTAGGAGACAATGTAGGAGTAATCATTTATTTAAAAAAAAAAAAACATCAAATTTCAATAACTCAAAGTACCAAACAGGTAAGAATAAACAATAAACCTAACAATAACTCAATAAAAGTAAATGGTAACAAACAGATAAGAATAAACAATGTACAATATGTTTGAGAGCATCAACAAATCTTGCAGTAGGACTTTGATCTGACTTTGAAGTGTGTGTGTGTGTGTGTGTGTGTGTGTGTGTGTGTGTGTGTGTTTTGCACAGTGGCTGACTGATACATTTTTAAAAGATTGTTCAAATATTTGCTCACTCAATTTCTTTGTTTATGTGTGACTTTTTTTATTTGACAAAATGTTTTTTAAAAAAACTGTTATAGGCTCATTAAATGACTTTCAGTGCTTTCGTGTGTGTGTGTGTGTGTGTTTGCCACATTTGAGAATGTTGTATAGACTCACCCCTTCATTTATGTGTATGTATGATCTGCATTGTGTTGGATTTATAGATTTTTATTGGACAAATAAAAAATGCTCTGAATTATAGCATTTTTCTGATTAATTTGCTATGGCCATTTTTTTTTTTTTTTCAACCACTTAACTTAAAAAAATGTGCCCAAATTTGTCCTGAAGTACTCTTTAGGGTTAAACTTGCGCCACTGTTCAAAAGTTTGGGGTCAGTGAGATTTTAATATTTTTATTAAGCAAGGTTGCATTACATTGATCAAAAGTAATGTTATTTTTTTTTATTATTATTATTTCAAATAAATGCTGTTCTTTTGAACTGTCTATCAATCAAAAACAAAATGTTTGATCCTTTCCACAAAAATATGAAGCAGCATGACTGTTTTCAACATTTATAATAACCAGAAATGTTTGTTGAGCAGCAAATCAGCATATTAGAATGATTTCTGAAGGATCATGTGACACTGAAGACTGGAGTAATGATGCTAAAAATTCAGCTTTGATCACAGGAATAATTATATTATAAATTATATTATAAAATATATTCAAATAGAAAACAGCTACTGTTTTTTAAATTTTAACAATATTTCACAACATTGCTGTTTTTACTGTATTTTTGATCAAATAAATGCAGCGTTGGTGAGCAGAAGAAACTTTAACCGTAGAGTAAATGCTTTTTCCTTCACAAAAGAAGAAAGTCTGAAGTCTCTATTTTTCACATAAGCAGATGAGGACTGCATAAAGTAACATTTTTCCTTCTGCTGTTCACATGGATTCAAATATGAAGAAAGGTGAGTTGTTTACTTTGAAGAAACATGAACATGATTTTTTCTTGTAAATAAATTAGACTGCCTGTAATAATTGGTGCATTGCATGCATTATCATTAGAAACTGAACTGAGCTGGACGATGACATCACTGTTTTCCCTGGAGCTGTTTTATATTCAAATTAAACTAATATGATCTTTACAACAGTACTGAATCAACACTGAACTGACTTCGGCAGATCAACAACACCTTTTTTTCCTTTTTAGAGCTGCACTACAGCCAAATAAACCCTGTTTGAATCACTGAATCATTATTTTCCAATCACTGTAAGTCTGCTTTGAAACAATATTGTATAAAACGCTATAAAATAAAGGTGACTTGACTAGATTAGAGACCTGAATTTATTACCGTATCTACATGTATTCATTTGTGTAACTTCAAAGAGAGTTCAAAAGTAGACTGTGTTAAAGTGAAAAGGCGACTCCGTTCGATGTGTATGTAGCACTAATTTGCCAGATCCTGCTTCCCAAATTTAGTGGCTCTCGCACACAGACGCAGCACAAGTTAATTTACTTTCAATGGAATATATTGGGACAGCATCCGCAGAGCAGTGTGGGACCGCATAAGAGATGAGCTCAATCTAACGGCCCACATGCAGCCAGAGTATCTGCGCCGGGCTTTTAAATAAAGAAGATGCCTTTAATTGGCTCGCATTGATCTCCAGCTCTTTGTGGTCAGGGGAGATGAGATGGATGGTATCTGTGGCTGTGGGAGTGAGGAATCACTGCGCTGGCATTAAGAGATGGCTGAAGTTTGTTTAAAGTTGTGGGAGGACTTCTGAAGAGTAATTGCGAGGATGCCGTAACTCTTTAATTAGGTTGCAGGCCTTGCGACATGTGGGCAGAATTCTTATCATTTTAAGTGAAATTAACTGAGTTCTTTAATTAAGAGATATGTTGGAAATGTGGCATGCAAAGGCCCCACAAGATGACAGTGAATGCAGTACAATAAGTATTTTCTCAATCAATGTCTCATTTACTTAAGTAGAAATTTGCATTATCTTGAATTAAGTTTGCATCATTGTTTACAGCATGCACTTTGCAAATTCTTCTTCAGTTTATGCTTAAAACACCAACTTGTCGAACTCCTGTCATAAATAAAGCATTTGATGCATAAGTTGCTCTATGTGTATCTCTAAAGCGTGAAACTCTAAAAGCCTGTGTCACAGATAAGCAGTGGCTCGCGCTTGCCTATGAGTTTTATGATCCCTTTCAAAGATGCTGGTGGAAATTAATTGAAGAGGGAGTCTTCAGAAGTCTCTAGAGACACAAGAGCTTGTTCTGCAAGGAAATTCTTGCAAGGAAGAAAAGCCGGTAGTCTCTAGAATCTCTGCTCTGAAAAATCCCCTAGATTGTCATTGAGGGGGTCAAAACTTACCTTAATCTACCTACCTACTTATCCAGAAACATGCTAGCTAGCAACATAATAAATTATGCTAGCAACATGTTAACAGTGTGTTAAATATCTTAGAGACATGTTAGCAACATGTTAAAACATGCAACCAATGTGCTAACTCATGCTATAAACTTACTAGTAATGTGTTAAATCATACTAACAACATGTTCAAACATGTTAGCAACATGTTAAATCATTCTAGCAACATGGTATTAAAGATGTAATATGTACATTTTAGGAGGATCTATTGACAGAAATGCATATAATGTACATAACTATGTTTTCAGTGGTGTGTAAAGACTTTACATAAAATACCATTATGTTTTTATTACCTTAGAACGAGTCATTTCTATCTACATACGCCGCGGGTCCTCTTACATGTTAAGTAGCCATTTTGCGCCGTCACGTTTTGAAAGTAGCCCTAAACGGACAAACTGCTGTACAGAGTGTGTTTGCTTGACTGGCTACTTTCTGCTGTCTCAGACGATGACATCTTTGTCCAGTGTTGGCCACCGTAGCTTCTCCATATTGCAATTTGCAACCTCACCGCTATATGCCGCTAAAATGTACACACTGCACCTATAACATGCTAAAACATGTTAACAATGTGTTGCATCATTTTAGAAACATGCTACCAACATGTTAAATGACACTAACATGTTGAAACTTGTTAGCAATGTGTTAAACCATGTTAGCAACATATTAAATCATGTTAACAATGTGCTAAAGAATGCTAGCTACATATTAAATAATGTTAGACATATTAGAAATATGTGTAATATAATGATAGCAGCATGCTAGCACCATATTAAATCATGCTATTAACATACTAGAAACATGCTAGCACCATACTAAATTACACTAGCAACATGCTAAATCATGTTAAAACATGCTAACAACATTGTGATAATGCGATAATTGTGATAGAAACATATTAGCAACGTTAAATCATTCTAGCTAAAACATGTTAACAATGTGTTACATCATTCTAGAAACATGCTACCAACATGCTAAATAATGTTAACATGTTGAAACTTGCTAACAATGTGTTAAATTATGTTAGCAACACACTAAATCATGCTAACAAAACGCTACACATGTTAGCAATGTGTTAAATAATTATAAATTATGTTAGCAATGGGCTAAATCATGCTAAAACATGCTAGGAACATTCTAAAACAGGGTTTCTCAAATCCAGCCCTGGGCCACCGTCCTGCAGAGTTTAGCTCAGACCATGATCGAATTCACCTACCTGCAATTTTCTAGTAACTCTGAAGACCTTGACTAGCTTGTTCTGGTGTGTTTAAATAGGATTGGAACTAAACTCTGCAGGCATACTTCGAGGACCGGATTTGAGGAAACCTGTTCTAAAACATGCTAGCAATTTGTTAAATCATGCTCGAAACATGCTAGAAAGTGCTAAGGCATGCTATTAGCATTCAAAAATACTAGACCTTAAAATAGCCTTTTTTGTCTTTATTGAAAAGTACACAATTCTAATATTGGTTTATTGAAATATTGATATGGGAATATAATGTGACTTCTTGTTTACATTGCTTTTATGAGATTTACCCTTACAGGCTTCTTGAGTTGCTATATGGATCTATATGGATGTTCACTGTGGGCATCAGTATGTTTGTTGTATGTTTGTTTGCAACAGTATATGGCCTCTAGGTCTCGTCTGTGAAGCCCTCCTGCATTCTTTGACTTACCATACAGATGGTTTACCAAAGAAACATAGAACTTTAGAAAGATTTGCCTTGTGCATCAGAATCTAAAATGCTGTTTGGAAACTTCTCTTGGCTGCACATCAAACTGACCCTCTGAGAATTAACAACCTGTGACTTATGATGTCTAAAACACATTGCCAGGAAGATTAAAATTCTGACCTTGTGCAGTACAATGTCTTCGGCAGCATCAGCGTCTTATGTTTTAGTCCAGCTCTGTTTGTCCTCATTTGGATTAGGTGGTTATAAAACATGGTCCCGCATTTACCCCTTATATTAAAGTCCTTGAGGTTATTAATAAGAAACAATCAATAAACACAGACTCTGAGTGCCAACCCAATCTCATTCTTGGTATATATTATATTTATCTGGTACATAAAAATATTGAAAAGGAGAGCTGTCTTTAAGCTCCAGATGCTGGTCAAGGACAGTGTCTACAGAAAGATCTCATCCATTTTTAGGAGATGTAATTCTCTTATGGAGAGTGTTTAGAATTTTTAACACTTTGTAGTGAAGATGTTTCATGAAACTTTCAATAAAGACATATTTTGAATGAACATTCTATAATACCTCATATATTTCTCTGAAATGGAAATTAGTTCAAATGGAAAATTTTGCTGGTCTCCTGCTTCTGAGATTTTTTTTGATCAGTTAATTACCACTTTAAAAGATGCAAAAGTCTGCAATCAAAAGCCAGAGATCTCAACATGAACTCACATATTTCTCATCAAATTCCAAAACACAAGTTATGATATTCCATTTTAGTTCCATATTCTTGCATGCATTTTCTTTGTGTTTATTTTATGTCTTTGACTGTTATTTTGCCAGTGATTTTGCAAAGAACTCATAAAGCCATTTTCTTGTGTTTTGTTGCCTGTTTGTTGATTTTGCATCTAGCAGTTTTTATAATGAGCTGGTTTTTGACAACATTTGATAGCATTTTGTTGTACATGTAACAGTGCTTTAATTTAAAAGCATGCATTTATGCTGAACTCAACTCACCTCAAACAATGTTATGTTTCAATGCACCTATTTTTATGCTTATAAAAATATTGCATAAACCCTAACTCAAATTAAACAAATTAACTATTTAAATTAACTTTTATGAGTATTTAGACCCGAGCCCGAGCTTAGTTTGAAAACAGTTATATGTTAAATGTTCTATATTACTGTACTCTTTCAGCAATTGCTATGCTAATGTTATCAAAACATTGTGTTACCATTTAGCATTTGTTGAATTAGCTAGTTATAGCTAGCTAAGTTTCCACTACTAAAAATATTTAAGAGATTACATGATAATTTTAAGTTAAATATATGCATTAACTTGCCCAAAATGTCAAGTTAAGAGCAATTCAAATGTATAAGTACAAAATTGAAATCTGCCAGTTCTGCTTACTCATACTTTAAATTTCTTTAAATCTTAAAAAAAAAAAAAAAAAAAAAAAAAAATGATGCAACCGATTACTTAACATTTTTTGAGTTTTGCTAACCTATTCGGGTTTACAGTGTGGATGGAAATGCCAAAATATGCATAAAAACATTATGTGCTCAATTGAGTCAGATAAACTTTTTATCAGATAAGAGAAAATATGCATAAACTACAATGGAAACACAGGTATTTTGTAGAAATGTTTCTGGAGGTTGATAGATAGATAGATAGATAGATTTAAATTTCTTATCTTTAAAAAAAAAGAAAAAAAAAATATGCAACTTCAATTACTTCAATTTTTTTGAGTTTTGCTAACCTATTCGGGTTTACAGTGTGGATGGAAACTCCAAAATGTGCATAAATTCTAAAAATGTGCATAAAAACATTATTGAATCTTTTTTTTTTTTTTTTTTGGCCATGTGCTGAAATTCTCCCTCCTGATAATCAGAGAAAGATATAAATCATGCAGGCCGTAGGCACAGTAAGATGAATACGATAATATAAAAGCTCATAGCACGAGCAGCTTCTGACATTTGTTGAGCCAGACAGTTTTTGCATTAATGACCTGGACTGAGCTCTATTCTTGTCTCAGCGTCAGACGGCTCACCCACAGACCGACCACTCGCTGATCATCTGATGCATAACGCAGATCAAAATAGCAGGAGATTTCTCAAAACGAAGAGCTCTTTTGTGATTGGCTTTTTGCAGTTTCTGGAAACAGTTCATGTTGTCTACATGTGTGCTGTGTGCTGAAAATCCACTTTGATGCACTTCCAAAGAATCAGGAACCTTTAAAATATCATAATAGGAGCTCTTTAAGCTCCCAGTCTGCTAGAATGAGCGTTTCCAAAGAAAAACTAGATGCGTTCGTGAGGTTTGTGGTCTTGAATTTTTTTTTTTTTTTTTTTTTTTTTTTTTGAAGGTATTTTGTAGAAATGTTTCTGGATGTTGATTATAGATAGATAGATAGATAGCATTATGAAGTGTGAGGTAAATGCGTGTCTGTAGCTTGATGCTGTGAGGTGTAGCAGAGGCTGTTTGGCTGATTTGTGAGATGAGGATGTGGTTTTATGTAAACATAAAGCTTCTGGAGAAGTGCTCACTGTTGTGTTGAGCTCAACGTGATCTCATAAACGGGAGACATGTCCTCTGAGTCGCCCATTATGCAGCTAAATGACAAGAGCAGCCACTGAGAAATGACACCGAGAAATTGAGTTCATTTCCATTCAGTCTGTTATTTACTGCTGTCCTTCCGTCGATTTTACACATTTTCAGTTATTTTTTTAGATATCAACATTTATTCAGATCTATGAGAAGTCATGACTAACTTAAGTAAAATGAGGCATAAAAATCTTTGACATGCACCAACCATATGTGAAAAACAACACTTTAAGTTATGCCAAAAACAGTAGATTTGCATCATCACCATCTCATATCTAGAGGCCTCAATGAGTCTCACATTGCTCATTCACAACACAGCGCTAATGTCACCTAACTTTCCTCTTCCTTCTGTTGAGAAATGGAAAATTGACATATTTTGAGACTCAGTTCTGAAAACGAAACAGTTTGAGTCCAGGGTACAGAAATATTTTTATTAGGCTGATATTGGAAGCAGATTAGCCTCAAATGTATTACACAAGAAAAAAGATGTACAGTAGGATTTACCTTGGAACAATTTTCACTATAGTTCACTAATAATTACGAAGAAATGGCAAGTAATGCATGGAATTACATGTTGAAGTAGAAAGACTGAAAAAGCATTTACTTGTGTACAACATACTCCAAATAATGTTTTATTTATACAAGAAAGGTCTTTTTTAAAAGTGTATGTTACAATAGTACTAAACACTTAGTCAATTTATGCACATTAACGTTTTAAGCAACCATATTGTGAAGCCTTTTTTAAAGCACAAAATTTAAAGCAGTTTTTCCATCACTTCTAAGCAAATTATGTTTAATTAAAAATATGTTTAAAAATAGAATTAAAGGTGCAATATGTAATATTTCTGTCCACTAGAGGTCGCTAGAGGCCTATTCAAAACAAAGGCGTAGCTTGATGACGGCAAGTTTGAGCGCGGAATCTTGGGACATGTGGTCTTCACCTCACAGTCGGTGGAAAATAATCAGGATAGGACTCAGGAAGAAATCATGTTCATGGATGAGATTATTAACATTACTGTAGTATGAAGCAGAGCAGGACCGAGTGTTGTGGGAGCTGAACGAGGCCGCTGGAGCGATTGCGCAACACACGCCTCACGAGCAGAGGAACTTTTATTATGCCACAGTCGTCGGCGCCGCTTCCGCTTTTCCGGTCATGAGTATGAGGTAACTCAGCTCTGTTTATCATATTAGATACATTTGAGTGTGTTGAAAATGATGTTATAACGTTACTCTGTGCGTTCGCTCGGCGGCTGCTGTGAGACACTGTTACACACTGCAGTAAGATAGATCGATTTTAGAATATCATATTAAATGCTGGATGGATTGTGTTGATAAATGGCATGCGATTAATTTTAAAACATGTTGTATGATAGAGAAAATTCTGTATTACTGTCACTAAAAATAAAGCTGCATCTGATTATGCTATGTTAGCTACTTGACAAAATAGTGTTTTTCTGTGAGGCATGGTAAGACTAAGCAAGACTAAACGTGTTGAGCTATAACAACAATTAGTTTTCTGTCTATAAACATAACTAAACAGTTGTTCCCTTGTCTATTTAAACATGTAATATATTAAAGTGTCTTTGGTGTTTCCATGGTTTCTACAAAATAAAACCAGAAACCGAGGGTAACGCGGGTATGACGCAATTGACAGTCGACTCCTCACACGTCCCGGAGACTTGGTTAAAATTGCAATTTTCTAATGATTTACAAATAGTTGGAAACATTTGGGATATTGTAAGTACTCAAGTGAACAAAATATATAACACTGGCCTAGTGGTTTTGGGATATTTTACTGCAAAAATCTTACATATTGCATCTTTAAATAAATTCATTCATGGTCATTCAGAAGTGGTCATGAAAGCTACAGAATTATGTAATTATAATACAATTAGACAAGTGCTTATTAGAAGAAAATCTTAAATTGTGTTTAGCATAATTAAAGTTTAACTTTGCAGTAATTTCATGTATATTAATGCTGAAAATCACTTTTGTTGGAGGTGTCACACCACAGGACTGATAAAACACAATTATTACCAAATTAATTTACAGAAGGAGCTGAAAGCTCTTTTGTCGCTTGTCTTTTTGACATCTGAAACATCGTTTACCTCCTGTTGGGTTCCTGGAAATGTAATTTAAAGATCTGCCAAGATCTAAATGAAATCATTATGTTTACTAAACAAGATATGATTTCAAGTATTAAGATGTTTTGGTAATACAGTCTCTGGTTAGCAGAGATCAAGGATCCATGGGAGATGTTTGAGAGATTGTTTTGTTTGAGAGCATGTTTTGAAATGCAGTCAATATACAGAATAATCAGTTGTTACATTATTTATATACAAAAATTATATATATATATATATATATATATTTTTTTTTTTTTTTTGAAATTGGACCCCAATTAGATACCAATACTAGTATGTTTATTATATTTCTATCAATTCTATGTTTTGAAACATTTCTTCATGTACTGTCTTTGACAGTTTATAATGGGGACAGTCACACAGTTGGGCCAAAAGAAAAGAATACATATTTTTATTAATCTGTATAAGAGAAAAAAGGTTTGGCCTTCTCTATGATCATAGATGATAATATCATGTTCATCGGCACACTGAACTTCACAATCTCTGGCTGAACACAAGTATTTGGTTTTATCCCATCCTCCTGCCACTGCGGTGACTGTAGAATCACGGGCCAAATAAGAAGGTGATTGAGGTAACAGATAGATCAATGTGCTGATGTGGGATCAGTGGGCTGTCACACATCCTGTGTTTCTCTGAACAGTCCTTTAAACCGGCTGTCTGGGGCTTCAGTGCCGCAGATCAATAGCAGTTAATTTCAGTCCACAGACTCACACGTGTGTGTGATGAGAGATCATGCGTCATACTGCTGTTCTGCTGGGAGAGAAGGGAGCTTTGATACCGCGGTAAAAGGTCATGATGGAAAGAACTACTGTCTATGCTTCATATTAGTTTGTTGTGAGTTTATTCTACACTGTAAAACTGTAAAAGTTTAGAACAGGCTGCTCAAAACATTTGAGGAAACGTATCACCTTAAAACATTTAAGTAAACATTTATGTTTTTTTTAAGTTAGTAGAACTTGTGGGGCAGGGCCGAGATCCGTGGAAGCAGAGCAAGGCCAGTGTGGTGCACAGGTGTCTCATTAACAATCACGTCACCGGCATCCCCTCGCTCCCACAGTTCTCAGCCTCGCCCAGCTCATCATAATGTTAATTACACACAGTTCATTTACATAAATGTCACATTCAGATTGTGGTTTAATGTTAGATAGCAAATAATGCATGTTATTATAACTGTCAAAGAGACTGTCATTATACACTTCCATGTATATAATCAAACAACATAGAGTATATGTTCATAAAAGTTTTGCAGCCCATCCTCAACCTAACCACAGGCTCTCTTTACCACAATGGTAACCGTACAATAACAGAACCCCCTGTAAATCCCAACATAACACAATATTAAACACTAACTTATGTCTGCTTATGATAATATTGTGCAAAAACACACAAAATAACACTTAATTTCAACATTTATTTACACTGTGACGCAAAGCATGCTGGGAATTAGAAATCTGCTGCAACCCAATCATATTAAGTTGTTATTAACTTACTACAATGAAATTTTGACTTTTTTTCTATTAAGTACAATAAACTTTTATTATTATTTGAGTGAAACAAACTCATTTTTATTAATTTCACTGTTCGGTTTTACAGTGTAGTTGTTGTGTAATCAAGTTGTCCCCTGTGTTTTAAAGTCACTATGAAATCAGAATTTAAAATTTTATGGAATATTTTCATATTTATTATAAATGATGTGTACATCATCATAAATATTTTTTTAATTAATGTTCCTCATTATCTTTAATTTAAATAAATTTCACTCCCTCTTGCACTGACACCTCTTCTCTGATGACGTGTTTACTGGCGCAAGGGCGGGGAAACCTGTCACTCACATGACATCGACCAATAGCAAACCACAACCATCCAATCAATTCCCATTGGACAAAATCAAGTCCCGCCCTTACAGTTCTTGTTCAGGAAGCCGTATTTACTCGCATATACACTATATTGCCAAAAGTATTGGGACACCCCTCCAAATCATTGAATTCAGGTGTTCCAATCACTTCCATGGCCAAAATCAAGCACCTAGGCATGCAGACTGCTTCTACAAACATTTGTGAAAGAATGGGTCGCTCTCAGGAGCTCAGTGAATTCAAGCGTGGTACCATGATAGCTTGCCACCTGTGCAGTAAGTCCATTCGTGAAATTTCCTCGCTACTAAATATTCCATGGTCAACTGTTAGTGGTATCATAACAAAGTGGAAGCAATTGGGAACAACAGCAACTCAGCCAAGTGGTAGGCCATGTAAAATCACAGAGCGGGGTCAGCGCATGCTGAGGCGCACAGTGCACAGAAGTCACCAACTTTGTGCAGAGTTAATAGCTACAGACCTCCAAACTTTGTGTGGCCTTCAGATTAGCTCAAGAACAGTGCGTAGAGAGCTTCATGGAATTTCCATGGCTGAGCAGCTGCATCCAAGCCTTACATCACCAAGTGCAATGCAAAGCGTCGGATGCAGTGGTGTAAAGCACGCCGCCACTGGACTCTAGAGCAGTGGAGACGTGTTCTCTGGAGTGACGATTCAAGCTACTCTATCTGGCAATCTGATGGACGAGTCTGGGTTTGGCGGTTGCCAGTTGAACGGTACTTGCCTGACTGCATTGTGCCTAGTGTAAAGTTTGGTGGAGAGGGGATTATGGTGTGGGGTTATTTTTCAGGGGTTCCAGTGAAAGGAACTCTTAATGCTTCATCATACCAAGACATTTTGGACAATTTCATGCTCCCAACTTTGTGGATGGACCCTTCCTGTTCCAACATGACTGTGAACCAGTGCACAAAGCAAGGTCCATAAAGACATGGATGAACGAGTTTAGTGTGGAGGAACTTGACTGGCCTGCACAGAGTCCTGACCTCAACCCGACAGAACACCTTTGGGATGAATTAGAGCGGAGACTGCGATCCAGGCCTTCTCGCAAACATGCGCTTCTAGAAGAATGGTCAAAAATTCCTATAAACACACTCCTAAACCTTGTGGAAAGCCTTCCTAGAAAAGTTGAGGCTGTTATAGCTGCAAAGGGTGGACCAACTCCATATGAAACCCTACGGATTAAGAGTGGGATGTCATTAAAGTTCATGTGCATGTAAAGGCAAAAACCTTTGGCAATACAGTGTACATCACAAAAGGGAAGAAAACACTATGACAACTTCCGTTTTATGCCAGTTTTAAGTGTTATAAATGTACACTCAGAAAATAAATAAATAAATAAATCCATAAAAATCGGGTACAGTGTATTGTATTTGACGTAATTTTCCATATTTATTTTTTAAAGGTGTTTTACCTGTATGTATGTATGTATGCATGCATGTATATATCTACATCTAATTATTTGGGAAAGAATTTTATTCTACATATATAATAATAATATTTATTTGTAATATTAATTGTAATTATATTAGTAATTTAAATTCTTCTAAATTAGTAAACTCTTCTGAAATCCATGAATTGAGTGGTAATTCCGTAAAGCCTGATTCCAACCCCGAAATGTGATCAGATGAGCCATAAATAACTTTATTATGTATAAATGTATTATGTGTTTTTTTGCTGTTTAAACAAGCAAAAATATCCAGTGTTTTCCAGATATCTCAACATATAACAATCATAATTCTACAAATGTTTAAGTACGGCCTAAAACTTTGTTTTCACATTGTTCACGCTCTCTTCCTTGAGAACACACTTCTTCAAAAAAGTGTCTCAAAAGATGTTTTGAGAGCATCTTCTTTTCCCTTGTGTACCACATAACACCTGCCACAAACCTCGAATCTTTGCTTTTACTCCAGTCAACATGTACCACTTGATGAAAGTGCTCTTAAAACTCATGAGAAGGACGAAGTTGTGCTAAAAATAGATCGAGGAAACGATCTTATTATCATCCGCTGCTCTTCCCAGCTTCTTCACAGTGATTGTTCCTGGTGTTCAAGGTAAAAACTTTTTCCTTCATTTGTTGCTTCAGAGGAGTATCACTATATTCGAACCTATTAGACTTCACAGAGGAGACGAACAACCTACGGTTTATTCACTGTAAGACGTTATAATTGAAGTCAAAACTGACAGTTCATAGAGAGAACAGTGCATGAACCACTCGTGTTTAATGAGAGAACTGAATTGTTGGAATATTACAGACCAGTGTTTCTCAACTGATGGGTCGTGACAAAAAAGTGGGTTGCAGAACTAATTAGATTCATAAAGTTACTAATACAAAGAAAACACCTTCCTTATTTTTAGTTGTTGATGTCAAAGATTGCTTGTCCAATCTTGTCTGTCATTTACTTGAAGATAATTATATTAGACAGATGCTAATGAGGACAGATTGTGTGACATGCCGTTATTTTTAAAAACCACGAGGAAAACTGCACAAGGTCAAAGAAAATATAACAGATTACGCTGTCATCAACTAAACAAAATATGGAAAGTGTTTTTTTTTCTCTCTTTTGAAAAGTAACATTTTATGATATACTTTATACTTTTCTTTTTATTTTATTTTATTTTTTTTTTTTTTTGCTATACACGGTTAGTTAGTTGTTAAAGGGATAGTTCACCCAAAAATGAAAATTATCCCATAATTTACTCACCCTCAAGCCATCCTAGATGTATATGACTTTCTTCTTTCAACCAAACACAATCAGAGTTATATTAAAAAATGTCCTGGCTCTTCCAAGCTTTATAATAGGAGTGAATAGTAACTTTTGATTTTTGAATTTTGAAGCCCAAAAAAGTGCATCCATCCATTCATCATAAAAGTAATTCATACGAGTCCAGGGGTTAATAAAGGCCTTCTTTTTGTAAGAAAAATATCCATATTTAGAACTTTATATATTATAATCACTGGCTTCTGGTAATGGCCATAAGCAAGTCGAGTTCCGGTGGATGAGTGACCTCTGATCCTGAACTAACCCTTTAATGAGTTGCATTTGGCATTTTGTTTTCCTCGCTGGCTTCAACTCTATCAAAATATACATTGATTTTGGATATTTCTAAGGGTGCTTTCACACTTGTTTTGAATGCCTGGTCTGAATCCAAGTTCGTTTGCTCCCCCTGCCCCTGTTGGACTGTGTGCAGATTATATTATTTGGGTTCAAACCACAGAGCGTTTGCGTCATTGAAGCAGCAGATGTTTACCCCCTTGCTTAGTGCTCACCTCACTTTTTATATTTTTGTTTTTGAACCATTGGTTTTGTTTCCAAAGCTTCAGTACATAACGGCACTTTCGTCTATCTGTACTGTAAATGAATGTACTGTAAATTTCTAAATAACGCTGAAGGTGAGCAGAAATGAGATATACAGCTCTCTGCTTGCAGTATGTCAGTCATGCTTATCAGGAAAGTTAGTCAAACATCTGACATCAATCCAACCTGGGTGTGCACCAAAAGTGCTAGTGTGAAAGCACCCTAAATGTATTTTGTTGTTATGGGGGTGAGTAAATACTCGTGACATTTGATGCGTCAAACAAAATCCTAATGTTAATGAGTATAAAAACAAACAAACAACAACAAAACAGTTAAAATATCTAAAAAAGCATTGAAACAAAATCATTTTACTTAAAACTTTCTTACACGTTACTATATAGTAATAACAGTAAATGATGCATAATTACTAGAAACTAAACCTGAAACAAACCCTAACCTTAACCTCATGTGCATGTAGTTAATTAATATTAGTCAGTACTTATTTGAGAAAGTACAATGTAACTATGCCACTTTAAAATAAAGCGTAACCATTTTTACTTGGAAAGATGTCATTTTTGCAGTGTGGTACAAACTTCAGTCACACTTTAGTTTAGGGTCCAATTCTCACTATTAACTAACTATTAACTGTGACATTTACTTAAATAAACTCCTAATTGCTGCTTATTAATAGTTAGTAAGGTAGTTGTTAAGTTTAGATAGGGTAGGATTAAGGGATGTAGAATATGGTCGTGCAGAATAAGGCATTAATATGCGCATTATAAATAATACTAATACTAATACTAATAAACAGTCATTATGCTAGTAATATGGAAGCTAATAAGCAACAAGTGAGAACTGGACCCTAAAGTGTTACCCAAACATCATATCTTCACCTCTTCATCACATGGATTATTTATTTACCAAAACAGTAAAAGTTTATTAAATTATTTGTGTGTAACCTAATTGATATTCATGAGCTGAGCTGAGCCATGTCACAACATGCTCATCTGTAAACCCCACTGTTAATATGAGTTCTGAAATTTAATTAAGATGAATTAATAAACAAAAGAAAACAGTGATATTTTTAATTTAACATTTTCAATATGTGAAAAGCCCCCTAACAATTCTTGTAAAATTGTACTTAATAAAACCAAAAGCAATTAATAACAGTCACTGTTATAACCTGGAAAGATCCCTGACACCGTCTGTATCAAAAGCCAATGAACACTGTCATCAGGTATTATGATTTGGAAGAGCAGCACTCAGGAAATGAGTTTCATTTCATAAGGTGCTGCCCAATAAATCGTAGTGAGTTTTATTAATAATTTGCTGTGGCAGCTGGGGTTACGGCAACAAGACAATCATTTCTCCATAATAGTAACTTCATTTTTATATGAACCATCTGTGCGTTAAGAGAAAACTTGCCGCAGTCTAATTTCTATGTGATTGAATAGGTTTGAAAAAGTAAGATTTGGGCTGTTTGTAGAGAACAAGTGATAGCATTAAGACGGTCAAGATGTTTTTTTGCAGATCTGAGGCTTTTCAGATCAAATTAGCTTGATTCAAGATACTGCAGATACTGAACCAGTTTAACCACCTAAAAGTCGATATAAAATGGCAAACGCAAGACATTTATTTATGTAACGTATTTCTGAGTGAATCAGTAGAAAAAAAGTAGAGCATGGATTGATTTTATCTATCAGTTTATAAACTTTTATTTTGTTAAAGAGCACCTATTATGCTTTTTTACATGTTCAACTTTATTTAGTGTTGTAATGTTGCTGTTTGAGCATGAAGAAGATTTCTGAACTCTTTTAAATGCCTCCATTGTAGTCATGAGTTTTATTCCAGGAACAAACACGTCACAATATTCCTCATTTAAATAATTTCCACCGAAAGCATACGCAAAATAAAGGGGCGGGTCCTCGTTGAGTTAGTAGTTGAAACTCACAGTTATGGTAAGGGGCGGGACATTTCCTAAACACATTCAAAGCGGTTGACCACACTGGTCCAGCTGACCAATCAAAGCACATTGAGCTTTTCTTATTAATATTAACCAATAGCTTAGATTATGTCAACTAAACAGGACAGTCATTTCAGAAGCAAAGTACACTATTACATTTAATTGAAAGATTATGAAAAACATTTTCCTTTAGAATAACTAATTTATCATCAATAAAAGCAGGAATGTGAATGTAGAAAGTTCATTTTAATTTCATGTTGACTCTATGCTGGTTTGAGCTGGATCAGTTTTGCTGTCCATCATATGGTACTTACTGTAAGTTCCGGTCTTGGATGGATAAAGCTGCTACTAGATCAGAATTAAAGCCTCTCCAGCTTCAGCGTTTTGAGTCCAGGCTGCTTAGCGCTCAATGCCTGAGTTTTGCTCAAAGCTATTATCATCGTCTCATTCCAAATTGGCACCAGAGGTGTTGCAAGAGGCCGGTCAAGGTCAGCTGAACTTGTTGACACATAATGTATTAAATGAAGAGGCGTTTAAGATGGATTAGTTTGGAATGATGAATGGTTGGGGGTTGAAAACATGATAAATAGACGGAAACCAAAGGGGCCAAACCTGCAGATTTCTGTACAGCCCCATGGTATTAAAGCCGGTCTGGATGGGCTCCAGGGGAGAGAGGTTAAGTCCCCCAGTCTTGCTTATGTCAAAGAGCTGGAATTAAGCCAGCCGGTTCATCGACAGATGGAGAGAGAGACAAGTTTGTGCGCAGGCATTGTTTCAGAACGAGCTGCAATAAGGATCTTTACATAAAGGGTTCTAATAGAGCTGTTCTTCTTTGACAGAGTAAAATGTGCAGCATCACTGTAGACCATTTCCACATGTACTGATTCAGTGAAGTATCAACTTTGTGTCAGATGTTTCTCTTTAACTGAAGCACGTTGACATACAGTAGGGTCTCATGAAAATGTGACGTTATTTTTATGACAATTAAGCAAATTTTCTCACACTTTACATTACCAAAATGCTTCATAATTTAAATCTTAAAATATTTGTACATCATAGTATATAAAAAAAAAAATTGGTGTAGAAACCATTTTAACTCAGAAATTGCTAGTAAATTTCACAATTAACTACAAAGAAATTAAAAGTAACACATTAAATTTTAAATTTTAAAGTAGAAAGTAGTTTTTGTAAAACATTCGCCAATAATCTTGGTTTTATTTACAACTTCGAAAAATAAAGTATATGCTTGTAGGTATGAGTTTCCTTTATTTTTTCTGACATGTTCCAGAAAGAAGTTCACGGAGACCGAGACGGCAGAAAGCGCACCATGTTTGTATTTTCTTTATTTTACAAAAGCCCAAGTTTTGTTGTTATTTTGTTAAATAAAAGTAGACCCTTTACAGTTTTGAATGATGTCGTATGACCAAAAATGATGGGGTATTTTAAGTTCTTTCCTCAGTTGGTAGGAAAAAATACAAGTGATCTCTCTGCACAAACACTTGAATATGCACCAAATAATAATGCAAATTTATCTATATTAACATTAGAGCGAGCAGCCATGTAAAGTGTCTAATGTTAGGCTACTAACATGTTTCAAATGATAAGCCATATTTGAGGTCGGTGAATGATAGGCAAACGTTTGGATTTCCTGCCCCACATATTATTTTAATTACCACATGGACCAACCATGTTAATGATCTGTCTGTCACGGACTCCTTGACTTCGCGACTTCCTGTGGAATTTTATTTATTTTTTTTTTTTCTGTGACTAGTGCTACATTCCAGAGGAGGCTGGACATGGGAATATCCCAAATTAAATGTCCCATGTCAGACCTCAATAAGTTCCAGGCAATTAGATGTCACAGTCAAATTGATGACATAATGTCGCCAATGAGAGCATATTGTGTTTTTGTGTCAATTATGGAAAAACAGAATAAAAACAACATAAAATCACTTCAAAAACAGCTGACGAAAAGCAAAAATGAACTATTACATAAACTTGTCTAATGTTAAAGTTTGTTTTTACATGCTCTTTGGAAGCAGGACTTGCCAACATTTGGAACTGGCATCAAATGAAGCATCTCGCTGAGGTTGGGGTTGATCGATGTATCCCAAGTTTACAGGTAGAACGTCTGACTTTGAGTGCTCTTCCGGATGTTATTTCCAAGAATTTGGAAAGAAAAATCCAAATTCCAAGCTCTCTGGAATGCAGCATAATCAACTAATTACAATTTGGTCAAGTAAGCCTCTTCTCGTCGCCTAACGTTTAGTCAACTAGCCTTAGACAGTACCCAGTACTTTGTAATTTACTTTTCACCTTATCAAATACAAGAAAAAATTTTGATCTTTCCATTCCTGACATCATCCTGTGTTTCTTGAGTCGTTTGCTTTTCTCAAAGGTGTGAGTCTATGGAGAAGGACTTCATCAATACTGGTGTCTCATGCTGTGTCCCTCCCACTGCGCTTAAGTGCTCGCATTTGCCTACTGTTGTACTTTCACACGGAAGTTTGTGCCTCCAAGATCTCAGTATACTGATTATGGCAGACTCACCCAAGACGAACCGCTCATGTTCAGCATGGGGTGAGATACTTTCGTCTGATCGGAGAGATCAAACTGATTTGAAAAGAAGTGTGCAATCATTTCAGTGATAGAAAATATAACATTTTTACATTTCTTGTGTACGCTACCAACTTTCCTAATATTTAACAAGCCATTTTTTATGAATGTTTATATGTGAATACGTGAATAAAAGCCTAAATTAAATCTGTTAACCATAAGCGATCGAGTCTCTTTGGACAATTTGGACTAAACCGCTCAATTCATATGGATTAGTTTAATTATCTCTTCATGAACTTTTTGAAGCATCAACGTGTCAATTGCGTAGCAATGGAGGGACAGAAATTACTCAGATTTCATCAAAAAGATTTTCATTTTTGTTCTGAAGACGAACGAAAGTCTTACGGATTTGAAACGTTTTATTACACACCTTCTAGCCAATCAGAATACAGTATTCAGACTACGGTATACAGTATACAAGTATACAGTGCTGCTCGAATGTTTGTCAACCCTATATTTATATTATATTCTATACTTCTGCAAAAATATAACCTAAAACATCATCAGATGTTCACAAATGTCCTAAAAGTAGACCAAAAAAACCCCCAATCAAACAAATGAGACAAAAACATTTTTGTCTCATTCAATTTGTCAACCTTTTCCAGTCTGATGAGCAACAACAACTCTTTTTCTGAAGTCCTCAGAAATCTCCTTTGTACGTGCCATGATACACTTCCACAAACACGTGTTGTGAAGTACAGTCTTTGCTAGATCCCTGTTCTTTAAATAAAACAAGGCACAAACTGACACCTGATTGTCATCCCATTGACTGAAAACATCTAAGAACTGGTTGAGCCTAATTTCATCTTCAAATTAACTGCTTATCCTAGAGCTTCACCAAAGACTATAGATGTAGAATGATGGTTCACTTCTATTAGTTATGAATGAGAGAAATAGCAACGTGCAGTATAACAGAATACATCCCGCCTTCTAAAGTAAAAGAGCCAATCGCTGATTAATAAAGTCATTGCGTCACTGCAGCTGCCGTTAGAAGTTCCCATAGAAACCCGAGACTCTCGCATAGGACTGCACATGCGCATTGGCTCATGTAGCCTGAAAAATAAACCTTCTTAATGCTATTTTAGCATAAGAAACAACATTTATGGGACAGTTCATGTCAGATTTTGTTGCTGATTTGAAATATGTCATTTAATTGGGAGTTCACCAAGCAGTTTTTGAGATTTCAGGATTCCCCTATTTAAATAGATAGGACTTGGATGCTGCCTGGAAGCGTTGCAAATATGGCTGCCGAGTGAACAGACTTTCCTTGAAAGGGACTTTGGCTTCATATACTTTCGCCACTCACAGATATGTAAAACTGGATCATTTTTCTCAATAAATAATTGACAAAGTATATATTTTTGTCTCACTTGTTTGATTGGGTTCTCTATTTTTAGGACTTTTGTAAACATCTGATGTTGTTTTAGGTCATATTTTTGCAGGAATATAGAAAATTCCATAGGGTTCACAAACATTCGAGCGGCACTGTATATTAGGCTGCATTATCAACGGACTAAAATGTAACTAAATGTCCAAATCTGCTATAGAATCACAAGGAATCTGAGCACACATGGCCGTCTCTGTATTTGCTGTTTGTATTAAATCCAGGCTCAAATATCCCACTGATCCACACTTGAGCTCAAACAGTCATACATGCTTGTGAAACACTCCCTTTCATTTTCTCCTTCTGATGTGTGATTGGCTACAGAGGTTTGTTGGACAGGTCACTAGAGACAGACAATATTACTCGACTGAGAGACCAGACGAGCCGCTAGAACAAAAGGTGATGTCTGGGTCATCTTGATTGTAGTGGGACAGCTGTTCATCAAATCACGCCTGATTTATCAGCACTCGGGCTCTCCTGTGTGACTGAGGTGGAGCACTGAGCTGTTAAGCTTTCATTCAACTTAAAATAATTGAATAACATTGCTAAAATTGCTGCAGTTTTCTTAAATAAATAATAAATAATTCTGCTTATTGATATCTACTGGATAATATGCTCATTTTTACCAAATTCATTGATACCTGTTGTGAATATTGAGTAAGATTTCCATTTTTTGTGTGTGCAACATGCACTGGATGACAAAACAAATTATATCTTCCAACAAATATTGCCCTGTGGTTACATAATGAATGGCCATGTTGATCAAAAATTGGGTATAACAACCTTGCAAGGCATCAGCTGATAGTTTTTAACGTCGCATTATCAGCTGTCTCAACACCTGTACAGCTGACCTGCTTCAGATAAATCTTGAGTGCTTCTAAAAAGCCTGATCCTCTTTTTGATTCATTATCTGTTCTATTATGTACCACATTCAGCCTCGGCACAGCTTTGACACTGTGCACGGACGTAGACGCCTCTTCAAGATGAAGAAGACTCCCTGTACTTCAGGTTCATCTGTTCAGCTTTTTTCTTTAAAAGTGCTCCTCTTGTATTGTATTAGTATTAGTATGACAGGCTCTCAATAAGAGGTTTCTTTAAAGCTGGTGAAATTTCTGAGGAGCTCTTCACTGGCGTTTCTAAATTTCTTTGAGAGAAAGAGATAGAAATAGAGAATACAGTCAGAGAATAGAAACCTCGGCATAGAAAAAGACAGAGCAAGACCCCATTTCAGGTAAAGTCTCATAGGTCATGAACAAGCCGTAATTTGTTTCAAACGAGTAGTGAGATTTTATTGTAACAGAACAGTGTCTTTTACTTTTCACTGTTTCCCTTGTACTGGGAACAGACTGAACCTTGATAATGCATGATTTGTGTTCAATGGAAATTGAATCAGCCCATTGTTGATGGAACCATTTCAATGGCTCCAGGAAAACATGGGAAATGGATTTCAGAACGAGCATGTCAGTGTGATGTTTAATGGTTGTCTAGGACATATATGCAATAGGAATATTCAGAATATTCAATAAGGAACAAAAAGGGAAATGACTGGATGGTGTAAAGGTGGTGTTAAAAAAAAACTTGATACAAAAGAAAATGTTTTAATGTTTTTTTTGTTTTGTTTTTTTAAAGAATACCATCATGTATTAAGATTAATTAATTGTGTCAGTTTTGATTTTAGGATGATTTTAAGACCAGATGATTGATTCAGAAAATGTGGTTTTGGGCTCTACTATAGATTTTCATGGTTGAAGGTTCAAAAAACACTTTATTTTCACATATTTGTCATTGTTGCAGCTCCTCTCTTCCCAGTCTGCCAGTAATGCTCTGTTTAGTTCCTGTCTGTTTAGTAGCTAAAACCATAATAGGTGCTCTTTAAACATCTAATGCACAGAATCAGTCTGTTGTGATGCTGTGTCAGAAACATTGTTTTGATCTGTTCTAGACACTGGGCCTTTGTTGCATTCATTTGCATTTTTTTTTTCTTTTTGTACCAACAAAGGCAACAGATCCAACACACATGCTTAGATTGCTGATGTTCCCGGGTGAGTAAGAGCTACCTCAGTGATCAGGAGAGACATGCTCAGCATTGACTAAGAGCCCTCATATGTGTGTGTGTGTATATATATATATATATATATATACAGCACTGTGCAAAAGTCTTAGGCACGTCGGTATTTTCACCCCCCAAAAAAGGTTTTAAGCCAGTTATTTATATATTTTGCTGTAGTGCAGGGGTCGGCAATTAAGTATGGCATCGGGCTAAAAAAACATTTCGCCATTAGATGGCGGGCCAGGACATAGTCAAAGGATCATTTAAATTAATTGATGAAAAATGCAACTAGAATTGCCTGTGACAGACTGTTACAGTGTCTTTTGTAACTGGTAGTGAGCTGTTACTAAGTGTTAAACCCTGTAGTAGGACAGTCATTAACAAAAAGCCACATTTGTGTGGCGGTGTCGAGGTTTTACACTGGATAAATTAATAAAGCGGAGTAGTGACCTGGCAAGTATCTTCATTCACCAACTTGTAACACAGACCGCCTTGCTAAAACACACATATGTGGGAAATGCGGAATGGATAAAAATAACTAAAAAAATAAAAGAGGACATGAATAAGCCCATTAATGGCATGTTTGAGTCGTGCTCTTAACGAACTATGTTTTATTTCCTCTTTCCATATTGTGAATAATAAATGTGTCTCATTTTAATTTGCTTGTTACACAATGGAGCCTAACTTATTGTAATAATTATTTGACAAAGCCTACTTTTACACTTAGAATTATTCCTTGGCATCCTCAAGTACTAAACTGCTTTTTTTAATTGTTTGCCTGCTGGAGGTATGCTATTACGTCGTGTGCAGAGTGATGTTAATTTTTAAGCTAGCTGGTTAGAAAAAATGGCACTATCAAAGAGTCTAAAGAGGAAAGTTGACAGCGAAAATAGGGCATACAAAGAAGAATGGAAAGACAACTATGCGTTCATCCTACCTAGTTTTGTGAATGCAAAGCCAGTGTGTCTTATCTGCAATGAAGTTGTCGCTGTTTTCAAAGAATATAACACCGTGTCTACACCGGACGTGAGCAGCCTGATGCGACTCGTCAAAAGATAATAGAACCCATTTTAATCAGTGATATTGTCTACACTGGATGCGGCTCGGTGCGACGCTGCGGGCGCGGACCAGATATTATTGCTGGCGGGCCAGTTTTGGCCCGCGGGCCGCCTATTGCCGACCACTGCTGTAGTGTGTCAGTAGGAAACATCAGTTCACATTTCCAAACATTCATTTTGCCATTAATTTTAATAGTCCAGTGAGATTTTTGAATAACAAGGAGTCTGACAACAGCCGGTATGATCCACACTAAGATCTGATCTCACCATCATCGAATCCATTTGTGATTACATGAAGAAACAGATGAAACTGAGACAAACTAAATCCAACAGAAATGTGGCCGTGTACATAATGAACCGTTATGTTTTTATTACCTTAGAATGAGCCATTTTTTTCTAATATACCGCAGGTCCCTCCTCCATGTCAAGTCGCCATTATGCACCGGCATGTTTCTACAGCAGCCCTAAACGGACAAACTGCTCAACACTGTGCGTTTCGTCACTATGTTGTTCTTCTTCTTAATCGTACGTGTTTTTAGAGGCAGCTTGCATCATTACTATGTTTAATACACACAAAGAAGTAGTAGTAGTAGTAGTCATCTGGTTTATTAGAAGAGACCGTTCCTTGTCAGAAGGAAGAAGAAATTCATTGCTTCACACAGGCTACTCTCTTCTGTCTCAGACAATGACATCTTTGACTTGTGTCAGCCAGGCGGCCACTGTAGCTTCTCCGAAAGTGAGGGGTGCGAGGGGTGTGCGCTGTTAGTTGCAGTTCGCAACCTCACCGCTAGATGCTGCTAACATTTACACATTGAGTGAATAATACAACTAAAAAATAATAAAATAATACATCTTATGAAGTAATCTCAAATCAATAGAGGATCCCTAGTGGCAGGATATTTATTTTCTGAAATCAGGAACTGGTTTAACACAGGTATAATATAGATATGAAACTGCAAATTATATCATTACACACTATTAAAATAGCATAAGTATGAATAAATGACTGAAAACCTTCGGTTTTACCACAAACTACAATGTTCCGATCTCTGTCGCTGTCAATCATCGCACTGAATGGAGATTAAGAGCGTTAGTCGAGCTCCAGTGATGCTCGCTGCTTCACAGACCACCTTTAGCGCTCTGGGGATGAGCATGGCAGTGTTTGCCTATTCCCAACACATTAATGCATAATTTTGGGCCTTTTACCCATGAGAACTGCACAATGATCGGTTTCTGTGCTAATTTAAATATGTCACCAGCGTGATTCAACCTGTATGCCCACTAGCAGTAATTACTGTATTATTACAGTGCCTCAGCCACTTTATATCATAAAAATCATATTTCTTGGCTTAAAGAAGAATAAAAGTCATTTTTAAGCATTCTTGTTTTGTGAAGCGTGATTGAAATCATATGATGGCTTGATTGTTTTTTGGAATCTGTAGGAATCTATCATTAATTTCATGTGGAAGGACAAAATAAGACATATTAGGCATTTAATTGTTAATCCTTATATATTTGGTTGCCAATTTGTAGAGTTCAGGTTACTATGTTTGTCGGTTCTGCTGTTTACTGGCATTTTAATGAGATAGAATAATTAAGTGTTATCATATTCTGCATGTATTATGTTGTAAACACAGTAAAGGAATGAGCAGGAAGACAGTTATTCACAATCTTCACGGTCATGGTATCTTCAAACTGCCATGAAACATCCTCCTGGTTTCCGAAATATATGAAAATGAGACCTAATGGCTTAAAAAGGTCAGAATAGTTTTGCTCTGCCGCTCAGTTGTAGAATATAATTGTAGCTAATGTAAACAACTAGCTCAGCATCTGAGGATCAATGTTTGCCTTGTGTGGCATTTTATAGGTGATGTGAAAATGATTAAAACGAAGACACACTGTGATGTAACATTTAGACAACACGCTACTTATTGATCCAGATCTTTACTGCTGAAGACAACAGCCAATACCGCTCACTTGTGATGAATTTCAGAGCTATTTTGTTAACCTGCAGGTGCTCTTGAATTCAGAAATTATAAGATAATAGCTTTCGGTAGAGAAAGGTCATAGATATTTTAAAAGTAGGAACTGATGTTGAAGAATCTGGTCTTATAACAAGATATTGAAAACGATGCTGAATTCAGGTATTTTCGAAGACATAAGTCATTATTAATGTTGTTTATAGCAGTCAAAAATGTGAAATTTAGGATTTCTGAAAGATCATGTGATGCTGAAGACTGCAGTAATGATGCTGAAAATTCAGCTTTGCATCACAGGAATAAATTACATTTTAATATATATATTCACATAAAAAAAAAGTTATTTTAAATTGTAATATTTCACAGTATTGCTGTTTTTACTGTATTTTTGGATCAAATGCATGCATAAAAAAATCTGAATTATTCCAAACCTGTAGGGTTATTGATTTGAAACTCCTATCCCTAAGTATTAAAATGGAGTATAGTTTGCAAACAGCAGCCCGTACCATAACTATGATAATTCATTACCCCGATTTTTAACTATCCATCTCTCTTCACGGATGTTTCCATATGGGTAATGTTCGCTCATTTCTGCTGCAAAGGTCCACTTTGCCTTTGAGATATTAGGCGTCTTGCAATTTGTTTTTAGTGCAATATGAATCATAGCCTGACATAATCACTTAACCTGCTCCCGAGATTTGAGTTTCTCCCCGCTGACAGCCGTTTTCCACGTTCTTAATCATTCCTCCTCAAATCAATTTAATCTCCGGGAAACAATGTGCTCGGGCGGACCCAATAGACACTTTGCTGCCAGCACTATGAGAAATGGCCTCCATTGAGGAATAGTAAAAAAAAGCGTAAGTATTTCGACCTCTTCCATCTTCCCTCAGGTCTTCTGATTGGATGCAACCCTCCGGTCAGCACCACGGGCATCGTGGGTATCTTCAGGCCTGTGAATGATGTTCTGGCAGGGAAGCGATGGATTATTTTTAAGGAGAAGCTGCCTCGTGGGCACAAGCAGCTCTGACAATATTGATTTTGGGGCACGTGGACCTGCACAAAAAAACTCTTTTAATATTTAATTGTTGCTCTCAGCATGTACTGATGGGATTGGCTTTTGCCTTAGGTGTGCTACAAATTAAATGAGGAAAATGCAAAGCATATTTAAATAGGCCTGTCATTTAGGGAGTTTCAACTAAAGTCAACAACTAAACAAATGGTAGAGTAGCTCCTCTAGGGCAAAGCCAAACCAGGTCACTCACTATTGTGAGTTTTTACATGAAAAAAGCAAATGTTTCACTGGGGAAATCGGCAAGTTTGGAGGAATTATTTGTCAAGTCACCTTTATTTATATAGCGTTTTATACAATGCAGATTGTTTCAAAGCAGATTTACAGTGTGCTCATTAAGGCCAGTTCTATGGAAGCTTATTTCCGCCACTGAATAAAAAATAAAAGAAGGTAATTGTAACTTTTTATCTTGCAATTCTGACTTTATATAAAGTCGCAATTGTGAGTTATAAAGTCAGAATTGCATGATATAAACTGGCAATTCCGAGTTATAAAGTCAGAATTGCATGATATAAAGTTGCAACTGCTAGTTATAAAGTCAGAATTCCATGATATAAAGTCGTAATTCCGAGATATAAAGTCAGAATTGCATGACTTAAACAGGCAATTCAGAGTTCTAAAGACAAAATTGCATGATATAAAGTCATAATTGTGAGTTATAAAGTCAGAATTGCATGATTTAAACAGGCAATTCAGAGTTCTAAAGACAGAATTGCATAATATAAAGTCGCAATTGTGAGTTATAGTCAGCATAGCAAGATATAAATTTGCAATTTTGAGAAAAAAAAATGATTTTTTTTTCCCTCAGAATTGGACTTTATAAATTGCAATTGCGATATCACACAATTCTGAGAAAAAAGTCAGAATTGCATGATATAAAGTTGCAATTACGAGTTATAAAGTCAGAATAGTTAGATATAAACTCGTGATTGCAAGTTATATTGTCAGAATTCCATGATATAAACTCACAATTGTGAATTATAAAGTCAGAATATCAAGATAAAAACTCACAATTGTAAGTTATAAAGTCAGAATTGCGAGATATAAACTCGCAGTTGCGTGATATAAAGTCTGCAATTGCGAGTTATAAAGTCAGAATTGTGAGATATAATTTTTTGAGAAAAAAATAAGACTTTTTCCCCTCAGAATTGGACTTTATAACTTGCAATTGCAATATCACACAATTCTGAGAAAAAAGTCAGAATTATGAGATAAAAGTAGCACTTATCTTTTTTTTATTTATTATGATTCCATGGCGGAAACAAGTTTCTATACAATTTACACCACAACAACAGATGCCAACCAACGGCAAAAGAAGTGACGTACTGTAGTCTGATGATTGTCCACGTTGGTCGGCGTCCGTCGGTGAGGGGTGAATTGGCCTTTAGAGGTTCATAATGCTTGCATAGTCAACTTTTGAAAACATAATTCCATTTTGATGGATTGTAAGGAAAATGTTCTGTTGCACAATACCAGTCAAACCTTTGGGGTAAAAAAAAACAAAACAAACAAAACAATACTTTCATTCAGCAAGGATGCATTAAATTGATGAAATGTGACAGTAAAGACATTTATAATGTTACAAAAGTTTTCTATTTCAAATAAATGCTGTTCTTTTGAACTGTATGTTCAGCAAAGAATCCTGGGGGGGGGGGGGGAAAGAACAGCTTATCTAGTCTGGATGGTTGCTAGGGTAGGCAGTTGTTATGATGACCCAGTCTTCCTTAAAACTGAACACAGAATTGAAGAATCTATTCTACAGAAACAAAGAAGATTATAAAGCAAGAAAGTAATGAAAGTGCTTTTGTTAAATGCAGTTTCATTTACAAAAAGAGAAAGCTGCTGGAACTTGGCTGTAGCTACAAATACGTGAAATTGACAATCACTCTTTACTGCCCATGATGACAAACGGCAGCTTCCCCTATTTTTTCATTGCTTTTTCAGCCCCTTAATATTTAATTGAGGTTCACGATATAATGCAGGCGTATATCTAATGACTACTGCTCTTTTGCATATTCATGAGGCCCTCATGAATTACACAGAAAGAGGAGCAATACTGACAACTTTGCCAAGTATTGAGTATAAAAGAAATGAGTAACTTCTCTATGTAATTTTAGACTTTGAACACACATTGTGCTGTGATTTGTAATGCTCAGTACCTTTTCTAACTTCACAAGGCTTTACTAAGATCATGTTGCATACTAATATTCTATATTTATAATGACTTTTTTGCCATCTAATTCCAGTCTTTATATTCAGTGATGTTTAATCATTCTGTCTCCCTTTCTACAGTCGATGGGTGATTGATGTTTGTGTATTTTAAAACACGAAAATAGATAGATAGATAGGTATGCGAATGAAGTCTGGACATGATAGCACAGAGCGGATCATGCGCGCGAGTCGGCGCAAACTACAAAATGTTTCAGATCCATTTGAATTCTGCACAGAATGCTATATTTTAAAGTAATACGGAGGAGATTAGGAGGAGAAACTGTTAGAAAGATTAGGCTTTAGAAACAGCTCTGACGAGTAGAAGAGATAACACCTGTGCCATGCACCAACATAACTTACACACTTTTCAAACTACACATCCTCAGCATGATTATGTTCACTGTTTTGCTTTAGCAACAGTTTCATATTAAAGGGGAATCTTTTAGACTGTGGCTGTCAAATGCAGCTTTGGTGAGCTTAACGGCTCTGGCTGACCTGTGATATAAACTAAACGCTATTGGCTATTTTTAAAAAGGGGGAGGAGCTGCTCAGTATGTCCCGCCCTGTCTTCTTGTTTCAGTGGAAATGACGTCAACACATTGAATAACGCTGTCCATTTCAAGGGGCCTTTAAGAACTGATCACTAAATGGTTCTTTGGGGAACCAAAAAATGGTTCTTCTATGGCTGCGAAAACCCCCTTTTGGAACCTTTATTTTTAAGAGTGTATGATATTATGATGTTGAAGCAATTGCTTTGATATTCTGGTCCCTTGATACTGTAGGTCTAACCGATAGCTATAAAAATCATTTTTAAAAAATATACATTAAATTAAAGCTGCAAGCAGCGATGAAATGGCCCTCGCATCCGTGCCACCGCCACCTGGTGGCTTTAGGAAAAAAGAGCACGGTGGGCAATATGCATTTAAGTACATAAATATAGGAGGATAATGTCAGTCATTTGCATTTGCCACACTTGGTGCTACCAGTTGGTGGCGATATGACTATAACTAAATTTTGGTGTGTAGATGTATACAGGCCAGGGCACTTATCAAACACGTGAAGTTTGAGGCAGATTGGATATTGTATGCTTGAATTACAACAACTTCCTGTTTCATGGCGAGACATCGAAATATGTCAGGCTACCACGGACACGCCCTTCAGCGAAAGCTCAAGATCTTCAAAATTTAACGTTGCAAAGGCCTTTAGATCAGACAGACCAAATATGATGTTGATCTGATTAAATCTCTCGGAGGAGTTTGTTAAAGTACAACGTCTGGAAATGGCAAAAACTTTTGCAGATAAAACTCAAAATATCTCACTTCCTGTTGGGTTTCAGATTTTGCACCCGGGGACTTTTTTGTAGGTAATGGGCTGTTACATGTGTGTACCGAATTCCATACTTGTACATGAAACGTAGCGCGAAAGGTACTTGATTGAAATTTTGCAGGGGGCTGCGAAATCCATCTGAAACCCATATCAGATGTACATTTTCACCACTTCTGACTGCAAAGTTTCATGAGTTTTCAAGTACGTTTAAGCCCTCAAAAATACAATTCATTTCGGAGAAGAAGAAGAATTGACCGAGCAATTACAATAGGGTCCTCACACCATCGGTGCACGGGCCCTAATTAGAGTTCATAGAAATGTAACCCCAAGGCTGAAACATCTGGTGTAAGGGAATTATCATCTGCTTTACTGTCTGTGAAACAGACATTGTGTGTTTATCCTTAAGAAAAGCAGTAGCACAGCTCTCCTTAAAAAAATCTACATGATTTGAGGCATCGTCACAGACATAGTAAAATACTTATGATAATGTATTTATGCAAATTACAAGTCATAAGTATGAGCAACAGTCTTAGCAAGTACCACTAATTTTATTAATAATAATGCAGATTTTATTGTTCCATTATCTGAAAGTTCATTTCCTTTTACAATCAAAGTCGAAAACAGCATTACGGAGGTTGATGTGGCAAAATTAAGATCCAGGAATGTTCTCTCACAAGATTACAATAATTGCCCATATTTGTCTTTAGGATTCGTAAATTATGGAAGGCTCATTAATAATACAAAGGCTTACTCTCAGCACTAATGCGAGCAAAGAAACCTTTCTCTTCCCTGTAGTGCTAAATTAACAACATTTTTTGTTCTCGCACGGCAGGCAACCGCTGTGGCACATAGAAGACGGTTGGCGTAATGGGTAAAAGTATTGCAGATCATATTTAGAGAGACTTCTGTGCGATTGGCTGCTGTAATGGTCGCTCACATCACACGCTCATGAACAGTCACCCAAATGGCATATAATGGCATGAAATACGGACTCTTGAAGGACTAGAGCAATTGTCATTTCTGTATCACAACAACACAAATTATGAAGTTTCACTACTGGAGATGGGAGTCATAAAGAAAGGAAAATTCCGCTTCCGATTCCACTTTACAATGATGTTGCCTTAATGATTCAGTGTGTGTGAATCAGTTTGTGGTGTATGTTTCAAACGTTTGTGGTCAGTAAGATGCATGGTACAATGGGGCTAAAGGTACACCTTAAGGAAAAATGGGCTGTTCACACCCATAATGTATGATTGCAGAAAAAAACATATATTTTATAATGAACATTTATGGAGCAACAGATTTTGTGTGATAATAAATCATAAAAATGGTTTATTTTGTTTAAAAATCTTATAAATGTATGAGGTGGTGAGGAGGGCCTTATATATAATAATAATAATAATAATAATAATATATAATAATATACTTGTTCAAAACAATCACTTTTTAAGTTTGTACTATTTTCTGTTTATTTTGATAAATAAAAGAATTAATTTCTGTTCAATAAATATACTGTCATTAAAATGTGAATATAAAAAATTCTGAAACCATTGAAGGAGATCGTATAATAATTTAATAAATTTAATATAGATTTACAGTAGTAACAATAAATTATATTTTATTATATGATATGATTAATATCAAATTTTTAATTCATTATAAATATGGTGAATATCTCTAATGTGGACACCAAACTTAATATATGATATTTACCATCTGAATCTAACCATGTCATGTCAACAAATGGAAGAGTCAGTCAGCTGTTTATTATCATGTAATTATTCTGCCTTTAGCCCCAACAGCAGGCTTTTACCCCAAATACCATACTTTTACATATTCTTCTGTTATTGAAAAACTGTTGCTTTAATTACCTTGAACAAAACTAACAAGACCTTTGTCTCAAAATATATACAATAATTTTCGCGATTCTCATTTGCTACTTAAAGCTGCTGTCCGTAACTTTTTTTGGTTTAAAATTATCCAAAATCAATATTTGAGTACATAACCAGACAGTGTTCAAAACTATCTCTTTACCTAAGCCTGATTCACAATGGTAAGACTGTAATAATGTTTTTTAATCTGAATGGTACATGTGGGTTTTCGCGGAAAATTCGAGCATGCAGCCACGTCTCTTTACATGAAGAAGGAGTCCCAGCTAGTAAGCTATATCATGTGAGGATGCTGCAGGTAGCAGATCATTTAAAGCCTTTTCTCACAGCAGCTGGAATAATTAAACTTATCATTTTGATGGCGGGTTGTATGGTATGACAAATTAACGTTAGAGCAGTGGTTCCCAACCTTTTTTACCCCAAGGACCCCCTCCTCTCCGAATCAATACTGCGCACACATCCCCCCCCCCCCACCCCCCTTTTTTAAATTCACAAAACCATTTGTATTGTAGTGTTAATACTTTTCAACCCCATGTTATTATTTCTTTAAAGAAGAAACTCAAGATAGATTTAAACCTTCAGAGTTCTTTTTTGCAAACATATTTTGCAGACATTCTTTACAACTTAAAAGTACTTACTCTGCTCAGTTATACAGTAACTTAAACAAATAAGCACAAGTCAACCTGCCATACCAAACAAGACCACAGGGAGATACCAAAGGACTGAATTTAAATTGCGGATCCATTCAAAATTATTAAACACAACACCACTGATCCTCTCAAACTTCTCCAAAACACGCTTGTTCGGCGAGCATCCGTTATAAAACACTCACTGTACTACATTAACTTTGACAACTACGCAAATATATTGAACTGTGTTCATGCAGAAATACGATTTTATAGCGACCAGTGAGTGATCACGAGAGAGGTGTTGCCTTGTATTAAATGCATTTTTTATTAATTTAATTTGTCTTTTTTAATGTAACGTATTAATAACATATTAATAATTAAATTAATGAATTATATTAATATATTTAAATTAATTTTAGGTTATCTTGCGGCCCCCCTAGAGGATCACTGAGGACCCCTACAGGTTGAAAACCACTGCGTTAGAAATCTACAGGTAACGCTAATATACACTAAATACACATAGTCACTCATTGCTGATGTTGTTAATATTAATAATTTGAGAACAAAGTATAACAATAACAATTTGCACGGTTTGACGTGATCCGAGCTAAGTGAATGTTAGATTTAATCACCATTGGCAGTGTGATTTATTGTAATGCTTTTTTTTGGTCAGAACAAAAGTGGCAGACATGTTACTTACTTGTTCAGATTACATTTTCTGGTGAAAATTCTTATTTTGGTCATACTTCCAACGTAGACGTAGAATCTGTGATCCCGAAGTACAGTATCCACCAGTGCGTTGACTGACAGCAAACATTAGATTCATCACACTGAGGAGCCGTGCTGATGCACAACCCATGTAAAGATGATAATTCCGCAAATAACTGCAATTGCAAGTTTCAAACAGAGATGGTGACAAAGAGACAAAACTTACGGACTGCTGCTTTAAATCTACACTCTAAAAACTATTTCAGGGAACTTGTTACCACAACTTAAATAAATCCATGGTTGCATGTTAAAAATGTATTGTTTTAATTAAACGTTTTAAGTTGCAAACATTATTTTGTAGAGTTCTGTTGACAAAATAATGTTGATATTACATCAACTTAAAATCGTCTGTAATTTAAACTCAAATTTCTGCATTAATTGTCTTTTTTTTTTTTAAATGAGGTTGTAGTAACTTAATGAAATTGTCTTGATAACTTCGGAAATTAGGCAGTGGATTTCTAGTTCCCAGCATGGTTTGAATAGGACTGGATAGGAGAATAATTGTTGAAATTAAATGTTAACTTATTTGTTTTTAGTGAAGGGAAAGACCTGTTAGTGTTTAATGCTGTTATGTTTGACATTTAAAAGAGTTTCTGTAATGTTGAAGTTTTTGTGGTTACCATTGTGCAGAAGAGTAGATGACTCTATAAGCAATGACTGTGCTAATGCCAGTGACGAGTAATATCTTACTTGTTCATTAAATATACATGTTAAATAAGTTATGTTAGCATGTGTTGTGATAGCTGTTGATTTGAACTGAAATAGATAAGTTAATTGGTTCCAAGGCTACAACTCTGGTAGTTGGAGCGACTTAAATGTTTTGAGTAATCAATTAAAAAAAAAACTGTGTTTATGCTACAAATTATTAAGTTCCTCTAACTCTGTGAAGCTTGTTGGTTGAACTCAATGTTGTCATAACTCAAAAAACTGATAAACCATAAACTTAGTGAGAAATTACTAGCTTTCAGCAGTCCAAAAAGAGCATGTTTCACCTTTAAATAGAGCAAATCCCCTGTAGCATGACTTGGCTAATAAGAATAGATAAGAATTAGTGCTGAGTCTTGCTTACTTAACGCTAATAAAGCCTTTAGCATAACTCACACACACATACACACACTGGAAAATCATCAGCACAATGAGCGCTCCATGACTGAGGGCTGGTAGTTTATTGTGATTAACTAATAAATATCTGGAGAGCAAGATATGATAGTTAGTTCTTTATCTCCACCAACCATATTTGGTTTGCACAAAAGTGAGCCAAGAAAGCTGTTTTTTTTTTACATCTTGAAAGAACAGAACAACAAGACTATTAGCAGGTTTGCAACCTCATGTAAACTTTCCTGAGGCTAAAAGCAAATAAATGCACATCAAAGTGTGCTGCATGTTACCGCTGTGTCACTTTTTCTCTCCTTTATTTTATCTTTGTTCTCCAGACCATTGCAGAAGCATCATTAGTGCCGTTTCAGAGCCATTGCCTTTGGGATGAAGAATTTGTATGCATCAAGCACCTCTGTGAGTACAGCGGCCACCTCCTGTTGATCCGGTTATGTGATTTATTTCTTACAGGGCGAGGAGCACGAGATTCTCCACAAGGGTTGAATTCTCTTTTTTTCCCTTTTTCTTTTATTTCTTTTTTTTTTTTTTTTTTTTACACTTATTTCTTCAGTGGGGAACAAGTGGTGACAGAGCATCATGGAGAGCATCCTTGACTGTGTGGATACCTGACGGTGTTTATTACTTTGACTGCTTAATCTTGGCTTCAGAGTTTAGCAAGTAGTCATTCAGCAGAAGCTTTCATGCACAGTGACTTACAGTGCATCTGTTAAAGAGGACCAAGTCTTGATTTTGTTTTTGGGCTCTTCTAGAATAGGTTTTCATGCTTGAATGTCCAAAAAAACCCACTATTTTTATATATATTTGACATTGTTGCAGCAGCTCTCTTCCCGGTCTGTCAGTAACGCCAAAGTCCCTTTTAAGGAAAGTCTGTTCACTCGGCAGCCATGTTTGCAATGCCTCCGGGCAGCAATTTCCGGCATCCAAGACCAAGTCTAGACAAATCAATGCGCATGTGCAGTCCTATGCTCCAGTCTCAGGTTTCTATGGGAACCGAAGCTTCTAACGGTAGCTGCAGTGACACAATGCCTTTACTAAGGCACTTCAGCAATTGGCTCTTTCACTTAGAAGGCGGGACGTATTCCGACATATTGCATGTTGCAGTTTCTCCCATTCATAAATAATAGGAGTGAACCATCTTTCTATATCTTTAGTCTTTGGTAACATTCTGTTTAGTTCCTGTTTCTCTGAAGCCGCTCCTTCTGAAAAGCGCAATGTGCTCTGATTGGTCAGCTGGACCAGTGTCTTGTGTTTGGTCAATCGCTCGAGCATGTTTTGGAAATGTCACGACCCTTAACCAGTGGCGGCCATTTCTGTTTCACTGTTTCATTTGAAACATCCCTCGCAACAGAAAAAGAGCCCCAACACCAGGATCGGAAATTAACAAGGGCTCAGGGCAAAAATGCCACCAAAATAAATAAAAATGCTCCCAATATATGTATCAAGATATGGGGCAAAAAATGTCCCTGTATGAGTTCTTGTTTTTATTATTTGTAACATTAACAATATTGTTAAGCAATACCATACAAGCAAGAATGCTGTTTTACCAAATATCAGCACATTTACAAATGTGATATTGATTTTATACAACAGTTCAATAAACAAGTAGTTAATACTTACATTCTTAGAATATTGTCTGTTTTGTTCTGTTTTTGTCAACGAAAACAGTTCCAAACAAATCCACAGTAGAGCCAGTGATGTTTCGTTACTGAATGAATCCACATTTTTGAATGAATCGATCTAATGAATGACTTAGCATTATCACTGAATGAATCATCCATGTTGAATGAATCGTTTGACTGAATGACTCACTCATTTAGACAATGATTTGCCACCACTGGTGGCTTTAGTTGGGCTGATAGAGTGAATGCTGTTTTTGTTTTCAGTCGTGATTGTAACAATAGTTCTGGTTAAAGAGACAGAATGCTTGGATAGTGGTAGATAAAATGTGTTTACATTAAGAGTGAGATATGAGAATATGAGATAACATTGTTAAATACAACGGAGACAATGGAGTAATTGCTGTCCATTACGTACAATGTTTTTGTCTGTCTGTCTGCAACTGTTTCTTTGAAACGGGCCTCTGAATTGCAAAGGCCGCCTTTGCCCTCACCACAACCGTGAGTTTCAACACACTACTAACTCAACCAGGCCCTGTCCTTTTATTTTGCTTCTGCCTTGGGCGGGAATTATTTAAATGAGGAATATTGTGACGTGTTCGTTCCTGGAAGAAAATTCAAGACTACAATGGAGGCGTTTCAGGGAGTTCAGAAACACTGCACACTGATGTAGAGAATAATTCCCTTTGGAGGGACTTTGCAGACATTTTTCATCCTCAAACAGTAACATTACACACTAACAGAAGATAAACATGTAGAAAAGCAGAATAGGTCCCCTTTCATGGAATAATTTAAGGGTTAGTTTGTCCAAAAATGAAAATAAACACATACAATGCTGTAACTACACCATTATGAGGGGAAAAAAGTATCTTTCTGTATTGACAAAATCTACAAAATCATTTTTTTTTTGCAGCAACCTGTCAATTACAACTAGTTCACAATATTATAGTATTTTCTTTTTTTTTTTTTTGTGAGTGATTGATATTTATTGGAGGAATGAAATTGACTTATATTTTTCCCTGTCTCTTGTAAATCACTAAGACAACTTATTGAACTACTATTAATGCCCTTACTGTAATGATTATGTTGGTTCTATCTCATTTAGTAAGCTACTCTTACAGTTATTTTTAAGGATTTTATTCAAGGTGCACTTAAAATTTTTTGCTAGGTTTTAAAAAAAATAAATACACAGTACAATTGAAACATCATATTACAAACTTTCCACTAAATCTATGAAGTTCTCAGTATTTTGTGTGGGTGTGATGAGAAGCGTTCCTAATGTCCATGGGGGATGAAGAAGAGCCAGTGAAATTTAAATAGAAACACAATGAGTTCACCTTTAATTTAAGATGTTTGTTTAAAACGCGTCTCAAGCTTTAGCCAATTGGCCACAGGCTGCTTTAAGATGACATGGTGAGGTTAAATGGACAACATTGCAAATTTCAAAAGCATTTTCAGATCCTCAGAAGATTGTGCACCTAGAATGGAACAAGTCAAAAGAAGACCTGACAAAATATCAGACTATTGTGTCTGGTGGGATTTGCAGTCTTTTGAGTTTTTCCACTTAGATGAATGAAACATCAAAGGCAGCCATTCACAGCTGCCTTTTGCACAGAGTGGACTCATTTCAGCCTGGATCAAACATACATTTTCTGACTGCTCGTCTTGAGTGTGTGTGTTCAAACAAGAACAAGTTAGAGTAGCAGTGTGAAGAAAGAACTAATGCTCATTGAGTCTCATCGATCCAGCAGAAGACCAGCTCATGATGGCTGGAGCTTTCAGAATGTATAGTGGTCAGACTGAGTCCTTAACTGGAAGTCATCATGTCTTATGGCCAGTTACAACCAGAGAGCAAAGAAAATTTAAACTGTAATCATTTTTTTTTTTTTTTTTTTTTTTTGATGAAACATTTTTACACGTTTTGATAAAAATATTGAAAAAATACTTAAAATATTTAGTAAATTTTTTATTAAAATCAATAAAACATACCTTATGAACTGAGTAAATGTTGGTAAAAAAAAATCACAATTATATATGCAAATAAACACAAGATAAAAGACATCACATTTCATCAATCACATTTCGAAATTCAAATATTATGCTGGCAATCATTCTATATATATATATATATATATATATATATATATATTTTTTTTTTTTTTTTTTTATTCATATTAGTTTAACTTTTTTGTAATTTTGGTATGTGCTCTTGTCATTTTATTAGTGTTTTTTATTTATTTATTTATTTCAGTTTTAATTTTAGGTTTAGTTTTTATTTATTTCCAGTTAATAAATTTAGTGCTTCAACTTAAAATTATTTCAGTTAATTTCCAAGGCAACAATTTTATTTTCTGTTTAGTTTAACTTTTTCAATTAATATTTATATTCTATTTTTCATCTTTATTTCAATTAACAGATTTTCTTTAATAGTATTAGTTTTATTTGAGTTAACAGTAATAACCCTGCTAGGGTTTCATGTGTCAGAGCTGTGGTTCATTGGTTTGTGCATGCAGGTTTGAATCTGGCCAGCGTCATTTGACCCTGTCTGTCTTTAAAAAAAAAAAGTCATTTCCACCACAAGTTAAGAAATTCAATACTGCCACAGGATACGAGTCAACTGATTTTATTCTGAGTTTTCTGAGCCACCGCGGCCAGTCTCAGAGGAGACACATGTTGCTGAGACAACAGGCAGAACAGCGTGCTACTTCCTGTTACACGCACACACACACACACACACACACGCACACACACACACACGCACACACACACCACCTGCAGTCACAGGAAAACCACTGACCTTCCATGTGGTAACACACTAGAGTAATCCATCTTCAGGATGCTGAGTGCAGATCCCGGCCGATGGGCTTCAGAGTCACAATATGGTGCATTATCACAAGGACAGTGCTTTGATAGTTGTGTTTGCATCACTCTGGAACATCTATTTCATATGTCATTGCAGATTAGAATATGGATAAGCACAGTGTGTTTGAAACCATGTACTGCCATTACAGTAGAGCATACATTATGGATCAGATAGTATGATTCTATTCCTCAACATTGCATCCATTCCTTAGATACTTTTTAAAAATGTATTTATATGTGAATTTCTTTACTTCCCTATAGGAACAGGTTTTCAGTAGCAAAGCTGCACAGACCACTCAAAAAATGATTTTACGATACTGTTCAGTTTATTTTAAAAATTAATTTCTTTCTCATTCAAACAATTGCATTGTGTTAAACTGACTTGAAACAGTTGCGTTTTGGTTCAAGTCAATATTTTTATTTTGAAAGAACATGTTTCAATTGAGCAGGCCAAAAATAACATTTGATGTTTGTTCACTTAAATTAAGTTAATCCAACACAATTCTAAAGTGTTACAACCAATTTACTTAAAGGGTTAGTTCACCCAAAAATGGAAATTCTCTCATTAATTACTCACCCTCATGTCGTTCCACACCCGTAAGACCTTCATTCATCTTCAACCTTAATGTTATGAAGCAACGAGAATACTTACAAAATATACAAAATAACGACTTTATTCAACAATATCTAGTGATGGGCGATTTTAAAACACTAATAATGCTTTCAAAACACATGTATAAAACTGCCAAAGTCACGTGAACAATTGAAATTTTGAAACATTTCAAAACACTTAGGATCCCCGTTTAGTGAAATCATGTGACTTTGGCAGTTTGATTCGCTATCCGAACCACTGATTCGAAACAAAAGATTCAAAGCTTCATGAAGCAGTGCTTTGAAATCGCCCATCACAGATATTGTGGAATAAAGTCGTTATTTTGTTTTTTTGGCGCACAAAAAGTATTCCCATCGCTTGAACCACTGTAGTCACATGAACTGTTTTAAATATGTCTTGACATCTGAAAGTATTAATTGTTTTGCTGGCAATAGAGGCCTCACTGAGCCATAAAATATCTTAATTTGTGTTCCGAAGATGAACGAAGGTCTTACGGGTGTGGAACGACATGAGGGTGAGTAATTAATGACAGAATTTTCATTTTTGGGTGAACTAACCTTTTAATCCATTTGAGTTGAGAGTACATAAATGATTTTAGTTGTGTTAAAATAGCATTATAGACACCGGATTAGCTTTCCTTCTTGACTCAAAATTGGATTAAAAAACACCACATCCTTATTTAATTTGTTAATTATTTTGAAATGATAACAGTTTTCTGAACTAAACTCGATGCACATGTAAGGATACTGTAGTATTTATCAATGTACATATAGTTGGCTGTGTGATATTTGCCTAATAATAATGACATATGTGGCGCATATGGAAACCTCATATGTTGGAATACTTCAATTCCATTTTTTAAAAAAAGCAGATGCATTAAACATTTATTGAGAAAAAAAAAAAATTGCATGGTATTTCAGGGACTGACTTCTGTATAAAACACCCTCACACAGGCATTGAAGAAATATGAAAAAGTCAATCAAAGATAAATAAACTGGAAAAGGTGAACTTCATGATGCCCCTAGCAGTTTAACGATTCATAACCTGGAAAAGTCAAACCCTGATTTTAAATGATACTGCTGGTTATTACACTAGACTGTGTAGTGACTCACCGGTGAGAGTTTCCCTCAGGCTGGAACGACTCGTACAACCGCAGGCTCACCGGCACACAGATACTGAGAAATACAGCTTTGACATTGAGGTTATGCATGTATGGAGGAAAATGTCTTTATTTCTAGTTTTCTATTGGGGAAGAAAGAGAGAGATCTTGAGAGAGAGAATTAACATTTTGACCAAATAATACAGTATCTAATTTACTATTGCACAACCTTCAGCAAATAAATAAATAAAAGCTAAAGTTAAGAATCTAGCATAATTACAGGAAAGATCATTGATGTTTTTGTTGATAACATTATTGTTCATGTAAATTATGTTAAAACCATTAAAATTGATGTTTTTATAAGCCAGTAAAGTGTTTTTTATGATCTTTTTAGTTTTTTCTCAAATTTTAATCTAGACTTTATTTCATAACTCATACCCCGGTTTAAGGCTTAAGCTAGTCCTAGACTAAAATGCATGTTTGAACTGACATACCTTAAACTTAATCAGTGTCATTGTTTTGTCTCAAGATGTACACCAGTACTTTTTTTTTTTTTTTTTCTAGTGTACGTTTATAAAAGCTACTTAAATATCCTAATTGAACTAAGGTTTAATCCTGGCTTAGGCTAAGCCCTGTCTGTGAAACCGGGCCTTAATTTATTTGTGTTCACTGTGTTACTTCATGTTATTATAGTGATTTTGCACTGCTTGTTTAGCCATGCACACAATCACTTATAGTCATATCAATCTAGCACACATTTTCTGGTACAAAATCCTTTGAATTGCATAAGAAAAGGGCAAAACATGATGAATAGATCAGATGATGACAGCTTGAGCTTTGAGATTCCAGATCCAGGAGCTCCTGAGGCAAAACTCCATGAGCTTTAAAGAATCCAGTCCGTGTTTTCCCTATTCTAATACTGGCCACTTGGCTGTGCGGTTTCTTTCTTTCTTTCTTTCTTTCTTTCTTTCTTCTCAACATAAGCAACTAGCAATCAATTGTTAAGCAATAAACATGATAAAGTTTGTTTTCTTCTGACACACACACACACACACACACACATATATATATATATATATCCCATATCATATATATGTACTGTTACATCACATTATGTCATTAAAAATATGAGATTAAAATATAACATTTATAATAACATTAATTCAAATATGATCAAATAAGTGCAAAAGCTTACAACATAAAAAACAGTTAATGTATTCATAAAGAGGCTTTATTTCATTCAGTCTTGTTGTCATGCATGTTTATTTTTCACATATATTTTTCTATAAAAAGACAAAAATCGCATTAACATTAAAATTGATTATGTATTGTTGTTTGTTTTATAATGTTTATTTAATAAAATTACTATCATTTTACAATATTATTTTTATAAATATATTTTCCCATAAATTGAATCCGCACTGTTTTTATATTATTTCAATGAAAGTAGTTCGAGTTTTTGCTTCAGCATCTCCTGAGGCAAAACGCCATGCGCCTCCATGAATCCAGTCCGTGTTTTTCCATGTTGTCATACTCGCCACTGGGTTGTGCGGTTTGTCTGTGTGTCTCTCTCTGTGTGAGTGTGAGAGAGAGGAGGATTGCTACTTTCTCTCCTCTGATAGAAACACAGAGCAGAAGTTGAGAGCGCGCCGCTCCGGATCCATTCTGGAGGTTTCGCCGTTCTAATCGCACACGCGTTCGTTCCGAGAGGATCCGTTGGAGAATTCTGCTATGAGCCGGATGCGACAGAGCGCGTGATTGATCATTGATGAGCGATTGTATGATCGAAACATTTGTCCACCTGCAGCTGGAGACGCCGGTGCGCTGAGCGCGTCTTGGGGGTTTTGCGCTTTTACGCATCGGCTGGATTTGCTCGCAGGAGGGATGTTGAAGACACCTGTCGTGGTTTTCACTTCTTTATCGCTTCTATTGTCGCTGTCATGTGCTGGAGATGTAAAATCGCGCAGCTGCAGCGATGTGCGCCAGGCGTTCACGACCAAAGGCTTCAGTCTCCATAATGTGCCACTCCAGGAGATATCAGGTGAGGACAAGGTGCCAACATCGTGCCACATCACAAACTCTGGGTAAAAGAGGATTTCTGTTTACATGTCAGTTAGAAAACCTACACTCGGGTGGAGAACAGCTCGTGCTCATGCAGAAGATTTGTCTATTGATCACTAATGGTGTTGATCAGTGATGATTTGTAAATGATTTACATGTGAACTCACGCATGGAATAGCCTATAATGAATCAGAAAAGCCCAATAATTCAGAATGCATATGGTGATTTGATCTTTGCAAACTTTTACTACCACAGTAGTCTTCAGTGTTTGTGGATATATAGACAGCTGTTACATTAACAGAAAGGCACGAAAAGTTGTTATTGAGCTGATATATCTGTGTGTTTAACTGTTAAACGTATGTATCTTTGAGCATCCAAGTTGTACTTAAGAAGTTGAAGAAGTCTCAAAATTATAGCACATATCAAACTTTAAAAAGATTTCGATCATTGTAATATTTGATGTGGTGTTATGAGTTGAAGACGGTTTCCATGTTGTGAGTTATTAATACTTGTATTTTGCTAAAAAAATAACAGTTTTGAGACCAAAACTACAATTACACAATGTTATTACTGCTGAGGTTAATTTGTATGGTTTGGATTGTTAAACTTTTGTGCCTTTGAGTAAAACTTTTGACATTGACCAAATTCAACTGCAGAAATCAGTAAAAGTATAAATAAGTAAAAACAAGAATTTCTTCTGAAATTGACTGAGAACAATACTGAAAACCACAGACACAGAAATATATAGTTATAGTATAACAATGCACCTTTTTCTTTCCACCTTCAGCTCAATTTTAATGATTTAGTTGAATCTTGGTAACTATGAAAAATATAATTTTGCATCATCACACACTCGCACAGGTGTGAGTAAATCTCTAATCTACCTATGCATTGTTTGTTTGTCATGCTCAGTAAACTCTTCAGTGAGTTTTCCCCATATTGCAAGAGTTGTAAAGCACTGCCTCCAATTAAAACCCACTCATGCAATATAAACAGCCCCAGTAGGTGGCCCTACTCACTCAGGAGGATGAGCCCCTGTTTAGCATTGGATTTATGGAGTCCTTAAGGCCATAGTGTAGCTTTAATTCATACTCCATGCTGCGACATAGATAGGGTTTTTCCCCCTTTGTTATCTGCTGTGAAGTAATCACATTTGAGAGCTTCACCCAGTAAAAGCAGATTACCGTGGCAGGGACATAATGCAGAAGAAGAGAGGATGTTTTAAAGGATAAGATAATACAGTCATAATGTATTTGATCCAACAATACAGATGCATTTGCCTTAAAATGACATTTGTTGCTCATTCTGGTGGCAGACGTGTGATGTTTCATCTTTTGTGAGATTTTCTGGTGCTTTACTGATAAATTAATGGATTAGTTCACTTCAGAATTAAAATTTCCTGATAATTTACTTACCCCATGTCATCCAAGATGTTTGTCTTTCCTTCTTCAGTCGAAAAGAAATTAATGCTTTTGAGGAAAACATTCCAGGATTTATCATCATATAATGGACTTCACTGGGGTTTAATGGGTTGAAGGTCTAAATTGCAGGTTCAGTGCAGCTTCAAAGGGTTCTACATAAGGAATAAGGGTCTTGTTTAGCGAAACTGACATTTTCTAAAAAAAATAAAATTTATATACATTTTTACCACAAATGCTCATCTTGCACTGCTCTGTGAAGCGCCACTTATGACGTAATCACATTGGAAAGGTCATGCGTGACGTAGGCGGAAGTGCCAATCTAGTATCTACAAAGGGAATGTGCAAAGGCTAAGTCAATCACCCTTTACAAAAAAAAAAAAAAAAGGTAAAACGACGATGTCGGGCAATTTTATAGTTTTTCGCCCTATTGCGGTACTTCACCTACGTCACGCGTGACCTTTCCAATGTGATTACATAATGCATGGCGCGTTGCAGAGCTAGTGCAAGATGAGCATTTGTGGTTAAAAAGTATATAATTTTTTTATTTTAATTTTTTTTTTTTTAAATTACCGATCGTATAGTGGACTTCAACTTTGTTGGAATGTTTTCATCAAAAACCTTAATTTCTTTTCGACTGAAGAAAGAAAGACATGAACATCTTAGATGACATGGGGGTGAGTAAATTATCAGGAAAATTTTAATTCTGAAGTGAACTAATCCTTTAAAATGACATAGTTGCTCGTTCTGATGGCAGACGTAGCCCGATGTAACATGGTTATGATCATGATGTTTTATCTTTTGTGAGATTTTTCTGATCCTTTACTGATGAATTAAACATGCACATTGATTTGGGCAAAAGTTTGTTTGCGAATAAAGCAGGGACACTTGAATACTAGGGACAAAATGAACCTGTATGTATGTGTGTACATGAAGTGTTTTTATACATTTCTAAAATAAGATTATTTTCTCATGTCCCTGTTGTCTCACCTGTGAGCATGTTGTCTTCTGCTCGTTCTCCAAGGGCTCGATCCCCATGAGCATCTGTGGTTTCATTGCAGCAGCATATATGTCTCTTGTTGATGTTAGTGCACATCTATATGTATTGTATGCTGTTGCATCACTGATCCATAATATAACAGCATACAGTAGCTTCTGCAGGAATATTCATGCAATTCAAGTCTGAATCAGTTTTGTGTGGACAAAAGCAATGGTCTTTAATTCAGTAGTTTTTTTTCTTGTGTAAATATTCTGAAGTTGTAGTGTTTTAAAGGGATAGTTCATTCAAAAAATGAAAATTTTGTCATTAAGAATGTTGGTAACCAGACAATTGATGGCACCCGTTGACTTCCATAGTATTTTTGGAAGTCAATGGGTGCCATTAACTGTTTGATTACCAACATTCTTTAAAATATCTTCTTTTGTGTTCAACAGAAGTAAGAAAATCATACAGGTTTGGAACAACTTGAGGGTGAGTAAGTAATGACAAAATTTTCATTTTTGGCTGAACTATACCTTTAAGATACTTGCTTTGGCAGTAACTGTTGAATATGTGTGTGTCAGAGGCTAGATATACAGCGGGACAAAAAAAGCATTTTGACACTGAAGTCATACCTCAAAATGTTTGAATGCAATTGCATTAGATACCAAATACCAAAGCAATTGACCTTTATTTGAATGAAAGTGCACTTTTCTTGCTAAACATTTCACAGTTGTTTGGTTTGAAATAAGAAAACAGTGCTGTACATGAAGACGGTCAGTACTGTTTGTGGTAACTTGAGGACAACGACTTGATATATCCACTAAAATCACCAAAAGAAGCACCAGCTGATTTATAGACACTGAGCCAAAATGACCCGTAATTGGAGAAAAACACCCTGCTTAAACCAGCCTAAGTTGGTTTGTTGGTCTCAGCTGGCCGCTAAGATGGTAAAGCTGGAGTGATTCAGAAGGATTTTTGGCACTTGTCAGGCTATTACTATGTGGCAGATCAACTAAACCAGCTAAACAGCTTAGCTAGGCTGGAAGAGTTATGTAACTTGTCTTCAACTTGAAAAGATGAGTTATTGCTGAGAAAAGCTGTAGCATCATTTGTCTGCAGATGACATTTGCTGTAATTGTTTTACCATCTAATGCAATGACATTTACACAGTTTTTAAGCGTGGCGTAAGTGACCAAATGAACGTACGTTTGTGAAGAGTTAGTTTTATTTGGCATCAATTCCTCTAGCATCTCTCCACTTTATCCAGGTTTTTAAAACATTTAAAAAACTGGACGTTTTGAACGTTAAGAGAACAATCCGAAATAACATTTTCATAACTTAATGGGAGCGTCTGAAAAACATTCTTAGACCTTTTTTTTTTTTTTTTTTTTAGCTGGGCCTCCTGAGCTCAAAATATAAAGATTCATAAAACAAAAGCCAACAGCTTTTTTATACGTGATATTCATTTACACAGTTTAGGGATAAGTCTTAGATTTCAACAAGCTTAATTTGAAGCAGACACATGTGGGGATATTATATCAAATTTCGAGACACATAAAGCAAACAAAACAGACATTTAAACAAAATAAGTTAAATCACTCCCTGCTCTCCCCTACTACAGTACATCAATGTCACATCACAGTCATGGGTGTGTGAGCACATTCCACATTACACGGATCATACAATTCCCAAATCATGAGATTAGATTCCTATCTCTGGCCAGAATCAACGAGACAAACCAAAGAATCTGTTAGTCAAAGCACAAACATGTAGTGGGAAATACTGTTGGGTTTTCATGTTCTATGGGGATTTCCATAGACAATGATTTTTATACTGTACAAACAGTATAGTCTATTCCCTACCCCTAAACCTACCCATCACAGAAAACTTTCTGCATTTTTACATTTTCAAAAAAAACATCACTTATAAGCTATTTTCCTCATGGGGACAAAAAAAAAGTCCCCACAAGGACAAGGATTTCGGTTATTGCCATCTTTTTGTCTCCATAACTTAGGGTTTACCAGGACCACACACACACACACACAGTAGTAAAGCAAGGCTTTTGTCCTCAGATAAATCATTCGGCTGATTAATCACACGTGTCTGATTGTTGCTCCTCTCATGAGCTCATTTGAGATCTCAATGGGCTGTTGTTTGTGTGGTGAGCGTTCAAGGGGTAAATCGCTGCCTGACAACACTGAGGTCATCTGGGAAGCGTTACATAGCATTACACAAGCTTCATCATAAATAGATATTTCATATGAAAAGGATTTTAATTTGCCATATTGTTTCGTCTGTGTTTGCTTCTTTTATTTGTATTCAGTATCTTTAGTTTTATAGTCTTACTTTCCTCAAACATTCTGGTTAGAGTTAGAGCTACACTTCTGCAGTGATTCAGTCAGAACCGCTGAATACTTTATATGAAAAACTTTTTTCATATAAACTTTGTCATTTTAACCTTGAAATCATTTGAAAAGTTATAAATTAAGTTTGTTTCCATTCGATGGAATGTTCAGAATTCAATGTCAGTGATGATGTATTCTTCCATGTATTTATTTGCATACTGATTTGTGATTGGTCTTTTTTCTTGCATTTATTTGCGTACTATATTATGATTAGTTTTACCTTCCTTACATCTCTATCCATCTATAGACCGTATGTGCCAGAGAAACAAGCGTGCAGCCATCTTTAGAATTTTGTGTTCGGTTCATAAATTCGTAAGATCTTACCTTCATGCTGTGGAAATACAAACCTGAAGATATTACTATATATTTTACTATCTTGAATTGTTTTGTACACTTACTATACTTACTTTAAGAACTTTGCTGCTGGATTTAACGGCTTTCAAGTATTTTTGCTGTTAGAACCCATCATTTTTGTCTTGGTTAACTCAAGATCACAGTTTAGTTAGGGCCGGTAGGGGTTTTGTTTGACTGTTTATAACGTGGTAGATTTATTTAGTGTCCAGGACTGAAGTACATTATTTGTTACTTAAAAATAATGTGTCCCAAACGAGGCAAAAGGAGAGAGAACTTATTAACGGCACTGTAATCTCTAACGCTCAAAATAATTAATTTGTTTGAGTAGAGCAAACTTAAACAGAATAGTTTAAACAAATTAACATTTATGAGTACTGAGAATTTCTTTGTCATCTGAGTTCACAAAACTGACACATTTTAAGTAATCTGAATTGTTTTGAGTTTCTTTTCATTTAGACAAACTTTTTCGATTTCCCAGCATGCTTTGCCATGGCACTCAAAATGGAGTATATATGCTAATTAAGTGATATATAACATTATTTTTGTGCAAGATTAATGTTAGGTAGGAGATTTAGTAGTTTTTAATGTTTAGCTATGCTAATTCAGAAGAACTTCTGTTATGTTGGTTTTTTTGTTTTGTTTTGGTGGTTACCATTATGGTGACAAGTGGAGCGTGAGCTTAGTTTGAGAACAGGTATATGTTAAATGTTCTAGTCTTGCTCATTCAGCAACTGCTATGCTAACTAAAACATTGTGTTTCCAATTAGCTAGTTATGTTTTTGATACTAACTGTATTTAAATTGAGATTAGATGATAATTTTTAAATTAAATTATGATTTAGCTTACTCAAATACTTTTAAAAAATTTACCTTTAAAAAGTTAAGAGCATTTAACAGCCTACAAAATAAAAATCTGCTAGTTTTGAATGATGCAAGAAGACTTCTCATTTATTACAAAAAAAAGATGAAGCATCTTTAATTTTTAAAGTATTTAATTCACTGGATTTTCTAAAATAAAATAGAAACCATTTTCACATAGTTATGAAGTAGTGTATATAAACCATGTTGTCATTATATTTCTAAAAAAAAAAAAAAAATCAACTGTGCTGTGATATAAACAGTTAGTGTTATAAAGAATTACTCATGGTGTGAGATATGAGATTTTGTCCGTACTACCACTGCTGCTACTTTATTAAAGCTCAGGACAGTTTGATAGATACTAAATGGACTTATTTTGCTGGAGGAAGGTTCCTCTGTCATATCATAGCATTTCAGCAGGCGCTTCTCGCATGTTCAGCAAGATCTTGGACATGGCTCCGTGTTTAATATCACATCCACCTGTGTCTAGGGCAGCACTGTTGATCCCATCTGTCTGTTCCTGTCTCTCTGCTTCACTCTTCACTTCTTTCTCTCTTTGTGTCCCTGTCTGTCGTCTAATCACTCTGCTTAATGAAAATCTTGGCCTCTAAATGTCAGGAGCTGGGGCAAAAGGCTTTGATCAGTGTCGTGTATGCACTCGGCCTGTTTGTCCAGCGCTGGCGGATTGAACGACATCCATTTGCATTCATTACGGAACACAGACCCTGCTCAAACAGGGCGCGTTTCACCAACATCATGCCAGTTAGGAGCTGAACAGAGGTACAAAGAGAGAACATGAAGGAAAAAAAAATACTAATTTATGTGGGAAGAATGAATTATGCTGCCGCTGTCATCAGTACCAGGTGAGGAAGCAAAGCGTTGCTTGAATACATCAGAGGAATATTTATATAATTGTATATTCAAAAGAGTACCATTAAACCATGATAAAGATACAATATCAAATACAGAACTTTTGTTGAAATGTAAAATATGAATAGTATATCAATGATACTAAAATAGCAGTAACACTACAGTAAGGTTTAATTTGTCAAGATTAGTTAACTACATTAGTTAACATGAACTAACAAAGAACAATAATTCTACAGCATTTATTAATCTTAAATTAATCTTAATCTCCACATTTACTATTATATTTTTACGATTAAAAGTTGTATCTGTTAACATTAGTGCACTGCGAACTAACATGAATATGAACATTATCTTACATAAAAAAAAACAAAAAACATATTACACATTGTTAGTTTATGATAGTTAATGCATTATTAATGTTAACAAATGAAACCTTAAGTTAAAAATAAAGAGTTACAACACAGCCAGCCCAGGACATTCCTGTGAAATATCTCTTTTTTTTTCTAAGAAAGAAAATCTTCCATGTTTGGCAACGACCTGAGGGTGAGTATGCGATGAACTGTCCCTTTAAGGCCTCCATAGATCATTATAGAAACATTCCAGTCTGAACAGTATATGTTTTCATTTGATTTCATTTGATTTTTTTCCTCTCATCAGTGGCGATGGAGAAATCTAATGTTAGCTCAGGGCCTGTATATAATATGGCAGAAAACTCTAGTCTGGCAGTTGCTTGATGTAAGGACTTCTGGGAAATCCTCCTACAGCGCCTCCAGTGATGTTCGCAGAAACAGAAAATTATTTATAGATTAATGTATTTATATCAAAGACTGTTCCTGTTGTTCACCGAGTTGCAGACGTGATTATTATCATCCATCCAAGGTCAAAAATTTATTCTCACTATTGTAACTGCCAAATGCTATAGTGAAAAATTGGCTACTTGAATGTCTTTATTTACTTCAGTGGAAATTCTTCTAAAGTTTATGTGAAGGATCTATCTATCTATCTATCTATCTGTATATCTATAATCTATATCTATCTATCTATCTATCTATCTATCTATCTATCTATCTGTCTGTCTGTCTAATCACCAAGACTTCATTTACTTGATCAAAAATAACTGTAATATTGAAAAAAAAATACTAAAATTCAAAATAACTTTTCTATTTCAATATTTTTAATCTGTAATTTATTCCTGTGATCAAAGCTGAATTTTCAGCATCATTACTCCAGTCTTCAGTGTCACATGGTCCTTCAGAAGTCATTCTAATATGATAATTTGCTGCTCAAGAAACATTTCTGATTAGCAATGTTAAAAACAGTCGTGCAGCTTAAAGGGTTAGTTCACCCAAAAATGAAAATTCTGTCATTAATTACTCACCCTCATGTTGTTCCACACCCGTAAGACCTTCGTTCATCTTCAGAACACAAATTAAGATATTTTTGATGAAATCCGAGAGGTATATGACTTGTCCATAGACAGCAATTTAACAGACACTTTCGAGGTCCAGAAAGGTACTAAAGACATTGTTAAAATAGTTGACGTGACTGCAGTGGTTCAAACTTAATTTTAAGAGACGAGAATACTTTTTGTGCACAAAAACAAAACAACTTTAATACTTTTTAACAATAACGACTTTATTCAACAATCTCTTTTCTTCCCAGTCATTATCCTTACGCAATTGATGCAGTAAGAACAGTGAAGGCTTCCGTGTTTACGTCCGAATGCCGGCTCAGTATTGGCCAAAGCTGATCACGTGAGCAGCACAACACGCGATGCTGACGCAGGAGCCGGCCAATAATGAGTCTTCGTTCTGACGTAGAACCTGGAAGCGCTGGACGTAAACAACAAATGAGAATGACACAGAAGAGAAGATATTGTTGAATAAAGTCATTGTTTTAGTTTTGTTTTTGCACACAAAAAGTATTCTCATCGCTTCATAAAATTAAGGTTGAACCACTGCAGTCACGTCGACTTTTTTAACAATGTCTTTAGTACGTTTCTGGACCTGAAATCTTGTGTAACACTGTTACTTATGCTCAATTTAATGCATCCTTGCTGAATAAAAGTATTAATTTCCTTTAAAATAATAGCGTTTCATGGTCAGTATGATTTTCTCTATTCACCTCTGATTGGAAGGTGTGGCAAAAGTTCATTTTGGACTGTGGCTGTAAAGTTACAGTTCAACAAATTGCCTAATATGCATTTTGCTTTACTTTTTTCTACCCATGTCGTTGTCATTTTCAGGAAAAATAATGATTTCAAGTGACTGCATCTGACATTTGAGACAGTAATAAACTAATTCAGATTCACCATGAGCCGCCGCATGTGTAATTGGTTTTTCTTTACATCTCCCAAATAATCCGAGCATAAATATGCCTCAAACTAGCTGCTGCCCCCGAGGAGAGATGCTGTAGAAAACACTTAATTACTGCTAATTAGGAATACTAACACAAGTGCATCAGGTGTTGTACACACGGCTCTGGATTAGATGGTGGCAGCAATATTTATCCCTTCAGAGGATGCGCAATCACACCGGCATTAATAAATTCAGCATTAATAAAGCTCAAAGACATGTTTATTAAATGGCCAAAGCCCACAAAAAGTCCATTTACATAAGTTAATTATTTGGACAGCTTTTTTTTGCCACAAAACGGCTGAATTTGATTAATAGTGTTTAGAAGGTGAGCTGCATTAAGGAGTCGAGCTGAATGGCGCCCTGGAGAGCGTTCAGATGTACAGGAAGTAATGAAAGCATTAATATTGTGGAAATTGACTGGCAAAGGAAGTTGTAGCTTGGACATAAGGTGTTTGGAAGTGTGGGCGAGGTGAGAACCCAACGCTTTGTTTTCCCTGTCAGTCGTGAGATGCTGATAGCATTGCTTTCTTGCCTTGCCGTCTCCCCTAGAGCAGCAAGAAAACCAACACTACATTATTCTAGCTTTGCTTGCGGCGCTTGTAGTCACTGTCAGCATCATTTGGGAATGTTGTTGTTTTTTTCCTCCAAATGTTCTTATTTTCCTCTGCTTGTTTGTTTTCCAGCGGTCTGACTTTGTTAACTGTGATGTTCTTTAAAGCAGTTGATGTCAAAGAAGACTTCTAGTTCAAAGCGAGCATAACTATTACTATAGTGTATACTTAAGATAAGGGAATTGAAGGTATCTGACAAAGTATTTCTGTCTGTCTGTCTACTTTCTATGTAGTCATCATCTGTTGTCATATTTAAATAAAGTTAAAATCCAGTGTCATCCATCCGTCCACCCATTATCATTTTTAAATAGTTAAAATCCATCCATCCATCCATCCATCCATCCATCCATCTGTCCAGCCGTCCATTGTCATTTTTAAATAGTTAAAATCCATCCATCCATCCATCCATCCAATTTCTTTTTAAAATGGTTAAAATCCATCCATCCAATGTCATTTTTAAATAGTCAAAATCCATCCATCCGTCCATCCATCCATTCATCCATCCAGTTTCTTTTTAAAATAGTTAAAATCCATCCATCCATTATCATTTTTAAATAGTCAAAATCCATCCATCCATCCATCCAATTTCTTTTTAAAATAGTTCAAATCCATTTATCCATCCACCCGCCCACCCACCTATTGTTCCATCCATCCATCCATCCGTCCATTCCTCCATCATCCATCCATCCATCCATCCATCTATCCATCCATCCATCCAATTTCTTAATAGTTAAAATCCATTCATCCATCGTCATTTTGAAATAGTTAAAATCTATCCATCCATTGTCATTTTTAAATAGTTAAAATCCATTCATCCATCCATTGTTATTTTTAAATAGTTAAAATCCATCCATCCATCCATCCATCGTCATTTTTAAATTGCTAAAATCCATCTATCCATCCATCCAGGAGGTGTGCTATTATTTTTCTAACGCTGGCATTCACCTGGTAGACGATTTAAAAAAAAAAAAGAAAAAAAAAAAAAAGATAAAATGCCTCTTGTGACTTGTTTGAAATCACCTAGAATAACAAACCTTGTGGCGTTTTTTTTTTTTTTTTTTTTTTCTGCACAGGCAAACCCCATAAAAATGTAAAAACGTAGCAAAACATCTTAGCATTTCTTATCATGTTTTTGTTTTTAAATTGTATTAATTTATTTATTTGATTTGTGCAATGCTAAAATGATGTATTAAAAGTGAAATGACAAAAGCATATTGTGTTGGGGAGATTGTTTACAAAGGCCAGGCAATTGTGGTTTCATTTCAGAACACAGAACATCATTAATCAAAAGGGTTTAAAGTGCAGCTCTGACATCTAAACCGTGTGATACTTGGCTTTTAGATGCAGATTTGTTTAAGCTACATTTTATAGCCGACCCTCTGCAATATCTTGCCAACTCACATTTATGGGAAATTTATGGAAGTATCACCTTGGCTGAACCGTGCGCCTCTTCTATTAATGTTGGCCTGCAGTGAATCACTTATTGTTTAATTTTTATGCGGCATTGGTTGTCTGCAGTGTTGAACTTTGAAACTTTTGGCAATCTGTAGTTTGTTAGATTTTTTTTTAAAATGTATATTATTGTTTGTGATATTTAGTAGTATTTCTCTTGTATATATATTAATATATATTATCAAATTTATCTAATTATATCTGAAAATAAGTAGCAGTTGAATATAATAGCTCTGTTGTTGATTTTAATCTCTAATATTATAGTAATGGACCAAAATGAGAGGGTTCCCTGTATAGTTTGCAGTATTATTTGGGAGAGATTGTTTTTTCCTTAAGAAAATCAAACTATCAGTATCGATATTGGCAGATATCATTCTGAATAATCGGCTGTCAGTATTGGTAGATCAATTTAGTATCGTGCATCTCTAATTAGGGATGCACCGATACCATTTTTTTAAAGGACCGAGAACGAGTACCGATACTTTTTTCTAGTACTCGCCGACACTGATGCCTATGCATTTATTAATTTCTCTCTCTCTCTCTCTTTTTTTTTTTTTTTTTTTTGGTGATGTAGCAGTTTTCCAAGCACAACACAGTGAGACTAATCAAGGACAGCTTCTTTATTATTACTCTAATGAAAAAAGTAATAATTTTTATGTGCTTGTCACAAACTTAAACAACAATTTCAGTGTCCAATAACCTTCAAAGGGCATAATTACCTATATATATATATATATATATATATATATATATATATAATTGTAAAAATAAATTTACAAACAAATACAACAAATACTATAGAGATACAAATTAAATAAACTTTTTTTCTTTTCTTTCAGATGCAGTAGGTTTATTTACCATGTATACATTTAACATCTTTTGTTGTTTTATTAACATTAATGACAAATAGGTTACGGTCCCTTTAAGACCGAATCCATGGATACTGACATATCCTGTTTTCACCCAAATGTTTACGTCCACTTAAGCCATAACCGACTGTATTTATGTGAGATACTCCACACGATGGACATTTTGACAACTATGTGTGCATTTGACCATTCAGGCGCGAAGAGAACTGATCGCGCGCTGTCTGAAAGAACTTGGATCGCGCGCAAGAAAGAGAGAGAGAGCGCGTCTGGACTGTGTTATTCAGCGCGATTCCGCCTATCCCGCCTTCACTAATCGATAACGAATTGTGATTGAAAGCATGCAGTTCGCAATGTGTGTGTTGTCATCATCATTTTGAAGTATTTCCTCACCCCTGAGGCTGACATTGTTTCTGCTGCCTCCGCCGGTGTCTCTGTGCACGGACAATTCTGTCAGTTCCGTCACGTGAGGTATTGGGCTTTGGTATCGGGGGTATTTTTATGAGTACAAGTACACGAGCTTGGTATCGGGCCCGATACCGTGCATCCCTATCTCTAATGTATTGTTGTTGTGTTAATTGCTTGTTATTTCTGTTCATCCTGCTATGATTAGGGCTATTAGTTAGGGCTATCTCATTTCTCCATGCCTAGACAAGTTATGTAAAAAGTCCCCACTCTCCCAGATCTATTTTATATTCATGTCTGCTTTATCAAAAGCAACGCTGCAGTTAAAAATAAGACTCTGTCTCTTAAAGACTGCAGCTGACAGTGTAGCACGTCTGTGAAGAAACCCATCCTTAGCTGAAGAGAGAGACCTGTGAGCATCTTCAAGTCTGACAGCAATGGGTCAGAAAACTGATGGAGAGATGCGGTGGAAACAGAGCCTAGACGGACTCTATCCAGAGCGTTCGGACTGACAGCAGTGCAGTGGTTTACAGTGAGCTGCTCCTCTAGTGCTCCTCTGCTCTGGCGCTGCTCAGCCAAATCAGTTGTCAGGCATTTCATTACACACCAGTCAGTCTCTCAGCAAGGCTCGGCCTTTAACCACATCAAAACACACCTGTGTGTGGGTGTGTGAGATACAGAGAGAAAGAATGAGAGCGAGAGAGAAACTTTCTTCATTGATGATGCTGTAGAGGCCATGTCCAGACCACAGGGTGCACTTATAGTGGCTTCCAAAAGTATTTGGAAACTAAAGTCAATTGAAGTTGTAATGTTTATGTTCATTATGTGCTGCGGTGTGACGCCTCCACAAGAAAGAGATCTTCAGCATTATTGCGCAAAGTTGAAGCTTAGGCCTGCTAGTAAGCCTAAATGGGAATCTGATAGAAACATTATGTGAAAGTAGTTGAAAGCTTTAATGTCCTGCAGTGTGACGTGTTAAAACATGCTACATTAAACAACATTTTTTTTATTTATTGCACATGCAGATTTCATGACCATATATTGATTAAATCTGCATTCGTCGCATCACAGGAACATTTCGATGAAATTGTGAAGCCTGAAAGTTGCTTAAAAACAAAATTGTTTCTGTTGTTCATGATGCAGGCGATTCAATATCATTGTGATCATGGTTTATTTCCCTTCAGTGAATTCAACTGATGTGATCAGTCAGAGAAGTTGTGTTGTGCATGAATGTGTTATCTGTAATGGATGACAGTAAATTATGTTGGGAAATATGTGATTCCCAAATTGGTTGAGGCCTGATTTATGCTGTACCTGTGCACTGTAGGGGTTGCACAGACTAGTCGACTAGCTCTGCCATGATGCTTTAAAGAGATAGTTCACCCAAAAATGAAAATTCATTTACTCACCCTCAAGTTATTCCGAGAGCGCTCATTAAGATGTGTTTGATTATACCATCTAGATGCTCAATATTGATTGGGTGAATGCACGTTTTAAACAGCTTATTGTTCAGGCAAGTTAATCACCGTTCTAAACTAATGCTGCTGCATTGTATTGCACACACATACAGATAGTAGCTCACACATCACGTACAGATTGAACGCACATGGAAACATTTAGTAGCGCAGAAATGTACCGTCAAAACTGTTCTGTGATTTATCAATGAAATAGTTTAGAAACTGAAAGGTTCAGCATATATTTCTTAGAAACTAAAACCCACAGCTTCACTAGTAGAGGAGAGACGCTGCCAGGTAGAATTAATTCACACACACAATCACTCTCTCACTAATGCATTCATATAAATGTAATCCTAATTGTGCTACTTTATCTGTATCTGATTTAGAACAAGCTGAAACCTGTGAGGAATATAATGACCCAAAGACAAGCACTGATAAAAATAAGCTGTTATAGCCTTGTGGGCAGCGCTGTGTCATATGTCATAGCTGTGCACAAGGCGACCCGCATTTTCATGTTTATTTGTTCGTTAATGATGTCATTGGTGTCTAGTCGACTTTGACTCGACTTTAACCACATGAATGTCGACTTAAAAAAAAAAATCTGAAGTCGTTCAACCCCTGTTGTGTGCTGCCAAATCCATTAGACCTTCACATCTACTTTCCTTCAAGATAATGTAAAAAATTATGGTTGCTTTTTTTTTTTTTTTACAAATTTTGTTAGAATAACTTTTTAACTTGAGATAATCTAAATATCCAAGTTGTAAATTATGCAAGCTCAAAATAATAAAAAAAATAAAATAAAATAAAAAAAAATAAAATAAAAAATAAAAAACTTAAAATTTTAAGGCAGGATGAACACTTAAAAAAAATAAATAAATAAATAAAATGATATTTTATATATATATTATGTGTATAATTATATAATAATTATAATAATTCTTAATTATATTATATCGCACTTTGTCTTTGTGTGAAGTCTTTGATTGAATGCAAAATGAAATTTTTGTGGTTAATTAGAATAAATTTGCATTGATGACTAGGCATATCGTGGGCCACTATTGAGTCACTTGTTGAGTATATTGGGTCAAGATGCACATGTTCCAGTGAGGATTATTTTATTTGTCAGACTTGATGATGTAGTTGTGTACTGTGTGTGTATATATAGATTCACAACTTGTACCAAAGGTATTAGTGCGATAAAAACAACCAGCACTTGAAAGTCCATTTTAGGCAGTGTGCTGGAGGTACAGGGGTGTCTAATTAGGCAGTGGGGGATTTCAAGTGATTGCAGAACTGCTTTGTTTAGTCTTCCTGCTGGTGGAGAGGGAGTAAAAGCGGTGTGAAGGGCCACTCGGCACTGCTTTAAGGGGCAGATCTCCCTCTGAGACTCAGCCGTGAGGGGCGACTGCTCACGAGACTTCATTAAAGCAGCTCTGGGCCGCGCGGTTCTTGTGCCGCTGTCGCTGGCGATTTGTTCACAACAAGTGCTCTCTGTATTTAACCATGTGAAGGCAAAAACTTGAAGGAATACCCTAGGTTAAATACAACTCCCATGACCCCAAGATGTTAAAGTCGGCATGAAATGGAAGATGCAATAGTCTTTTCTTCCCTATTGGGACGTATATCCGAGTGAAACGACTTTTTGAACGAGAAAAAATGTAGGGCTGCTAGGGTGGGACTTGATTTTTTTTTTCCATGGGGAATTGATTGGATGGTTGTGGTTTGCTGTTGGTGGACCTCATGTGAGTGACAGGCTGCCCCACCCTCACGCCAGTAAACACATCATCAGAGAAGAGATGAGATGTTGCTGCAAGAGGGAGGGGAAGTTATTTTGTTTAAACATTATAAGGCATGTGAAAAAAAAAAAAAAAAAAATGTGCACAGATGTGCACATTTATAATAAATACTGCAATATTCCATTAAAAAAAAAAAAAAGTTTACCAGTTTTGATTTCATGGTGCCTTTAAGATTACAGTTTTGTGGCTTTGTTCGTAGTTGTGAGACTAAAATCTATATGCTAGTGTACTCCTAAATTTTGATTCAATTATACTAAAAGAAAAAACTTTGAGACAGTTTTCACTCAGAAATTGCTACTAAATTTCACAAATAATTACAAAGAAATTATGTCAAGTAACACTTTGAATTACACAAGCTTTTGAAGGAGAAAGACTGACATAGTATTTATTTGTAAACGGAACTTAAATAATCTTTATTTTATTTACAACTTCGAAAAATATATATATATATTTTTAGAGTGTATCTTCCAGCAGATCTTTTAACATATTTTTAGTGTCTTCTTAACCGACCATACATATTGATGATGTGGTCTATAATTTCAAGTTTGCCAAGAGACATTTCTGGAGAAACGCCTTTTGAGGCAAAAGAGAAATAAATAAAAAAGGTGTTCTTTTGACACCATTTTGTTGTGTTTGACTGATTCAAATGGGACAAAAACTTACAGGGTTTGAACTTACTGTAACATTACATATAAAATTAACTGTAGTTATACTCTCTCTCTGTGTGTGTGTGTGTGTGTGTACAGGGCTTGAAATTAAATTTTTGCCCACCAGCCACTGTGGCTAGTGGTTTTCCAAAGTTACTAGCTACTCAGCATTTTCACTGGCCACAATTTTGACATCGATACCATGGGGAAAAACTGTCATATAGATATTTTTTAATATTATCTCATAATTTGGCAGCAGGTATATTAGGCTGCTGTCACTTTAAGACCTGACGCACGGATCCATTATACTGTTGCATATGCGTTTTCTTTCTCAACTGTTTACGTTCACTTAAAACATAACTGACTGTATTTACGTGAATACCCGGCATTTTGAAATTCGAGCCTGGTCTTATTAGAAAAAATGTACCTGCGAGGCGTAAAATATGTACAAATACGTACATAACACTGCAATTTCAATGTGAAATGTCCACTGAGTGGCGCTAAAAACATGTTTTTTTTTGCCGGAACAGATAAACATGAATATGGTAGGTTTTTATGACTCACTGTCGGAGAGATGAGAGAGAGAAAGCACAGCTGGTATCGTGTATCTGTTTTGTGGAAAATTAGTATTGGAAGCGTTTCAGATATTCGATGTTATGTGGTAATCCTCAACATGCTACACATGCTTTACATTGAGCTTAGGCCATATTTACCCCGTGATATTGCCTGAAATGTGTTTCCTTTTTGTAGTGTGGTGAAATTGTATATTTAATAAAAAGAAATGTATGGAAGTTGATTGTTGGCCTTGCATAAGCCAGGCATTTGAAGGCAAAGGGTTGAAAATTAAGAACAAAAAGATGTTATTACATTTTGTTGAAAGATTACAAAATGACCTGTGCAATATGTAAACATGCTCCACCTGACTGGCTGCTGGAGCAAGGAACAATCTCAAGACCATTTCTAAAGCGTGATCAAAGTAAGTGTGTGTTCTCCTGTACGTGTGGAGTCTTGTTTGTTTTTATTCCTCGAGTGGCTACAAGGCATATGCTGCTACTTGATCTCACTGCTGCAATGAGAGTGTTTTGTTTTCATCTGACGCAATTTGAACATATTGCAGCTTTAATTTAGCTGTCCTCAAGAGATACGCTGAGAAATGCTTGCTTATTACTTTCTGTCTCTGCTCTAGTGTCATATTTGAAGAGGAGATGCTTCATATAGTGTGACTGAAAAGGTTATTGCTCACATGCTGCTCTGGACTGGAAGTATCACGTTCTTCTCAGATGTTTCTGCTAAAATGACTCAAGAGAAATTCAAACTGATACAGAAAATCATTCAGAAAAAGAATCACTCTTAAAAATAAATGTTCTTTACTGGCATCTATGGTTCCATGAAGAACCTTTAACATCCATGGATACTTTCTATTGCACAAAAGGTTCTTTAGATGTTTAAAATGTTCTTCACACTAAGAAACAAATGGTTCTTTTAAGAACTGTTCACTGAAAGGTTCTTTGGGGAACCAAAAATTGATCTTCTATGGTACTGCTGTGAAAAACCCCTTCTGGAAGCTTTAGTTTTAAGAGTGTAGCAGCTCATCTCATTTGTACTTCTGAGAATTCCATGAGGAAAACATTTATATTGAGACTTTTGATAGAGACTTTAGCAAATCTATGCACATTTTGAGACATTGGTGTGATTAAATGTGAGATTTCTGGTGACTTATTGTGAGGATAATTATAATAATAATTATTATTGGTGTGATTAAACTTAACATAGAATAGACAAAAGTATTGTACTCTTGTTTTAATGGCTGTCATAATAAACTTAAATAGCTGTCATGCAGATACCACTAATATAATCTATTCAGCCTAACAAAAGGATTGTTTTAAGCCTCTCAAACAGGGTTCAGAGAAGCCCATCTTTAGTTTCTAGGGGCTTAAACTTTCCATCACTTCTCTGCGACGGATTAAAGCTGGATGCGAGCGTGGCCGCAGTGAATTTGACTTCTGTAAGCTTATAAGCATCCATGTGTGAAATACATGAAGTCAGTGGAGAGCCCTCCAGTATACGCTTGTGCTGACAGTGGTGAGAAAGTGTTTGAGCCGCAGGCAGGGTTCTGTGAGATGTCGCTGTTTTCAATCAGCTGCCTGCCAATAACTGTAATGTATATAAGGAGGATTATGGCTTCCTCCCGAACGCCCTAAATATAAACTTTACAGATGAGAAGATTGCAGTAAGGATGAGTGCAATAGTGCTTATTTAAACTAGGGCATGTTGGTAGACATGGTGTTCATCATCAAAACATGGTGAAGGTGGTTTGCATGGTCATACTTTTGAAAATAAAGGTTCCTGATAGAAACAAAAAGAGTTTTCCAGTTGATTTTCATTGGGATCCACAAAAATGTATTATGCTCTCTGGATCTTAGATAGAACTGAGAAACCACAACACAGATCTGAAGGACATTAAACATTTAAATGTCTTTTAATCTCCAAAGAACCATAAAGTCACAAGGAACCAGTGAAGAACCATTCTTTTTTTACGACTGTCGAATGAAAATCTTTTATTTTATCATTTATTCACCCTCATGTTGTTTCAAATCTGTATGACTTCATTTTTTTCACGGATAAACTGAGAAATTGAGATTGAGTGGAACATTTACTTACTTTAGTATTTATTACATACTGTTATAATATTTACTGTGATATTTTGAATTAGCTTTCATTTTTATATTTTCTGTTTTTATTTTAGTTAAAGTTTTAGTAATTTTTAATTTGTATTAGTTTTTGTTTTTTTATTAATATTTTTATTTAGCTTTAATTTATTTGTTTCAGTTTTAGTAATTTTAGTGCTTCAAGGCAGTATTTCCAATTTTCATTTAATATTTTTAAGTTTAAGTTTTTGTTTAATTTGATTTCAGCTATATTTCATTTACCTCAAATGATTTTTAAAAGTTTTATTTTTAGTTTTAGTTCAGTCTGTTCCACACACAAACTTCAGAAAACACTGCAAGAAACAAATCTGGGGGGAAAAAAATGAAAAAGTTCTGGTAATTTTATTTAAATTTACAAACATTTTTCTTTAACCCTAAAAGTCAAAACAATGCAATGCGAAATTCAAAATACTGGTAAACACCTGCGAAAAATCAATAGGGACAATTTCGTCATACATTGTTCCCCATTTTTACAGACTTTTCTGAGTGTATAGTATAATTTTATGATAATTTTATAGCAATTTTTTTTGTCCTTTTTGAAGTTTGACAGTCCTAGCAACACTGTAAAACCGAACAGTGAAATTAATTAAACAAAATGATTTTGTTTCATTCAAATAATAATGAAAGTTCATTGTACTTACTATAAAAAAGTTGTGTGAACTCAAAATTTGATTGTAGTAAGCTGAACTTAATATGATTGAGCAGATTTCTAATTCCCGGCATGCTTTGTGTCAGACTGTATTAGGAAAAAAAACTTAAAATTTAAAAAAAAACTTAAAACTTAAAAAAATGAATTAGTTGAAATGAAATGTTTTGACGTAATCAATGTTTTGAGTATTCTGAACTTATTTTTACAGTGTACAGTTTCTACCTTCCACCAAAGAAAGTAAAGCATACGGTTTTAGATCAACATGAGGGTGAGTAAATGATGACAGAATCAGTCTGTTCGGGACACCAACATCAAAAGCACAACATATGCTGTCGCTTGTCAGATTGAGCAATGAAAGAAGACGAAACCACAGGTTCAGAGGAAGTGTTGTTTCCACAGTAAGAGTCGTGTGCAAGGAGGCATTCATTATCTGAGCTGTGCTTTAAGGGATCACAGCCTTTGATAATCGTCTGTGGATATTTCCGGGTCATGAATAGCCTGTGACGGATCGCAGGATGTTCATTTGAAAATTGCTCCTGCTGTTAATCTGCTGGAGAGGTTTAATGGTGTAATGTTCATTTGTTTTCAGGAACGGAGCGACATCAAATAGTGATCAAGCTGAAAACACAAAGACGGTTGAGAGGGTTACGGTCTCAGAAAGTGCTTGGGCAAGATTAATACTGAAAACAATGGCTTCTAATATTCAGACCGCTTTATTTTAACCAAACACAGTACATTTATTTGACTGACCAGCATCTACAGGCACTGAAGTGTGTTGTTGAAACTAGTGTTAGTGTCACGATAAAGTAGTTAGTAGTCATTATCAGTATTGTTGTAATGGTGTTTAAATATGATGTAGAATATGGTCATGATATTATGGACCCTCAGACCCCTGAGGGTTATGGAAAACAATGTCCTGAGAATCCACCAAACATTGTTTTGGGAAGGACATTTGCTTTCAGAGGAACACAAGTTCAAACAATGTGAGACTTGCTTTCTTTATCCGTGTAAATCTTGTTAGATTTCTGTGCTGTAAAAGATCTGAAAGTAAGACATGAGATGTTGTGAAACGTTCTTTTACCTCTAATTTGTTGGAATCTATACACAGTGGTGTTTACTGTTGTTCTTCTTTTCTTTTCCAAAACATTGTGGCAGCAACTTTTGCGTCATTCGATATTCTTCAGAAAATGTAAAAAAAAAAAAAAAAAATCTTTCGTTAGTGTCTTTGGCCAAGCAGTTAGAAAACAATGAACATCTGGATGCAAGAGCCTAAGAAACATCAGGGGAAGAACGAATATTTCAACGGCTTCAACGGAAGAGTTTCTTCTAGCCTGGATTGAAAAGTCGCAGTCTTGTTTGAAGCACCTTTGATTTGCACCGTCTTTTCCCTTCAAGAGCTCTTTGTAGTGTCCTTTGGGGCCCGACTGTATCTAAACCCCCTGGAAAGCCACTATGGAGAAGATTTGAAGGATGTGCAAGTAATGCGGAGCAAGTTTCGAGCTCTCAAACAACACGCCAAGGTGTCAGCATCACAAATAAAGCTCCCCGTGGGATGGCTTTATTGTTGTTTACATAAGAAAATCATTACACGCTTGACAAAATTTGGCATCAGTCGTGCCCAGGGGAAGTTCATCAGGAAATATTTGTTGCTAAAAAACAAACAGATGACTAAAATTACTGTGGTAACGCATTCAGAGTTGCTCATGCACACAAGATCATGTTCCACAATGTCTTCTGAAAGTTATTGGTGCCATGCAGATTTGAAGAAAGCAGGAGGGGTGAACGTTAGTCAGGAGTCTAAATTAAACCCAAGGGTCAAATGTCTGAAAGATGCTCTTTGTTCATGATCAGAAGACATTGTTAATAAGGCATCAGGTAAAGGCATCTGACTTCATGTGAAGCATTTCTGAATATTCACTGAGGGAAAAAAATGTAGGGTTGGGACATTGTGATTTGATTTAATTGATTTTAGAGATATTACTTTAATGCACTGTTTCATTTATCCACTATAGGATTTTTCACACTAAACTCATTCATACTAAACTCCTCTGTTATCTTGCTTCATGTTTCACATTGCTCATAATTTACCCGGGGTTAACAATTAATCCTGTGGTATTCATAAATTGATGCTGTACTTTCCTAAACCTGGGGTTAATGTTCTTATTTGTGGTGTCAGTGTCTTCGATTGTATGAAGACTGCAAGCAATACGTTTATATAAAGGCTCTAGAGGGCTTATTTTGGTAATCGAGTAACTGGTCGATTATTTTGACGATTAATAGAGTAATTGGGCGGTTATTTTTGACGATTAATCGAGCAACTGGACGATTATTTTGAAGATTAATCGAGTAACCGTTAAAAAAAAAATTGTGATAATAAAAATAGACCTAAGCGAACAATAAAATGACTTAAAATAATAACAGTGAGGTAATATTAATAGGCTACCTATTAAATAAAGTACCAAAAGCAAGTAATCATATGGTTTTATTGAACAACGCTGTTAAAATATATAACATAACATACATAATATAAACAATTAACTTATGTACATTACGTATTATAACACATGCCTGCAGAGGGCACCTTTGTTGTTGTTACACTTTACAGCTCAAATCCTTGTTTAAAATTGGCCAAACATTTAATTCACATGTCCTCTTAATCTTTAATATTTGGCCACTTCCTCATGTTTAAACTGCTACAGCCACTGTAATTTCTTGAACAAGAATATGTGGACTTCAAAACAAATTCAAATTCAGAGCGAGGGTTTAAACTTGTATTTTGAAATCATGACGGACAGTTCGCATATTGATGTATTCTGCTGTTGGCGTAGGCTTATAAATGCTTATATATGATTCACCTTACAAATCTGTTGAAATGGCACACATTGCATTCACAGATGAATGTTATAAGCCAACCAAACTCACAGCATATGCAGAGATGAAGTTTGAGAGGCGCTCCACGCATGTAAATGATGACAGTTCATGTGGAGCAGCATTTACTGTGAACGGAGCCGCTCTGAGAAGCACATAACCTAAAATCGCATGTATATTAGGCTTATAATTATAATTATATTTTTATATATTTTATTAAATCCACAGTGCAAATATTTAACTGAATCGCAACCTTTGTGAATTTACAATAGCACTATGCTATAGTATGATTTTTGAATGGTTTTAATATATCGTGCAGCTTTAGAAAACGGTCTAATAATGCGGTTCATGGATTCTCGTCTGTGGAATGCGCCTCTTTCTATGGAAGCTTGCTTCTGCCATGAAATAAAAAATTTAAAAAAGGTAAAGCAACGTTTTATAAAGTCAGAATTATGAGATATAAACTCTCAATTCTGACTTTTTTCTCGCAATTGCGAGTTTATATCTCGCAATTCTGACTTTTTTCTCAGAATTGTAAGATATAAACTGTTATAAAGTGCAATAACTGTTATAAACTGTTATTGCATGTTATAAAGTGTTATTGTGAGGAAAAAAAGTGACTCTTTTCTCAGAATTGCAAGTTTATATCTCACAATTCTGACTTTATAACTCGTAATTGCATGTTATAACATCAGAATTGTGAGATATAAACGTAATTCTGACTTTATAAAACGCAATTGTGAATTTAGCTATATCACGCAATTCTGACTTGCAATTGTGAGTTTATATCTCAAAATTCGGAGAAAAAAAGTCAGAATTGCGAGTTATAAAGTCAGAATTGTGTGATGATAAAAACTTGCAATTGTGAGAAAAAAGTCTGAATTACCTTTTTTCTTTTTTTTTTTTCTTTTTTATTTAATGGCGGAAACAAGCTTCCATAACTTTTTGTATTTTTCCGGTTAATCGACATGGGTAAATTGCAATCGAGGATTTTTTTTAAAACCGAGTACTCGAATTTTATCGAGGAATCATGACAGCCCTATTGCTGACTACTAGCAAGTTTATCCTCAATTGACTTTTATACATGTTTCTTAATCAGCATATTAGAATGATTTCTGAAGATCATGTGACAATAAAGACTGGAGTAATGATGCTGAAAATTCATTTTTAAATATATTCAAAACAGTTATTTTAAACTATAATAATATTTCACAATATTACTGCCTTTACTGTATTTTGAACAAATTGGTGAGCAGAAGAGACTTCTTTCAAAAACATCAAACATTTGAATGATGTGTATTAAGACAGGATCAGTTTTGATTTCATGTTGATGTTAGACGTGGCTTTAATGATTTTTATGATTAACAAACTGTAGTAACTTTCACTCATCTTGATCAGCACACACACTGTTCAGTCCTGGAGTTCATTACAGAAACTTGCTGCCTAATAAGAATTCACACCAGGCCCTCTCGATGTGTGTTACTTAAATTCAAGGTCTGTTTCAGACGGCTGTTGGTGTAAAAGCTTATTTTGACAGACGCAATACCTCTTGAACTCACGACAAATTGGATAACAAGCTGCAGTGAGGCGTGCCGAGGAAGTCACTGCTTTCAAAGCAAACCAGCGGCTGAAAATAACGCCTCACATGTTTCCGTTTATTTTTCATTTCTCTGTTTGTTTCCTTCTATACATTTTATTTCAGCACAAACACTTTTGTCACAAAATGTCACAGCCATCAAAGTCTATTCACACAGCACATTTCGTTTCGCTTTTTCTGATGGAAAGAATGTTGTTCTCTTCCTTGTGAAATTGCGGCGCTTTTACAAGATATTTAGAGTGGAAAATCCATGAAATAATCAAAATCTAACAGACAGTCGCCTCAGATGGAGGAGTCACACACCATTACGTCCTTGAAGCCTGCTGGGACGGAGGTGCTGGCGAGAATAGCCTAAAGCCGGCTCGTTCCTCACGCTAATGCGTAGGGAATTAAACTAATATTTAAACAATGACACCACCGACGAGTCCTGCTCAAACAGATACCAATCCATTTATGAGATTGCAAATATATGTCAAGGTGAGAGAAGATAAGAATTGGAGTTTGCATTCTGGATAACACTTATATTTGATAATGGAAATGATTTTTGACGAGGTTGATTTACAATGCTTTGCAAACCATTGAGATACTCTTTTAGATGCTTAAACACGATATGCATCAAAGCTGTGATTAAGGGGTTTTGTGTGTTCTGTGGCTGATAGAAAAGGTGATAAAGTTTTACAGTAGGTGCATGGTTAAAATTTTCATTCTTTTATATTAGTTGTCAACCAATAAGTGATATTTCAATAGTCTGCTGATAACTAGATAATATCAGACTGATTACTATACTTGACTCACTTGATGATTGCTGATATAATGTCAGTGATAATAATCATAAATGACTTTTGAATTTTATTTGTGAAACAGAATATCCAGTGAGAACAAACTTACATTGCAGGAACTGACTGCATTGTGAAAGGTTTTATGTGCCAGAATCAAGTCTTTTTTTTTTTTTTTTTTTTTGTCAAATTAATTTTTTTTTTTTTTACACTTTACTCAAATAATAAAAAAAAAACTGTTCACTATAAATAAATAAATAAATAATATATATATATATATATATATATATATATATATATATATATATATATATATATATATATATATATTCATGATTTGTTAATTTTTTTTCTTTTGTCAAATCAACTTTAATTAATGTGGTTCCGATAACATACTATTTTGAGTTTCTGTTGATTAAACCAATCACCTTCATTGTATTAACTCAACTTTAATTTCAGTGAACTCTTTTTAAGTTAAAGGTGCAATATGTAAAATTTTTGCAGTAAAATATCCAAAAACCACTAGGCCAGTATTATATATTTTGTTCACTTGAGTACTTACAATATCCCAAATGATTCCGGGACGTGTGAGGAGTCGCCTGTCAATTGCGTCATACCCGCGTCATATTCCGGTTTTATTTTGTAGAAACCATGGAAACAACAAAGACTAATTTTTGTCATGTTTTAATGGGCAAGGGAACAACTGTTTGGTTACGTTTATAGACAGAAAACTAAATATTGTTATAGCTCAACACGTTTAGTCTTATTGTTTAAATCTAATTTTCTTGATTTTTTGCGAGTACCATGCTTTACCATGCCTCAGAGAAAAACACTACTTTGTCAAGTAGCTAACAGCATAATCAGATGCAGCTTTAATTTTAGTAACAGTAATACAGCATTTTCTCCATCATACAATACGTTTTAAAATGTATCGCATGCCATTTATCAACACAAGCCATCCAGCATTTAATATGATATTCTAAAATCGATCTATCTTACTGCAGTGTGTAACAGTGTCTCACAGCAGCCACCGAGCGAACGCACAGAGTAACGTTATAACATTTTCAACACACTCAAATGTATCTAATATAATAAACAGAGCTGCGTTACCTCATACTCATGACCGGAAAAGCGGAAGCGGTGCCGGCGACTGTGGCATAATAAAAGTTCCTCTGCTCGTGAGGCGTGTGTTGCGCAATCGCTCCAGTGGCCTCGTTCAGCTCCCACAACACTCGGTCCTGCTCTGCTTCATACTACAGTAATGTTAAGAATCTCATCCATGAACATGATTCCTTCCCGAGTCCTATCCCGATTATTTCCACCGGCCGTTGAGGTGAAGACCACATGTCCCAAGATTCCGCGCTGAAACTTGCCGTCATCAAGCTACGCCTTCGTTTTGAATAGGCCTCTAGCGACCTCTAGCGGACAGAATTTTTACATATTGCACCTTTAAACCAACCGTTCTTTTTTACATTGTTGTTTTCTGTTAATATTACAGCCTGATTGATGTTTCAGTCTGTCATTTAGTCAGAATGATTAGTGAAACTTGTAAATACATTGATAAAATAAGTGATAAGTTATTTTGACTAATTGCATAATTATTCCCTGATATGTACAATACATTTTCCCCCTTAGCTAAGTAGACATTTCACTAGTGTTCAATTCTGGCATGTGATAGCTAACTATATAATAATAAATAAATATTGACATCAGAAGTATAATTTCTTGCTTACATTTTAAAGTTTACCTGAATTTTAAAACATTAGGCAATATTTGTATTTACTATTTATTTTTGACATTTTATGTCATATTTGTGTGTGAATATAATATATATATATATATATATATATATATTTTTTTTTTTTTTTTTTTTTTTGATATGCTCAAGTTAACAGAGACTGAGATGGCAGAAAGCACATCCTGTTTGTTTTCTTTACTTTACAAAGGCACTTTAATTGTGAGTTTAATTGTGAGCCACAAGGTTTTTTTGTTTTTTTTTCTCCGACTAATATAATTTTTGGTCGACTAAGCTTCTTCTAGTCGACTAACAGTTACTTGAATATTTGGGGGCAGCTGTACAAATTTTATTGAAACTGAATTGCAATTACAAGGCATTCTCAGTTCAGTTCATTAGGCCAACTACGACTTCTGTTAGTGTTATATGCTAATTAATTGGCCTGGTTGATGTTTCGGACTGTAATTTAGGCTGAATGGACTCATGGACAGTCTGATGATGATGAGTCGACATGAACCACATGAGTTACATTAACAGAAGCATTAATCAAACAGATAATGTAGTCAAACAGAATCTGAGGTCTGATTCTGCACAGTTCATTTCTGATTGTGGATAGCGCAGCACAGCGGGCTTTTAGCGGCCGGATGACAACTGAGCCTCAGTGGTTTGTGGCAGTGGGAACAGGTCAGGCTGTCCATTCCAGATGGGCGGAGGTGATCGGTGGACGCCTCGGGCCGTTCCTGGGCAAACTCCAGCCACCAGCTGCTACCTGTAATACTGCGGCATGCTCCAGTTAGCATCTCTGCAGAGTGCAGTGGACCAGCATTTTCTCCCTTCCCATTGCTCTTCCATTCCCAGAGTTCTAAAAAATGAATTTTTCTTGATTATGGATGGATGTATTGCAATTTTACATGCTTTCTAATCTAAACCAGATATGATGACCAACTGCAACAAACCTGACAAATATTTAGATTAAAAGTGCACAGAAAGCAGCATAGTGATTATTGTTGTGTCAGATGCAAAAATGAATGAGGGATGAGGGATATTTTTGGTTGATATGCACATTGGATTTTCCATGTCATGAGTATAACAGCTTTTATGGATGATTTATATTGAAATTATTTTTATATAGTTATATTTATAATTTAAGACCAAATTCCACATTGTAAAATATTATCAATAAGTCATGGCAACATCAAACCTTTTACAACTCATCAAAATAATTTAAGCAATTTCAACTTTTTAAAAACAAGTTATATAAGATTCAACTCAATTTAAGTCAGTTTAGTATAATTTAAGTTGATTTAAGTTGATAAGGCAGATAAACTTAAGTTTTTAAGTTGAAACTGTACTTCCTGTTTGTACCTCAATTAAAACTTAAAGGGTTAATTCACCCAAAAATGAAAATTATCCCATGATTTACTCACCCTCAAGCCATCCTAGGTATATGTGACTATCTTCTTTCAGGCAAACACAATCGGAGATATATTTAAAAATATCCTGGCTCTTCCAAGATTTATAATGGGGGGCGAGATTTTGAAGCCAAAAAATTGCATCCATCCATCATAAATATAATCCATACGGCTCCAAGGGGTTAATAAAGGCCTTGTGAAGCAAAGCGATGGGTTTTTGTAAGAAAAATATTCATATTTAAAACTTTATAAACTACAATAACTAGCTTCTGGCAGACGAGTAACCCCCTGACGCGATGTATGATGTAGGATGTAGGAGCGTAAGCTTAGATGCCTTTCGCGGTTCACACAAATAGGGCTGGGCAGCAAACTCAAGCTCCTCTTCTCTTAAATCGAAATCCTCCGATACTTCTCTTTAAAAATTCTCATTTCAGACTTCTAAATGACTGGTGTTTTGTTTTGCTCTATCCTTTGCTCTTCCATGTTCGACATTGTGCTATACGTCGGGTCAGGGGTCGATCAAATCGATGTGTACGGCCATCTGCCAGAAGCTACTTGTTACAGTTAATAAAATTTTAAATAGGGATATTTTCTTACAAAACCCATCAGTTATGAATGCCACAAAACAAAGAAGTACTGTAGGCTTGCACATTAATTTTTGTCATTACATCACTCCTGACATTCACAAAATAATCATAATAAACTTTTACTTCAGCTCGTGCTCCCTTCTGCATAGATGAACACTGTAGTAGTTTTTAAAACCTCTCCTTTTAATAGCCTGCATGTATCATTCTAGACACCTGCGTTTCTGGCTAACAGCGTATTCCTCCATTGACATTTAACAGAAGCAGCTCCACCTGCGAGCGATGTGTGACCCCTCATTAGTGGTGAGGGGATTTGAGTGGGGAACTGTAAAAATGCTCATAAGGCTGTTAATGTACATTAAATGGACTTTAAATTATGGCAGGGTTGAGTGCCCACTGGATGTATGGAGACCATCTTTTGGTGGATAAGGTGCCGGTTATGGGAATGTTGGATGAATTGCTGCCGTCTTTCCGTTTGGTCAAAGCTGTGGATCAGTGGGTCATGGAATACTTTGCTTGAGAGCGTATTTCCATTAAATCGCTAGGTAAAAGCTGCTGAAATCGTGGAGTCTGAGGTTTAATGTCTCAGTGTTATTGGGGAGTGTTAGATCTCTCTTCTTTCAAAATTGCTTTATTTTAGCAACACTAACAAAGAAATTATCAAAATATTATGACATTGCCATGTGTTTTTTATTTATTTATTGGATATGTACACATGTATTCACACACACACACACACACACACACACACACACACACACACACATATATAAATGTGTATGTGTGTGCAACTTTTTTGCTCATCAGACACTGTAGCCAGTGGGTTTCCAAAGCATTTTCACTGGCCACAATTTTGACATCAATACCATGGGGAAATACTACCATATAGATAATTTTAATATTATCTCATAATTTGGCAGCAGGTGTATTAGGCTGCTGTCACTTTAAGACTTGACGCACAGATCATTATACTGATCCATTGTATATGTGTTGAAAAATTTATATTTTGTACTTAGTTTATTATTTCAGATGCCTTTCTAAAAGCCTACAAATGGAAAAGTTAGAGGCTATTTTATATAAAAATCAACCCGCCAAAGCGACTGCATTATATATATGTGCATATATATATATATATATGTATATATATATATATATATATATATATATATATATAGTATGTATGTGTGTATATAATTATTTAAGAAATATAGCATTTTAAATAGACTTTTTTTCTTGAAGATTTTTATATGTAATATAATTTTCGAAGATAAAATATGACACATTTGAGGTAAAAAATGAAATATTCTTCATGAGATTCACACTATTATTTGTTGGCATAGCATTATAGCCTAAGAATTGAGAGAGGAAGTTATTAAAATAACCACAAATAAAGCAACCGCATAGCATTTGAAAGCACAAAGTTTGGTGTTTTCTGTATCTGTTTCAGTGTGCCTTTATTTTTACTTGTGGAAATCTCAGATATCTGTGGGCAAATTAGGAGTGGCTGCCAAAACAAGAAGTGATTTAGATGTTGAAGGTAAGCCTTCATCAGCCTCAGAGAACTGAAACATATGGTGACATTTAGTTCAGGGAATTCTCTTCACAATTGTGTATGGACAACTTCAATTTGGGTCTCGAGTCCCAGCTGTAATTGAGGAAAGTGGGATATGGAGTAAAAGTTCACATGTGCAAAGATCACATATTATGGCTTATTTCCCACTTTCTATAAACGTGCATGCTAACATCCAATTAGTGAATAACACCACCCTGCATCATATTTGCGGAATGAAATCCAACACTTGTTTCTTGCTAAATTCGGGGCGCTGATTCTGAAACTAGTGCCTATTTTGCTCTAGCACAACATTTGTAAAGTGAAGAAGAGTTGAATTATCCCTTAATCAGAAAAAAAAAAAAAAAAAAAAAAAAACTGCCACAAAGACATGATTCCTATCTTCCTCTGAGCCAGCAGGTTACAACTGTTTGTTCAATTCTCAGCCCATTTTCACATGAATGACATTACTTTCTGCCTAATCCTGATTTCAAGATAAGATTATGACCAGTGACAGAAGAAAATGCAAACATGACCCAGATGCACACATCTGTGGGTCTTTTTCTACATCCAAACAGTGAGATTATATTAATTGTTCTTTGACATTAAAAGGGGCTATGTAGAATTAAGAAATTTTACTTAGAAGTAAAAATAAGTAATACTTTTGCTGCAATATACTGTCAATGAACATTCAGACACCATCCACGCTGCTGAGAGCAACATTTAGATGAATATGTAAATATATGCTGGACGCTTTCCTCTTATTAATAAAATAAACACACAATAAAAATGACAGCGGTGAGAAAGAAGCAGTTAAGAAAGCATCTGTTCATAGCGATATGAATATGTTTGCACCAGCTCTGCAATTCACCGCCATCATGTCGACAGATGAGGTAATTAAAATTACACTGTTATGATAGTTTGATTATAAAGTATATTTGAGAGTATAGACTATAGATCTGATTATGTGAGACTATAGATTGAATTAATCCATTTTCTTTGTATGTCACATGCACAGTACAGAATGGCCCTTTCAGTATTATCCTGAACATTGTATAAGCATTTGTTTCATAAAAATTCTTACATATAGCCTCTTTAAATGGAGTATTTGAATGGAAACCTTTGATATTTAAGTGCTTTAAAGCTGATTTTATATATAATTTGAGTTTTATTGATAGTTTTTATTGATATTTTTGAACTTAGCATCATCAAATTATGTCATATTAGGCCTTTTTTTGCCAATCAGTCAATTTATTTTTCAAGATACGGTGCTGTGTAATAATTTAAATTCTTTTACTGTGTTTTTTGACAGCTAAGAATGATATACAGTTTGGAATGTCATGAAAGTCAGTAAATAATGACTGAATGTTAATATTGGGTTGAATTATTCCTTAGATTCAATTAGATTTAATCAATTACTTAGATTTTGCTCCTGAAAAGCGACACTGAACATGCAGACTGTTTTGGCCTGGACCCAGTTGGATCTCAACATCCATCTTGGCTTTAAGGGATAATTAAGCAGCGTTTGGTCTGAAAAGTAATTCATTATGCAGTATGAGGATGATATGTTCATTAGATGGACTTGTGTTATTATCATTTTAAAGGGTAACCCGGCCATGACAACAGAAGCAGCTTGAAGGTCTTTAATCATGTTTGTTGGTTTGGTTGGAGGTGGTCTGGCAAGCGTTCAAAGAACTTGGGACCCGAAACCGTCTGCCTTCGCTCCAAAACCTTTAATGTTTGCTTTGGCTGAATGTAGCTCGTCTGTCCCGTCACGCTCTTCTCTGAAGGATTCTTTGTATGGTGAGGTCGGTCATGTCCGCGTGACACACTCTCATATTAGTCTGGCAAAGCTGATAATGACAGACTAGATGAAGATAAAGGCAACAAACACTGGCCATGTTCCCTCAGCCTGGCTCAAACTATCAGAGACATTTCTGTGGGTTTGTATTGAGATGTTTGTTTACAGTGGCTGTGTCTCTTTCTACTCCTTAGTTCACTTTGATTTGAATCAGGATGTCATGAACACAAATTTGCATTTATTGTGCATATTCATTGCAGGTGCTAAAAATTACATAATGGGAACTGATTATACCATTATGAAATATATATTCAAATAGAATAATTATATAATTTAATATTGTTAAATATGATATTGTGTAATCAAATGAAATAATTGTTTTATTAAATTAACTAGCATTTCATATTAAAACAATTATTTAATTATATAATATGTTTAACATTAACTAGCATGTCATAATTTTAAGATTTTTTTAAAAACATTATATAATCAAATAAAATAATTGTTTTATTAAACAGATGTCATAACATTATGAAATACTAGTTGATGTTATATAATCATATAAAGCAATTGTTTAATTAAAATAAAATTTCAAAAAATCATGAAATGCTTGTTAATGATACAATATTACATAATCAAATAAAATAATGTTTTTTTTATTCAAATTATTTAATAAAATCATGAAATGCTAGTAAATGTTAAATATTATATAATGAAATAAAATAGTTTCATAAAATCATGAAATGCTAGTTAATGTTAAATATGATGTTGTATAGCCTAATCAAATGAAAAATTGTTTTATTAAATTAACTAGCATTTCATAATTTAATACATTTTATTTAAACATCAAATAAAACAATTGTTTTATTAAATAAAATGTCGTAAAATTATGAAATGCTTGGTTATGTTAAATGTGATGTTATATAATCAAATAAAATAGTTAATTGTTTTATTAAAAATAATTTAATAATACAACCATAAGTTAATGTTAAATATATTGGTAATTAATTGGTTAGCATTAGAAGGTTGTCTTTTGTTAGATTATTTTATTTATATTTTCGAAAAAGGAAGGCACTTACCTTTGTAAGTGTAAACATTAAGACGTTTGAATTCCATGATAATTTAAGAGATTTAAGAAATCATGTTTCGATAGGTGAATATAGTGAGCTTCCTAACCTTTCTGGGAATTTCTAGGGAGCAAATGCACTGTTTTTAACAATGGGACAGCCCTATATTGTCCGGCTCCCTGTAGTGCGTTTACTACTGAACAAGAGTGTAGATTGAGACAGAACCAGAGTTGACAGAACTTCGAGAACAACACAGGCTGGTTTGTGTTTTCTCCTCTTTTGATAGACACAAACATGGTGTCCTGATCAGCTGCACGGTAAAGCAATAAGCTTGTTTTATTGGTTGCTTTGTTTCTATTTTCATTGCATCAGCCCTGTTCACATTAGAATCTAATTTTCCACAAATCACCTCTTTGCATAGCTGTGTTTTAACCAATGTTTTAAGAAATTGTATGATTGGCTGTGTTGTTGTTGCTTGGTGTTTACTTTCAGTGAGGACAGACAAATGATTAGATGCTCAAAATCTGTGGTGTTGCAGCTGGTTAGGACAGTGAAAGGCAGTTGGAGCTAGAGTAGCGTCATTCTGTCCAAATCCTATGGGATTTACTCTGAAACTCTGATATAATAGGTGTAGTGTTGCACGATATACCGGAACTAGAAAGACATCATGATAGCCTGCTATTAAAAATGGTATGGTTCCACATTTTATCAGTTTAAGAATGAACATTGCATTCTAATAAGAGCCGTATTTCATAATTTGCATCAATGTATGACAGCGGCACAGGTGTATACAGAGCTCTAGCCTGCAGGGAATAAAATATATTGGCGCAGAACATGAGAAAATAAATGTGTTTGATGTTTAAAAGAGTTATTAAAGGGTTAAGGCTAAGCTTCGAAGCTTAACAAATCTTTTGTTTCGAATCAGTGGTTTGGAGCTTGAATCAAACTGCCAGAGTCAAGTGAACTATTAAAGTTTCAAAACACTTATGACGTAACGAAGCCTCTTATACTGAAATCATGTGATTTTGGCGCTCTTACAGTTCTTCCATACAGTTCTCTTTCACGGATTATAGCTCTTGAATGGTCAAAAATATGTCAAAATGCCAACCTGGTGAGTATCCACTCAAAGACAGTCGGGTATGTCTTTAGTGAACGTAAAATAGAAATCGGGTTTGTTCCAATGTATTGAATCCATGTGTCAGGTCTTAAAGTGACAGCAGCATAATAAATCTGTTGCTGTCTGTGCGATTAATGTTAATTAAACAACAAAGGAAAAGAAAAATTATAAAATGTTAATTCATATTATTCAATTACTTTTACTGTTTTAGTTTTTTGCCCTGGTATCAATTCAGTGTTGGTATCACAATATTTTAGACAGTCATAATTTTGGTATCATGACAACACTAATAGGGTGACACTCATAAAAACATGCCATGCCAAATTTAAATGCAGAATGGATTAAAAAGAGAGCAGTTTTTTTTCACATTGCAAGTTTGTTTTTAATGTTTTGCATTCAAATGCATTGCATTGATTCCTAAGAATCACATTTTGTTCTCAAAATCCTCATCTGTAATGTATCTAGACTTATTTTATTTTTTAATTTTCCACCCATTCTTTATTATAATTCACATTATATTACATTCATGTATATACAACATGATACATCATATTCAAAACATCACAGAAAAAAACTATATGAAAGTTTGCAAGGAATAGAATCACATGCATGATCAATTATTTGTTGAATGAGATCCTTTTAAAAAAGATATTTAGTTGGAAAAATTGATTTTGATGGTCTTAAAAGTAGACTTAATTTACTTTAAGCAAAAATGAATTGCTCTTTTTTTCCTTTTAATTTTCGGGTGAAATTTGCTATTAACAGATTTCATGAGCGAGACAGAAGCTGAATGAATCAGATCAATGCTTCAGCTAGAGTCCAGCTCACTAGTTCTCTCCCAGTAATGAAGTAATGGAGTGCCTGAGCAAGCTGTCTAATCTATAAAGATAGCTTAGCGTGTTTAGCCTAATACCCCAACATGTGCTTGAGTCCGAAGCTTCGTTTAGCAGTAGCAGACGAGTCCACACTCCCACCGCTGTTTCTGAAGTCGCTGATGTGGAGTTGGTTTTGATGAGCACGTATCTGATGGCGGATCGATGTCGATTCAGAAGCTGCGGCGCTATCGAGCGCGGCTCCTGCGACGTGCGAAAGCAGCCTGGACTTGATTAGTCATGGAATTAGCACAGAGCTCAGGTTTCCCCGTCTCAGCCCACGACGGACGGCTAAAATCTCTTTGCGGTTCTTAAATGAGTCCGAGTGCTCTCTCGTTTTCGCTATCCCATCATACTCTCCAGGGCTGCACTACATGATAAATGACTTATTGGGTGGCCACTGACAAAAGTCTCCACACACCAGCCAGGCAATAAACAACAATGATCATTGATTTTTCTATGCTCCTCGCCATGAAACAAAATGAACCAAAATGACATGTGGTTTGTTGGGACTCGCTTCAGGTGCTGCGAGCGGTGTGGGCCATCAAAGAGAGCGGCACATCATCTCTGTCAGCTGTAAATTAGGCTAGCGCTGTTTTTCTCCGAGGTGCTGGAGGTGAACGGGCTGGCAGAGAGTCTCTCGGTGGGCCGCAGGACCCACCATATGGCAGCGGCCATATGCAGGAGATCCCTGTGGCCAGGTAGACTAATGAATACCGTGGAGAGTTGCTCCAAGTTTTTTTGGCATGACTTTGTTCGCTGGGCATAATCAGATCCCATGGCTGGTTTTGCCGCAGCATGAAATCTCTATCCCACAGTTTTTTTTTCATCCTATACTTGGTGTCAAATACCTGCCGTATTGTTCACAGAGGGTTTGCACACTTCATGACCAATTAATTCCTATGACATTTTCCCACAAAAAAAAAAAAAAAAAAAAAGTGCAGCACAAAACTTTTTACTTGTAACTTAGAAAAATCTTTTAACTTAAAAAAAAAAAAAAAAAAAAAAAAATATATATATATATATATATATATATAATATATATATATATATACACACACACATATATTTTATTTGTTTGTTAATTAGGTGTTTTTGGTTTAACATTTTTAAATGAACATTAAAATATCTATTTTTATTTACAATTATATATTATTATATTTTTTAATATTTATTAAATACAGTATTTAATTTTTTTAAACTTTTTTTCATGCAAAACAATTTTATTTTGTGTCAGAAAAATATTAGAAAAATATATGCATGTTATGTTACACTTTTTTACTTGTCAAAAACAATTGGTATTAATTGACATTTTTATTTTAATAATATATTATTATATTCCTTAATATTTATTACAATATTTAAATTACTATTTATTAAATATTTAAATATTTTTATTTATATTTAATGTTATATTTAATACTTTTATTTTTTTCTATTAACACTTATATTTATGTTTTTGTTGCATGTTGAAGTTTTATAAAGTCAGAATTGCGAGTTATAAAGTCAGAAATGTGTGTTATAAAGTCAGAATTGCGTGATATACAGTCAGAATTGCGTGATATAAACTCAAAATTAACTCGCAATTCTGACTTTATAGCTTGCAATTGTGAGATTATATCTCACAATTCTGAGGGAAAAAAAGTCAGAATAGTGAGATAAAAAGTCGCAATTACCTTTTTTATTTCATGGCAGAAGCAAGCTTCCATAGGTAACACGTTTTAGATCATTAACAGGGAATTTTACCACTTTAATATGACTTCAAACTAGCTATAAGCTATAAGAGTGAATATCAAGTAAGCAATTCATAGTTTGACTTTCTGAAAGACTGTTTCTGTAACCTGAAATCTTTTTGTTTGAGCATCCATTTTTGGATTCTTGTTGCTTTTCTTCTCTATTTTCTAATAAACTGTAAGACAGAAAACCAGTGCAGCATCAGGCAGAAAACAATAATACATTGTGAAAATCAATCTAATCTACATAAGAACTCTGTCCAGATGAAACCTGTTTTCCAGTTAGTTAGAGTCGTAGTGCTGTATAAGTGTTGTTTTTTACTCGACTGTGGTCATAATGTAATGAAACATGAAAAACCTGACTGCTCAGATAAACTTCACAGAATAAGAAATCCAATTCAAAAGCCACATATCAGCAGAAAACATCAGGTAATAGCAGGCCGTTCCCTCAGAAACACACCGACTCTGTTTGGATCCACGGGGAGGTCTGGAAGATGGAGAGCTACAAGAGTTTGTCTTCTGTTTAGCAATATAATCCCACCATCAATTACTTCCATTTACCCACTTTTAAGGAAAGCTAATTTGTCTTACACTACAATCAAACACTCATTATGTGAAATGTAATTACTGCCAGCTTGAGTTAAGATTCAGTTGTAATGATACCACTACAGATGCTTCCTTCTCCTCCAATCTTTCCCAAAGCAAACAATACGCACTTTTCTGTTCCTGTGATGTCTTTTTGTTTGGCTTTGTTTTCTCAGAGCTTATTTAACTTTGCACCACATCATTGTACTTTCAAAGTGACGACCGTATCTTTAATTCGATTCATTGGCTCCACTTGAAGGCCTCTCCGTTGATGAATTGCGCGGCTTATGAAATTAGGCAGTGTGAGGGGAAACTAGTTGCATGCATGTTAAAGTGAAGCAAGAAGCTGACGTTTAATAGGCGACAGACGGTCGTCATGACCGAAGAACATGGCTGATCTCATAGCTGGAGTGTTCATGTATGCATTACATACATTACACAATATAAAATAATATAAACGTAGATAGATAGATAGATAGATAGATACTCAAAACTGGGAATTCTAATTTCTGTGCAGAATTTCAGAAGAACCATGAGTGCTTGCTCAATTACTGTATTTACTTCTATATACATTTAATTTTGTGTTTAATATTTACAAAAGTTTTGCAGTATCACTTCTGTATATGAAAGGAGATTTTTTTGTAAAGAAGAAATCAAACTTTCAGTTATATTTACCACCAGCATGATTGGTCCAGGGAGATATTGGTCCATCAAAGAGATGCAAATTCACAACGATGCCCCATGGAGGAAGAAGCTTGGAATCGTTTTATGAAGCAAGTGGTGCCGTTGAAATGTGTATTAATTCTATAATGATGCAATAGAGAGTAACCATCAAAACAGTCGACTCCTGAGGAAGAGAAAATAATGAGAAAAGAAATAAGCAGGCTGTTTGAATATGATCATGTTGTTGTTTTTTAAAGTTGAAGTTATCCTCAGGGTGTGAAGAGTTTCTTTTAATATGATTTTTGGATTATTGATCACTTTTTTAAAAAATTTAATTAGTAAAACAAAGTAGTACAAACTGATTTCATGTTTGAACTCTCAGGCTCATTGCTACTTTAACACGTTGTGGGTGGTTTTTATAATGTGGTTGCTACTGTAAAACAAAATTCCCTGTAAACCTACTCAATCTCTCAATCTTTTTTTCTTTTTCTTTTTTTTTTTCTGGTTTATTGAGTTTTTTAGCCATTTTTGTCCACTATAAATGCAGGAAAAGTTGCATACCAAACTTTAAAGGGGTCCTTGATTATGATTTCACTTTTTTAACTTTAGTTAGTGTGTAATGTTGCTGTTTGAGCATAAACAACATCTGCAAAGTTACAATGTTCAAGGTTCAATGCAAAGGGAGATATTTTCTTTAATAGAAATTGCTTTTTAAGGACTACTTAACCCCAAAATTTACATAAACCCTGTCCCTAGAACATGTAACAAAGGGGGTGAGGCCATGTTGGGCTGCTTTAGAGAAAAGAAAGAGTTGTTGTAGTAGACTGTTGTTACCATGCCGTCATTTTATGCTGGACTGCTTCACAAACGAGGATCAATTCAATGCTGGATTTGCACAAAAGATGAACATGAATCAGCTTCACAGCAACTACATAAATTTATCCACAAACCATTCAGAAACATCCAGTTGCATTCTAAAAGTTCTTCCTGAGTCTCTTCATCAGTGTCCAACACTGGTTTGAACAATGTAAGGCTAAACACCGTTACTGACAATCGTCATTTTGGCTGTGTGAGATTCTCCAGTTTTATTGTTGATGAGCAACAGAACTGTAAGCTGTTAAAGCTCCACCCTCTTCTGGAAAGGGGGCCGGGAGCAGCAGCTCATTTGCATTTAAAGAGCACACACAAAAACGGCGTGTTTTTGCTCACACCCACATGGGTCAAATTTGACAAGTTATAATAAATGATCTGTGGGGTATTTTGAGCTGAAACTTCACAGACACATTCTGGGGACACCAGAGACTTATATTGCATCTTGTAAAAGGGGCATTGTAGGTCCCCTTTAAAGATGCCCTTTTATAAAGTCTTGATTTTGTTTTTGGGCTCTGCTAGAATAGGTTTTAATGCTTGAATGTTCATAAAACGCATTCTTTTTCAAACATTTTATATTATTGCAGTACCTCTCTTCCTAGTCTGTCAGTTTGTTATGATCGCAAGTTCCATTGAATTGTGTTGGTAACAATGGAACTTGTGACCACATTTGGCTTTGGGAAACACACCCCTGATTAGTTCCTGTCTCTATAAAGCCCCTCCTTCTGAAAAGCACAATGTGCTCTGATTGGTCAGCTGGGCCAGTGTGTTGTGATTGGTCAGCCACTTCAAGTGTGTTTGGGAAATGTCCCACCCCTTACCACAGCCACCAGTTTCAACACACTTCTAACTAACTCAACCAGGCCCCTCCCCCTTTATTTTGCGTATGCCTTGGCCGGAAATTATTTAAATTACCAGAAAAAAACTCAAGACTACATTGGAGGCATTTCAGGGAGTTCAGAAACAGTGTGCACTGATATAGAGAATAACCCCCTTTGGAGGGACTTTTTAATGCTTAATTTAAGGGACTTGTTTATTTTCTTAACCCAAAGTATGGAGAATAATAACATATTCTCTAAATACATTTGTGCATGTCCATAGCAGGATGCTGAAGCGCATGCATAAATTAGTTTTAGAGGCTGTCTCATATGTTTGTGTACTAATAAATAAAAGATTGTGTGCTGTTGAATATAGGCCTTGATATTTCAAGCATGCTCTCTGTTAGCAGTCTCTCAGGTTCCAGCCAATGCTTATAGGTGTATTCAAACTCTTTTTAGCTAATTGGTTAGTAAGCCAGTTTGAGGGTGGGAAGTAGAAAATATCCAGCAGATTTTCTTCATTAGCTAACATGACAGAACTTTACCACTGCAGTTAATCTGTCAAACTCTTCATCCAGTTGGATGTTGAATCTTTTGATGTAGAGAGCATGTTCAATGTTGGTGAGCATCATTTGCACTGTATAAACTGATGTTTCGTTCTTTCATCGTTGACGATTATTTCTAAATCTCCAGTCACTGAGTGCACTTTGGTTTTCAATAAACTGTTTGATTCTCTTCTTTTTTGGCAACATTTTTGTTTATTTATTTATTTTGTGTCGACAGCACAGAAGGGGTTGTGTGTGCGCCAGCAGAAGCATTTTTTAATAAATGTAATCCCTCTTGTAAACACCATATTTTAAATGCATCTTTAATCTGATTAGTGTTACTTTGCTATGTGTACTTTGTATGTATTGCATTGCACCCCAACCCTGATGATGATTAGTACAAATCCAGAAAGAGTGATACGAACCTTGAGGCTTTGCTGATGTAAAATACAGTATGATACCTTGGATTTGACTTTTACATTTATCGAAACAAAATACGATTCAAAATTGCATTACGTGTGAAGCTAGATGGTATGCATAAATAACATTTGAATATTTTATAGCAGATTAAAAACATTAATACTGCGTTTACAGCCCATTTTATTTCAGTAAAGTGAAATAAAAATGTGTAACCTGAATGCAATGCAATCGCTTTGGAAAAATGCACCTGGCAAATTTATAAATGTCTATAAAATTGAATTCATTCTCAAGTAAAAGTGTGATATCCAGTAAGAAACAATGTGAGTTTTAACATTTACAAGGGATGCACCGATACCATTTTTTAAGGACCGAGTACGAGTACCAATACTTTTTTTTCTAGTACTTGCCGATACCGATACCTATACATGTATTAATTTCTCTCTCTCTCTCTCCCTTTTTTTCCCTCTCTTTTTTTTTTTTTTTTTTTTGGTGATGTTGCAGTTTTCCAAGCACAGTGAGACTAATGAATGTAGGACAGCTTATTTATTATTACTCTAATGAAAAAAGTAATAATTTTATGTGCTTGTCACAAACTTAAAGAACAAAAATTTCACAGTGTCCAGTAACCTTCAAAGGGCATAATTACCAATATATTTAATTGTTGTTATACAAAAATAAATTTATAAACAAATTACAAACAATACAACAAATACTACAGATATACAAATTAAATAAACTTGATTTTCAGATACAGTAGGTTTATTTACCATGTATTCATTTATTTAACATATTTTGTTGTTTTATTAACATTAATGACAAATATAGGCTACGGTCCCTTTAAGACCGAATCCATGGATACTGACACATATCCTGTTTTCACCCAAATGTTTACGTCCACTTAAGCCATAACCGACTGTGTTTACGTGAGATACTCCACACGATGGACATTTTGACAACTCTCTGTGCATTTGACCATTCAGGCGCGAGGAGAACTGATCACGCGCTGTCTGAGAGAACTGGGTTCGCGTGCAAGAAAGAGAGAGAGAGCGCTTCTGGTCTGTGACATTCAGCGCGATTCCGCCTATCCCGCCTTCACTATTCAATAACTTATTTTGATTGAAAGCATGCAGTTCGCAATGTGTGCGTTGTCATCATTAATTTTGAAGTATTTCCACACCCCTGAGGCTGGCATTGCTTCTGCTGCCTCCGCCGGTGTCTCTGTGCATGGAAAATTCTGTCAGTTCCGTCACGTGAGGTATTGGGCTTTGGTATCGGGGTATTTTTACAAGTACATGAACTTGGTATCGGTGCATTCCTAAAATTTACACTACCATTCAAAATATTTATTTATCTGTTTGAAAGAAATTATTATTTTAATTCAGCAAGGATACATTAAATTGATCAAAAGTGATGGTAAAGACATTTACAGTTTTACAAAAGACCTCTTTTTCAAAAAAAAAAAAAAACATGTTGTTTTGAACTTTCTATTCATCAAAGAATCCTATGCTTCACAGTTTCCACAAAGATATTAAGCAGCACAACTGTTTTCAAGAGTAATAATATTGAAATGTTTATTGAGCAGCAAATCATCATATCAGAATGATTTCTAAAGGATCATGTGACACTGAAGGCTGGAGTAATGAAGCTGAAAATTCAGATTTGATCACAGGAATAAATTCCGAAAATAAAACATATTCAAAATGAAAACTCTTCTTTTAAATTGTAAAAAAATAATATTTCACAATATTACTGTTTTTAGTGCATTTCTGATCAAATAAATGCAGCCTTGGTGAGAAGAATAGTTTCAAAAACTATTAATTATATCAACTATTAACTATTAAAACATCTTACGACTCCAAACTTTTGAACGGTAGTGTATGTTTTAACAAAATTTATTTATTTTACCTGTCAGTTTCTAACAGGTAAATATGACTTTGCTCAGTCATTCCTATGCACTAATTATTGATATTTTTGGCTCAACCATAGTTTGCTGGGTGGGGAATGAGGTTGAATGGGCTCTTCTGGCAGGAGTGATCTTGTTCCGTGTCTGTGGTAAATGGACTTTGTCTCATTCTCATCTCTCACTGGCAACACCAGCAGCACTTGCTCATAGTCAGCATTTCCAGCTAATTACAATGCTGCACTTCAATCACGCTTCCTGCTCGAGGTTCCAGAGATAACGATCCATAACGATCTGCCACATCTGTGCCGAGATAGACCAGAGAGACAGAGGAAATGAGAGAAAATGATTAACTTAACGTCTTAGAACGGTTTGTGAAAACCTCACGTTTATCTTGACCTCACCTCGATTTGCTTAAAAACACTTTGGGTTGAAGCCAATGTAATGTGTGTTGAGAGATGACAGGCATTTCTTCATGTATTTTGCCCTCATGAATTACTTCAATCTTTCTAAGGTGAAATGTGGGGGCTGCGTCTGTCATTATCTGTGACGGGCTCATCTGACACGAACCAGCTGTTGGCACACGGTGAGGCATTGAACAGATTCCACAACACAGCAACTCGTGAGCTGAGAAATTTTTATCATGCTTGAGAATTCAGCTGACCCGCAGGAAGGTTTCAGAGCATTTCGTTTCATTTTGGAGCTTGTACTTGGTTCTTTTGGTCTGGACCAAAAAAGTAAATGATGCATTTAGTCCTGGTTCGCTTAGCATTCACATTGTCACTTTTAACACCAAACATAAAGAAAAAAGAAAAAAAAAAGCTTTTATGACATGTATTTTGTGATTGAAAACAATGCTGTGCACAATGTTCTCTCACAATTCCTGATTTCTTCCACACACTGGGACAATACATCGATTCTCGATACATACAATGATTTTGGATCGATTCTGATATTTCCCTCTCGAATCGATTCTGAGCTTAGTTTTAACAGCAGATGGTGCTTTTAGGCTGGTTTTTTGAACTGCACAGAAAGGCTCACGAAAAAGACTGCTGGACAGTGATCGTGCGTTCGGCTGAAATTGTATCGCAATTTGAGAAACGATTTATTGTCCCAGCAACTCACAGTGTTCACCGTGGTCTTGTGGCAGCAGAAACAAAAGCTGATGCTCTCCGTATGTTTTTCCGTCATGTTCATATGTAAATTGCACAAGCTTATTTAGTCCATTAGATCAAAAGATCTGAAAAAGCCCGTACATTTACCCACCCATATACTCTCCGCTCGAAGAAACTTTTTATGGAAAGTAATGTGTTACAATATGCGTTACTTACTCACCTGGGCTGGGCTTGCTTGTTTGTTTTCAATAACATTAAAAAAGTTCTACTTATGGCAAAAGTAAAGGCCATTTCACACCAAAAGTGAAATGAATAAATTAAATGAATGGAAAAATGAAGGAAATGCAAATTCACGCCTGTACAGTAGAGGGCGCAGCTCAAACCTTTCAGCTGCGCTGCCATTCTGGATTGCAGAAGAATAGGGCGAACGAGAAGGTTAAGAAAGTTATTAATAAAGTAAGATTAAATACATAAAGTATATTTGTGATATTTAACATTTAAATACTGCAGGTTTGCATAATATACTGAGTTTGCATTTCACTGTTTTTATTCATTTTGAGGAATAATGAATCTGATTTTGTGCACGTGAGATGAGTATATGCATGCTCACATTTAGTCTAGAACTACAATGCCCATCATGTTTATCCAGCGCCTGATTTCTCTCAACATGGGGAAAGGAGAGCTGTCAGTCAATACATGTGAAAAAGTAACTTGTGTTACTTATTTGAAAAAAGTAACTCAGATATTTTATCTGATTACGTAACTCACGTTATTTGTAAAGAGTTACCCCCAACATACATTGTCATACAGTAAGAGTACAGAGCAAAAAAATGAATATTGAGAATTTTAAATGTTTCTTGAGCGGCAAATCGGCATGCTAGAATGATTTCTGAAGGATCATGTGACACTGAAGACTGGAGTAATGATGCTGAAAATTCAGCTTTGATCACAGGAACAAATTACATTTTACAACATAGTAAAACAGAAAAGTCATTTAATAATATTTAAATAATATTTCTTAATATTATATTTTACTGTATTTTGATCAAATAAATACAGTCTCGGTGAGCATAAGAGACATCTTTCAACATTTAATGTCATTGTCAATGCTGTCTTGTTGAAACATTTGAGGTATTAAAGAAATCTCATTTGTGATTTTACTTTAAAATGGTGGAAAAGTTTTAAGTAATGTTTTAAAATACCCTTGACCAACCAGTTCAAGATATTGAAATCGTGCTTAATGTTTGACGAACTTAAATGTGATTGAACTTTAATGTGAAAAAGTTGCAACAATGAATATTGAGGCTTATAATGTCTGTTTCCTATTATTCCAACCAAAGACGTGTTCAGATACGGCCCTGTTCATAAATTGCACAATTTCTCACTCATTACAATAAAACGAAGAGACTCATGCGAGACACAATCAGAAATTAAATCGCACACAGGCCTCAAAATGGTGCAGTGCAGAAGTCAATATATACTCGAAAATAAGGGCTAGTATCTGCCTTGCTCGGTATGTAATAGTCTGATATTAGTTTTCAAATCTGGCTGTTCTGTTATGAGAATGAGATTTTTTCTCAGAGGCTTGAGGAAGGAGGCAGTCATGTCATTACCAACACACTCTTGTTTATCACTTTTGCTCACAGCAAGCAACTAATGATTCCTTGCCAAAATTTGAGGTGATTTTATATGTATCATTAGGCTGAAATTTGGCATTTCCTCCATACATTAGATTGTCCCTCGATCCACATGTGCCAGAAGCGCTTTGGCTTTGGTTTAGAGGCGATACAGTGCTGGTCTGGCTGACTGCATGTTTAATCCAGCAGGTGTTGGGGAGATTTTTACTCACGAAGTTGCGATGGGCGAGGCGGTTTAAGGTGGACAGATGGTGCAGACGGACAGGTACAAAATGCAAACTGGACAGATTGACTGGAGGGGTGCCATTTATACTGTAAAAATGTAATTCATTTGCTGTTGGGTTGTAGAAAGAATTCAGTACTCTTGGCAACCAAGTTAAAAACACTGCTTAAAACCCTTTTAGACCAGTTTAAAATCTTCTGTTTCTTTTAACTGTGGGTGCCTGGACTTTTTCTACTTTAGAACCTGCTACCAGCTGATATTAGAGAACTTTTCGGGTATTTTGGATATTTTTGGATATTTTTTTTGACCCGATCAGAACCAAACCAGTGCAGCAAGATTCTCTGGAGTCTGTTTGTCAACAGTTATACAAAAAAAGTTGAAATTATAATTCATGGTCCCTAAGGGCCGCTAAAACGTGGGTGAAGCCATTCTTACAAAAATGGCTATAACTCGTGAATGGAATGAGATATTTTCACCAAACTCAGCACACGTATGTAAGAGCTCATTCTGTAGTTGTGTGAAAAAGGATGTGGCGACTGGCCACTTGGTGGCACTATAACAGGAAAAAAACCTGAAAATGGCTATAAATACTTCACCGTTAGTCCGATCGACTTGACAATTAGCATGCGGTGTCTTTGTCCAAGGTGCCATGAGGTCTATGTGGACATTGATGCACCTCAAAAAACATGTCCGCCATCGACCACTGAAGTTTGAGCAGCTATCGAACAAGGTAAATGGAGGCAAATCAGAACGAAACTCCCTGGGTCTGTTTGTCTCTAGAAATTAGAAAGAAGTCAGCCACTAGGTGCATGGCGCTAATGAGTTTTACGCTTCTGTAATCACGTGGTGTTTCACACATACACAAAATATTCATATCATTTGTTAAATCTCTTCATACTGAACAGATTTGCCTTAATAACCACTGCTGTCAGTCAAATCGTCCAATCAGTAAACCAATAAAACCAATGCAGTACAATTCTCTGGAATCCCTTGATCAATAATTAAAAAAAAAAAAAAAAAAAAAAAATTTAACTTTGCCCTTTGGGTAGCTATAACAGGGTAATTTAGAAAAGTAACTCCTAAACGAAAACCATATATTTCCTGTGGTAAATTGCCTGTATTGGCTGTAATGTTTATTTTTTCCTTCTATAATTTAAGTGGTTACATGCTTGCTAAATAAAACATAATATTTTTTATGCATTTGCTTGAAGGTCCTAAAACGCTTGATCCCTGATCATTGCTGCTTGCAACTATATTATTATTTCTATAATAATTACAAGTTTCTATAGTTTCTGCTCTAAAAGTTTTTTTCTTGCTTTCCAGTAATCATTTTATGTTTTCTTTTTTTGAAGACGTCTATTTATTGTCAGTAAAAAAAAAAAAATATATATACTTAAGCTGAAGATTATAAGAGCATAAGATATGCACTGCAAATAATGATAGTCAATAATGTAATTGAATATTTCACTTACCCCACATTATGGAAGTAATTTGTTTTTTAATGCTGACTTGAACCTGGTTTAGACTTTTTCTCAACAGGGAGGCTTTGTAAAATATCACACTGAACATTTTGTAATGTAATGCAGTCTGTCAAGCATGAAGTTTCAAAAATAGACAGGAAATACATTTTCACACTGACATTTTGACAAGTTTTCTACTTGTTCGCAGTCATTAAAAAGCTCACCTGAGTGCAAAACACGTGCCTGGAGGAAGTTTGAGGATGGCTCTCAAGCATCCATCTGTCGCTTTGACGTAATTAAAGATGTCACATCCAGCGGCGACGTGCACCATTAATTTCAGTTGGTGCACCTTCACGTCTTCGGTGCGGTTTGGGAAATCACACATCGCAGCTCTGGCTTAATGAAGCGTGTTTGATTTGGTGTGATGAGCTCCGTGTCTCCCTGTGCGGCTGTGTGAAATATGTCCTTCTCCCGTCCCACAGGTGAACATCTGCGGGTTTGTTCCCAAGGCTACACCTGCTGCACTTCAGACATGGAGGACAGACTCGGCCAGCAGGGTAAACTGGATTTCGAGAAATTAGTGGATGAAAGCAGCCGCACCATACGGACAGTATTTACCTCCAGACATAAAAAGTTTGACGGTAAGTGTGCAACAGTTGGTTTTTAGTTTGATTTGTGCTTTCTAGCCCAACATTATTGTCCAGGCTTTTTGGTTCAATCGCATAGTCCGTAATAAACAGATGTAGTGCAAAGCAATTGTATTTTCAGTGTGGAAATAACACTGGAATTGATGTCTAATGACACCTGGCTGAGTTAAACTGAGCAAAAAACAGAACAAAGCAACTAATCTTTGAAGTTAAAAAAATGTTTAGTGTTACTACTAGCCAATGTATGAACAAATCATTCTGTTGAGTCGGATCTTTTGAATGAATTGTTTGAAACTGAACTTCCAGATGAATCTTATGATGCAGTAAAGTAAAAAAAAAAAGTTACTAGTAGGAATTTGAGAACAAATTATTCTGTTGAGTCAGATCTTTTGAACCGGTTCTAAATGATTCATTCACAGTAGTTATTGTGTTAAGAGATTCATGGACACAAAATGTGATCTGCCCTAATAAGTCAAATTCCCATCCCTTTCTATGTTTCATCTACTTTGTTGTTCATGAGTAGCTCAGGTTTTTAGACTGTCAAGGTAAAAAAAATGAAAAGAAAAATATAAAGTGTGTTCGATTTGAAGATGCTAATGAACTGAGTCAGGTCTTTTGAACTAATTCAGACACTGGTCGTAGGCTGCGTTCAGACTGTCAGTCCAAATCCGATTTTTGTACATATCTGATTGAAATCCGATCAGATTTAGCAAGTGTGAATAGCCAAAAATCACATGAAATGTGATTTTTAAAAATCAGTTTCAAGCTACATTCATATGTGGTTTGAAATCCTATTCCAATCGCATTCCCGGAAATCCATTTCAGTCTGACTGCTCTGATCGGAATTCGCATGGTTTATGTGACTTTCTCACGCCACGTAAAATGTAAACATCAGACATGTGAAACATGCTGAAGGTCACTGAAGAAACAAAGTTTCATTGTTGCAAAGTGCCGGATGAGCAGAAAATGACAATATATCAGAGACATGTTTATAAACCGGTAGATACGACGGCGCGGGAATAAAGCAGCTCATACTAGCCTTCTATGTTTCTGCCGCTTCCTCATAAGATGCATTAGTCCAGCACAGCAGCTACACACTTCCATGTTGTAAACAAGGCAACATCTGTATTGCAGACCCCTCCATGTTGCGGTAGTTGTTGTTGTTTTTGGCGAATGCCTACCAATGCAATTGCCATAAATAATGCAGATATTCCGATAAAAACACGAGAGCAGCATGGACTCACAAATCGGATCTGAACAGTTGCAATACACAATATAGAAAATAATTTTAGATCAGATTCCAGTCAGATACACAAAAAATCAGATTTGGACTGACAGTGTGAACATAGCCGAAATGATTAATTCACAAATTGGCTGCTGAAAAGTTGCCAGCTGGCAAAGTTAAAAATGCAAAGAAATAAATTAAGCTACTTGAAGGAGAAATAATCCAAATGTGTTCATTGTTTTGGAAAGCTAAATTGCAGCTGTGATTTTATGCGGCGGTGGTTTTCAAAAGTAATTTCTATAGGTCATTTTAATTTGTATCTTATGATGTTTTATTAACAAAGAGCTCGGGAGGAACACGTTTAAATTGCCTATTCAATTAGTACAAGAAGAGGCCTATATATATATATATATACTTATGTTCCTCCACAGTTTTCTGCATCCCTCCACCACCCCGTCTCCTCACACTCGCCTGGTTACTATCCTAATCAGAGATACAGGGGGAGTACTTTAAGGTTCGGGCCAAATTCCGAGCTCAGAGCCTTCCCTCGGGCAGCACTCCAAATACACATACTATTTACTCTATCTGATTATTTGTAAATGTGAACTTGTGAATGGATAATTTGTTGTCAAATACTAAGGAAAGCATTGGAACTGTATTCTGTTGAAACTGTTATTGTTTGGGCGAACTTGACTTGTTTGTTGAAATGTATGCTCTGACTAACTTGTAATCTACTTTTGCAGTCACTGAATTGTTCTTCATGTAATCTTTTGACTTAGAGCTGTTTAGTATCTACTTTTTAACCTGGTCATGACTTCCTTCAGGGGTTCAGGCCTTAATTAGTCGGGTCAGTCGACTCCCTCCAAACCGCCTCTATAATTTCCCCTGGAAACCAGAAAGATCTGTTCCATATAGCTCTGACTAATTATACAGTTTTTGAAATGTCATAATGAAGGCGTATAGTGGAGAGCAGGCAAACATATTCACAGGTTATGTAAAGGTTAATATTAGTGCTCTTAAAAAGTTGGTGCTTTGCATGAAGTGTGAAAGAAAATGGCACTTTGTTGTTGAGCATATCATGCAAAGTTCATTTATGTCACCCAGAGCATATGGATTTACTTTTTTATAGTTGCATGTACTTGAAGTTTGAGGATGAGCCATTGAAAAGCATTCTCTGGATTCATAAATGAGACTTAATGGAGATTTCAGTTGCTTCATTCAAGTATCATATATCTCCTTAAATTCCTCAGGAGAAATAAAAATGGAGTAAATAACTGTCATGCTAAAAGAATACACTCAAAATATATCTTGGCCTTAATTTAAGATTTATGTATTTGAATTGCATATAAAATTTCCTCCATTTGGATTACACATAAACTAATGAATTTAATGTGATGCATATCTGTCATCATACAATACATAAATGAAATAAACCGTTAAGTTTTTATGTAGTAGTACTAATAAACTAAATGTATTTTAAATAATCAGGCTTATATTAACTACATTAGTTAACATGAACTAATGATACATTAGTCTAAAGCATGTTTTAATCTTAGTTAATATTAATTTTAACATTTACTAATACATTATTAAAATCAAATCTGTTTATTATTTAATGGACCTGAGCTAACATTGGCTAACAATGAACAATTTTTACTGTAGCAACTAATTGGGAGTTAATGTTAAGTAATGCATTTAATAATATTAACTAATTGGATTTTATATTAACTAATTGGATTTTATAGCTAGCCCTATTTTATGTATGTTCATAGTTTTTAACCAAATAAATGTAATTGTTTTCACAATGAAGAGGTTGATGCTGATTCTAAGCAATTTTAATAAATGCATTTTGGACATATGATTATTTAAATAAAATCAAATAGATGCATATGGTTAATAATAATAAAAATAAAAACTATACCATGATTTTTTTTTAATGCAGAACCCGTTTCATACCCGTTTCATTTATGTATACAAATATGCAGCACATTAAGGGTATTAGTTTATGTTAAATCTGTCTGATCCAAAGAATGGACATTATACACAAATCTTTTTTTTCCCTTTCTTTAAAAAACAAAAAAACAAAAAACAAAACAAAAAAACAAAAACAAAATGAATGTGAATAAAAGCTCAGATCATTTAATGAGAAATGTTTGAGTTTATATTGAAATCTCTGACTTTTAATTCCAAAATTCTTGCCTTGGGAAGTTTGAGCTCTTTTGAAATTCTCTCTTTTGGAAATGCGGCAGGTTTCAGGAAAAAAAAGTCTCCTTTCAATTCTATCTAGGAGAAGCAATCGAGCTCTTAAAGAGATCTCATATGTGATTTTCTTTCGTTCTTATGAGAATTTGAACAGAGTAGCTCAGTGAATGACTGCGAGACAAATCAGTCCGGCAGTTTGCATACTGATGTTCCTGAGAGACGGAGGCCGTGATACGACATGTCATGCTGGAAGTTTCTAGTGGCTTGACTGTACGCCAACCCACAGTCATCTGTGACATAACAAAACCCTTCACGTTGAATTACTGCCAGCTGATAACCTACATTATTTTCTCTGACAGCTCCAAGTCCAGTCCAGTTGTGTTCTTCTGCCCACTTCTTAGAGAACTTGTTGAATCAGACAGCCTTGGCTAACAGCTAAGTTTTACAAACCAGCACTGAGACTTTGATAAACATAGCTGGCCTATACTGCTGACAGTCTGTTAATTACGCCAGCGAGCTGCTGCATCTGGGCATGGCGGTGATTATAGATGCTGTTTTGGGCCAAAGGAAAGGGAGAAACTTCATTAATTGTGAACAGAACCATTAATACTTAAGCAATGCCATTAATAAATCTGAAATATACAGGTAGTATGGATATATGGCTTTTTAAGCCATTTAAACATGAAAGGTTTTGTTGACGAAATCAAACCCATTCACAGTCCCGTTATTAATTATGTTCTGCTTTTAAATGTATAATTTGTTTACACTCATTTAGTTGACTGCATTAGCATTAATTAGTAATTAGCGTATCAACATATAATAATTTGAGTCTGTGATGGTGTCGCGTGACTTGATGTCTGTTTTATGGATATTAAGTTCTCACAGTGTCTCATGAAAATGTGTCTTCACCTCAAAATCAAGAAAATAAAACGTTTTATTTTTCATTTAGACCATTTAGGGCCATTAAAGGGGTCATTTACTGAGGAATCAAATTTTCCTTTATAAAAGAGGCTAAAATATGATCAATATACAAAAACAATAATTTATTATTTAAATTAGCATTTATTTTACTGCCTTTGTTTATTTAAATATTTAAACATATTATTATTATTATTATTTTTGATAAATCGAGGGGGGAATGGTAATCATTATTTAAGGCTAATAATTAATAAAAAAATAAAAAATAAATGTGTGTGTGTGTGTGTGTATATATATATATATATATATATATATATATTAAATAAGGCTAATGATTATAAAAAAAATAATTTATACATTTATTTGAATAGTGTAGTAATGAGAATGAGATCTTTTGGGTTAAACTAGAAAAAAATTCAACTAAAAACTAATTTTTAAAATTTTTCATAAAAGAATGCAAAAAAAAAAAAAACTTAGATATTTATTGTACTGCCTTTATGCTGATTTAAACATAAAATATTAAAAAAATTACTAAATTCAAAATTATTTTAAATATATTTAATGGATAAAAATATGGGAACCATCATAATTTAAGGCTAATGATTATTAAAACAATTAAAAAAAAAGTTTGGTTGTATTAGAGTAATGAGAATGAGATCTAAAATTTGGGTAAACAAATGTCATAAAAGAATGCCAAAAAAAAAAAATCTTAAGCTTCATTGTCTTTATAAATACATGTATATCATATGCATTTTTAGGTGAAATGAGACTTTTTAATGTTTTAATGAACTGAAGCTATTATCTGTGAGATGAAATCTGTTTAGACACACGTCTTCTGTATTATTGAGCGGCTCACTTCTCATCTGAAGTTAGGTCGTGGTGCGATGTTTTCTTTATCATCTTCAGCTCATGGTTTGCTTGTCTTCTTGCCTTTATCTCCGAGGGCAGGTGTATCTGACAGAGACCCACACACTTAAACACACACAAACATGCGCATATACACACAACTTTATTTATCACTCTGATAGGCACCGCAGATTTGGCAGCTAATCCCCAGAAACACCTTCAGCTTGGCGGGATAAATATCGATCTGTCCACAGTATCTCTTTTCCTAAAAGCCGAACCACCATGTGATGAATGGATCTCTTTTTGTACTCTGTTGGCTGTGAAGTGAAGTTAGTCAAGTCCATCTGCTTCCCCCAAAGAGTACAGTCAGACAGAAATTGATGTGAACTGCAGATTTTAATCTGTTTTTATATCTCGTCTGTCAAATGCAGTGATGGGTCGATTTTTTTTTACAAAATATTGTCTGTTAATGTGATTTTCAAATTGCGTGACAAAATTGTAATTGGTAACGTAATCTGTTATTATTATATGTAATCTGTATCAATACATTTTAGGTCATTACTTTTGGATTACTTATAGATTACTTTTGATTTAACTCATGAATCACATTGATGTGAATAGGAATCTTGTATAATATTGATACGAAAAATACAAAGTGAAAGACATTATATTCCTTTTTTTTTTTTTCAACATCATGAACTGCATTAAAGATTCCATTACGCCAGGGTTTGCCAAACTGGGGTTTGTTTGTAAGTTGATATAGCTAACAATTAATTAAATCATAAAAATGGAAAATTAAAATAAATTTAAAACTAAAATAAAAACAATCAAAATAAAAAGTTTCAACACAAAAATAAAACACAAAAGCATGATCATGTGACTGTTAACTGACATTATAAAACTGTGAATATATATATATATATATATATATATATATATATATATAATATAGCCTACTGTATACAACTTTTCGAATGTGTAAAAGAATTAAAGGGCAAAAATTTTAGAATTAACAATTTTTAAAGATGGAAAATATTAATTAGGAAAAAAAAATCTATAAATTATGAGCAATTTACTGCCGCCTTTATGTGAATAACATGTAATCAAGTTAATCTAATTACACAAACTTAGTATTTGGAATTAGATTACGTAATATAGATTACATGTAATCAGTTAATACATAGCACTGGTTGTATGTGAATTAGCCATTTTTAAAGATGGAAAATACTAATTAGGGAAAATCAATAAATTATGAGCAATTTACTGTCATTATGTGAATAACGTAATCATGTAATCAATACAAAAGTAACTATAATCTGGTTATAAGCATTTTAAAACATAATATAATCTAATTAGAAGAACTTAATTTTAGGACTGGTCATACGTGACTAAATCAATAAATTATGAGCAATTTACTGCCACCATTATGTGAACAACATGTAATCTATAAAAAAGTAACCACAATCTGGTTATAAGCATTTTAAAACATTCAGTTCCAATCTAATTACAAGTACTTCATTTTTAGAACCTGATTACGTAATCCAGATTACATATAATCAGTTATTTCCCACCGTTGAGAAGTCTGATTCATTGTAGCGAATCGGTTTTGCTTTAATTGATCTCATTTGTGATTTTTCTAATGGCAACAGGATCTTGGTAAGATCTCACACGTTTAATGTTTTTTATGGTCATAGCTGCTCATAAATCTGAAATGTTGGATAGAGGGCTGCTCTCCGTACAGCTGCCCACACTGCCAGGCTGTGAAGCAACATTCGTCCTTTATCTTCTACCGCTCTAGCCTCCTCTTAGGGATTTGATCCTTCATCCATTTTCCATGCCCTCATTTTTTTCATTCCTTTGCTATTTATAGGACCCTATTTAGAAATTCTTTAACTCCCACTTTTTGATTACCGCCTCAGCTTCCTATGGGGCCTTGTGTTTTTTGATGTATTATTGAAAAATCCTGATGCTGTTAAGGCTTTTGAAAGGCTGCAGGATTAAGTCTGAATTGGAGCGCCAGTTTTTTTTTTTTTTTTTCTATCTGTCTTTTAAACACATTATGTGTAACACTGGCACTTTTTAAGGAATAACTAATGAAAATGACTTTGTAGCTATAGTTGTTTTCTAAACAATTCACCATTCAAATAAACAGACAGGTTGGTAAGTGATATATTTTAAGATATGTCAGTACAAGTTGTTTTTATTTGAAACAACTCAAACTTTTTGCAGGTTTCAAACAGAGATGGTGACAAAGAGGCAAAACTTATGGACTGCAGCTTTGAAATACAGTATATATTATATGACAGTACATTCACAAAACTTCTTTCCCCTTACATAGCTTTAATGTATTTAGCTAGTTTTCATTAGCAACATGTTGTTTTTCTAACTATTTATTTTTAGTAGTTTGACCATATTTGAGCTACTTGATAAACACATTTTAAAGCAGCTTCCCTAACACACTGGCACATTGTATGGCACGGCTACCATGGATGACGCAGATGCGATAAATTCGTCTCTTATAAAACAGCCATCCATTAGGCCGCATTACTCCTCTTTTAATACATTAGTCGGGTTCAATCTCCCACAAACCACCACTTTGCCTCATCCTGACCTGTTTTTAAGCATAGCTCGATGAGTAACTCTTTAGGATTAGACAAATACGGGCACTTTGCTCAGTGTGGGAGAACCAGTGAATCACAGATGTTACTGGGGGGAAAAGCCACAAAGGATTGATTACATCAGAGCGAAAAGCTTCTTTCTTTGATTCTGGTCACCCCCACAGACTCGACAAATCTTGTGCTCTTTTCCCAGCAGGACAGCTTAAGGGAAGAAGCAAATTTTTCACAAAGTACAGGTTTCAACATCAGTCACTTTTTAATTTCATACGGCTGAAGTTTGGAGGAGCCACCTTGGTGGAACTTGCTATGGCATTAAAACTCTGTGAAATGTCAAACCCGGTGGGTGTTCAAGTGTTATTCCCAATAAAAGCCAGATGCAAATTTTCTGCCTAAAAGTGCTTTTTTAAAACTCTCATATTAAGTCATCAAGAAGCAGTGTCCGGAATCCAAAAGTTTTTTTTATTTTATTTTCTAAGTACCTATTTATTTATTTAGTACATAGAAAGTTCTAAGTTTTTCATTTTATTTGATTATATTTTAAATATATATTTTTATTATTTATTTATTTATTGTACTTGGAAAGTTGTTTTTTCATTTTATTTTATTATACTTTAAATTTTATATTTATTATATATTTAATATTTTATCTTATATTACATGCAAAGTCATAATCAGCTAAGAATAATTTTATAGTATTTTTATATTATATTTTTATAAATTATTCAACATGCATTTTTTTATTTTTTTTATTTATTTTCTTCTTTTTCTTCTTCTTCTTTATTATTACTATTATTATAATATAAATTTCCCAAAAAAAAGAAAGAATTCTCATCCCCACACAACTTTGCCGTCTCCTCTAAGAGGCTTTGTCCCTCAGGATTTTTGTATATGACTAATCCACGTCAAACTTATTTGTACTTCTTACCTAAAACCAACCTAAAAGACAGATTTATAAAGGCAACAAGCAGATATGCTTGCTCTGAGATGTCCAAATCCAATTACATAGGCAGTTGTGCAACTATTTTGCCTCTTTGACCATTTCAAACAACATTTCAAGCACAGGAAACAAGACAAGAAATTATGAATAGATTTAGCTTTGCTTCATGATTCTCGCAGTGGGTTTGATTTACTCTCCTTGCTGCTGAGAAATATAATGGTTATGGCAACTGTTGACCAAGGCCATCCCTACAGAGTGAGTGCACAAAAAAAAAAAAAAAAAAAAAAAATTGTAGAGGATTTCAAATAATGATTTTGGCCATATTTTGACAGACAGAAATATATGAATGAGCAAATCTTCAACAATATAGCCTACTCTTGAATCCAGTGTGAGTAAATGTGTACATCTGACATGTCCCAGACGGTCAAGTGTTTGTCTCCAGCATATAAGGTTCCTCTTCACAGATAAAGCATAACCAAGACATGAACCAAGAGAAGCCTTCTGAAGCTAAAATGGGTTTCCTGACTAGTGAAGTGAAGTCTTGGATCACTGTAAAGGGCAACTTGCACCCTGAGCTCTGGATTCCCATTACACACCTCAGACCTCAGAAGTGTTTCCTTCCTTCCCATCAGCAGTCAACTAGATTTCAGATGAAATTGCAAAGGGTTTCATACCTCTGTAAAAGTTGCTGTCATGATTCTAGGTTTTTTTTCAGGGATTCAAGCGCTTAGCGCTGAAACTCTGTTGTAATTGTTAAAATTTCCAAGGATCAGCGTCCTCCCCTAAAAGTGATCGGGCAGACCAAAACGTAAGTCGTAGAGACTTGAAATTTTGAGGGATGGTAGTACTTACACCGTCTACAACGTCACCCAGGCCCGCCCCAATCGGCCTGATGGTGGTAAAAGTATAAAATCGTTTATAACTCCTGAACCGTTTGTCACACTCAAGAGTCTTATATCATTGGAATCCTTGGCTCAAGACAGACAAAATGAATGTCTCAGATTCAGTCGTTGCCCTGGAGAAATTTTCGGGTATTCTGGATTTTATGAAAAACCTACTTTTCTGAACTACTCCTACAGTAGGTTTTTGGCCCGATTGGAACCAAACCAGTGCTGAAAGATTCTCTAGAGTTTGATTGTCAATAATTATCAATACAAATTCGAAATTTCAATTCACATACGCAACGTGATGCCAACACTTTTGAAATAGGTGTGGCCATACTAAAGCCCAGTACACCTATGTAGGCTCAGTCTGTGGTCACGTGAAAAAGGATGTGGTGACTGGCCACTTGGTGGCGCTGTAACATGGGGAAAAAAATGGCTAGAACTACGCAACCCTAAGTCTGATTGACTTGAAAATTGGCATACCGTATCTTTGTCCAAGGTGCTAAGACTGCCTTTGAGGAAATTTGCATATCTCAAAATATCATATCTCGCTGGGCCTGTTTGACTCACGGCCCTAGAGGCCTGTGAGAAATTTGAAAGAAATCAGCCACTAGGGGGCGCCTTCGTGTTTTTCACATGCATAAAGGATTGCATTTCACACGATTTTTCGCACACGCCCACAGCATTCATACCATATGATATACCTCCTCATTCAGAGCAACTTTGCCTCTAGGACCACCGCTGTCAGTCGAATCGCTTGTTAAATATCTGAGATTATTTCAAAAACCTACTTTCATAAACAACCTTGATAACTGTTAAAAAACTTATTTCCTTATTAAATTTCATGTTTTGGCTATAATTTTTTTTTTTTTTTTCTCTCCCATCTATGATCTCAGTTGTTACAAGCTTGCTAAAAAAAAAAAAAAAAAATCTATTTACGCATGTGCTTAAAAGCATTTGAACCCTGAAAATTGCTGCTCACAGCTATATTTTTAATGTAATTCTATGTTGCTGTTTTTTTCATCTAAACCAAGAAACTGTGTAAATGTGCTCAGACAGATGAGCTTGGCATTAGTATGAGCAATAGCAATTTTAATGGTTTTCTCAGTAAAACCTCTAAAAATCAGTAGATAATGTGAGAAATGCAATTATGTACGCATACTTTACTGAAAGCTCTCGTCTTCCCATGCATTTGAGGCCTGAGGAGATATTATGGGCATTTCTAAGTAATCTAGGATCATATTGTGTCTGAAGCAGATGATTTACAGAGAAATCAATTTACAGATTGAGACATACAGGAAGAGGCAAAAAATAGCAGAGCGAGATACAGATGCTCCCTGGCAAACACTGTCGAATGCCCATTATGACTGCAGTGTAGGAGCGCTTACATGGAAAACCTTGAGCCTGTATTGTTAACTAAGCCTATAAACATTCCATTCGCAATGGAATCTGACTATAGACATAAAAAGAATTGACTTTACACTTTCTGAAGCAAATGCAAGTCGATGTTGAGTGCAAAACTCACCACTAACATCCAACTTGGTCTGATCTTTTTCCTATTATTGTGAATGTTGGCAAGTTTCCCAGTATTTACTAAGCCAGTGCTAATAAGATTGTTCTTACTGGTTAATAGGAGAATGATGTTTGGTTTCTAGAACATTGGTAGATGGTTGCTAAGATGTTCTGGGTGGTTGCTATGCTGTTCTTTGTTGTTTCTAGGGTGTTTTGGGTGGCTGCTAAAGTGATCTGGGTGGTCGCTATTGCATTGTGTTTCCTAGAGCGTTCTTATTTATTACTAGGTGGACGATGTTTGTTAACTAGTACATTAGGAGACAGATGCTAAAATGTTCTGTGTGGTTGCGAGGGTGTTTTGGGTGGTGGCTAAGATGTTCTGAGTAGTTGTTCTGGGTGGCTGCTATAGGGTATTTTGGGTGGTTGCTATGGCATTGTGGTTGTTAGAGTGTTCTTAGTATCTAGGAAGATTTGGTTGCTACAACATTGCTAGATGGTTGCTAAGATGTTATGTGTGGTTGCTAGGGTGTTTCTGAACTAAAATTAAAAAAAAAAAAAAACCTTAATAGTAATATTTAAATAATAATAATTTAAATAATAATAGTGCTGCCAAATCGATTAATCACGATTAATCACATCTAACATAAATTTGTAAACATATAATATATGTTGTGTAATATATACAGTGTGTATATATATATATATATATATATATATTACACAACATATTATTGACATGATTTGACAGCACTAAAATAAATAAATAAATAATGATTTTTTTTTTTAAGAAACTAAACAAAATGAAAATTGAAAACATAAATAAAAGCTAATTTTAAAAAAAATGACTATAATAGTAAACATATTAATACTAAAATGAGACTGATCAGGAGCTGCTAATTATCACAGTACATCTCTAATAAGATTTCTAGAAATCTGTATTAGATATTAAATGGTAAAATATATAATGGGATGTAACTATAATTTGAACTCGAGTGTACCACATTTTAGCACATAATGTTTCAGTGTTGAGAGTTTTTTTGTTTTTTTATTATTTATTTATTTATTTTATATATATATGTTGTAATGTGTCCAATTACCCAGCATCAGAAGCAGCAGTGGTGCTTCACTGAACATTAAACTCATTCAGCCCTCAGCTACAGCCATGGCAACAGGACCCAGAAAGTCTCAGACCAGAACATTCTTTCCTCAACAAGCTGAGAGATTGGAGGACTTGTGCGTGAGTGCAGCACAAACAAGTTCAGTGTAAGAAGTTTGCATATATGTTTTTATGTTGAGTACCATATCGGGCTGTTATGGCTCATATAGCATGGAATATAGTGAGAATATGGAAAAGGAAGGAAAAAAAACTCAATTTTATTCAGAGGCCTACAAATAAGCAATTTGGTCCAGATGCTGATATTTTTTTGGTCAAAAAGTAAGAATTCTGATCGCTTGTAATGTAAATCAATGAGATCTTTGTAACAGTACAGCAAATACTTACATAAAATGCATTTAAATATCATTTGACACTTTATGGGCCCTATTTTAATGATCTAAGTGTATGGTCTAAAGCGCATGGTACAGGTGCACTTAGCGCATGTCTGAATCCACTTTTGCTAGCTTAACGACGGGAAAAATGGTCGGCGCGCCCGGCACATGGTCTAAAAGGGTTGTCCCTATTCTCTTAATGAGTCATGGGTGTGTTTTGGGCGTAACGTGCAATAAACCAATCAGAGTCTCATCTCCCATTCCCTTTAAAAGCCAAGGCATTTTTATCTTTATGCACACAATAATAATTTTTTACATTGTAATCCTTTTATTTTTGTTAATTGGCATGTTTGTGTGCTCCTGTGTGTGTAACAAACAGAGTGTACGTGCATTGTGCACTCGCCTGTACGCTCATATTACTAACGCGCTCTTTAAATTACAAAGAAAAATATAACCCTGACTTTAGACCAGGTTTTTGTTGATCAATGGTGCAGTCTCAAAATAGCAACGCACCAACAATGCGCCTGAACACACCTCGTTTTCAGACCAGCACACCCATGGGCACACGAAAGAGCGCAAATTCATTTGCTGTTTAAACAGCGTGGCGCAGGACGTGAAAATGATAACTGCGTCGGGCTGAAACTAGCAAAAAACTCTTGCGTCACGCCTAGCGCCGCGTTGTGCCGGGTGTATGATGGGGCCCTATATCTCACAATAATATCTTAGTAAGATTATATTTAAATGCTTAGTTTTATAATCAAAGGTCTGTAGTTTTAAAACATATAATGCAATTTATTACAATGAAAACTGAGAGATGAACAAATAAATCCTTCTCATGATTGATCATGTGATACAATTTAACATGATTTTTCTAAAACATGTTGTATGGATAATTTGCTTCAGCTTCAGTTTGACTTGATATATTGCTAACAATATAAAAGTTATTCATGTGTTTACTTTATAAAAATCAGTAAAGATTTCACAGCAAAAAGACACATGTATGTGTTTTTACAATTATACTAAAAAATCTTTTACTTGCTAAAAAAGCATAACTTATTAATCAGATGACAGAAGGCATGTAGTAGATCGTTCTTTTTTTTTCATGTCGATAATTTAGAAGCAGATATGATACAGTAGGCTTTTTAGGGTTAATTATATCACATATACATTTCACACTTATAAAGCAATAAGCAGTCAATTGAAATGTATTGTCAGATGCACATATTTGGTTCACAGCATACGGCCCCCTTCGTTTAAATAATTCATTCATATCCGTCAGCGTGGCATTTTACAGCGCATAGTCGTGATTGAATGTCAATGCATCGATCAGAACGTAGTATAATCTCAAAAAACCATGTGTTTGACAGAGCATCGCTCCGTTTGCGGTCCCGTGTGGCCATGACGCTGTGACAGGAAGATTTCCTCTTCAATTCTGCAATCCGAAACCACACATGTAGTTCCTGGAAGCCAGCATGAATAAGTAAAGCATTGTTGTGATGGGCCGGTGTCAGCTGAAGTGACTGTCAGAGAGGGTGGGTGATTCTCAGAGGACGTCGTCCGGCTGTCTCGCTCTGCGACCTCCATTATCGGGGGAAAGGCTGCCACTCTGGGTAATTTCATTACGTTGGTGCAGATGAATGATTGGAAACTCGGGCCTTGCGCCATTTTTTTTTGTTCTTTTTAGATGGACAGTCGGAAGAGGTGGCTGGACGTCCCCGCGGACAGCCCAGGAAATGCTATATGAGATCTACTGCAATTTTATTTCATCTCTTTTCATTTATTTATTTCCTCAGCTTCCTTGCGCCGGTGTGTCAAGGATGGCAAGATAACCTCGCTCCCATAATTCACTTTGTTCCGAGTCCCTCTTCTGTTAGATATTGAGTTTGCTCAGCTGAAATCCTCCCTGCTCACTTACTCTGGATGAAAAAGTACTGGTTATGATGGATTATTTCTTTTGCCATTATATCAGTACACACATTTTCTTTCATGAAGCATTCAGAGGCGAATAGGCTAAACCGTTGTGCTACTTAAAGTCATCATGAAATTAAAATTGACAATTATTGTTTTTTTGTTGTTTGTTGTTTATTACAAATGATTTATACATGCACATCATTTTTTTTTTCTTTTTTTTATATAATTCATGTGCCTCATAATCTTTAATCAAAATAACTTCCCCTCCCTCTTGCAGCTCCTCTCTTCTCGGGGCAACCTGTCACTCACATGAGATCAACCAATATCAAACCACAACCATCCAATCAATTCCCCAAGGACAAAATCAAACCCCTCCCTACATTTGTTCTTGTTCCAGAAGCTGTTTCACTCTCACAATAGCGAAGAAAAAATTATAGTATCATGCTGACTTTAAGCGCTCTGTATTTCAGTGTAAACATCTGCGTTTATTCACCAACCAGTACTAGTTTAGCATTCTATATGCATATTTGCATGAAGTTATTAGTCTTTGTAGAACAAATTAGGCTTATTGTTGATTGCACCTTATTCACAGAAGTCAGCACTTTTAGCCTACTGTGAATATTGTTTAAGTGATGTTTGTGCACTTTTTCTATTGACCGTGGCTGCAGTAAATCATCGAATGCTGATCATATGGTGAAAAAAAAAAATCCTTAAAAATCCCAAAGTGTGTATGTGAAGTTTTAGCTCAAAATACCACAAAGATCATTTTGCACAGCACTTTTTGGGGGTGAGCAAAAAAGCGCCATTTTTGTGTGTCCCTTTAAATGCAAATGCAAATGAGCTGGTGCTCCCAGCCCCCTTTCCAGAAGAGGGCGGAGCTTCTAAAGCTCATGTTCCGGCATACCGGCAACAACAAAACAGGACAATCTCACGCATTGAAAATGTCAGAAACTGTCAGTAGCGGTGTTTAGCATTATATGTTCAGTCATCTGTCATCTTACTGTACTGTGCATAATAGATGTGCATTTATGAATTACGCAGAAAGTAAGCATGGCGGGATAAAATAACAACATAGCTCTGGTATCCTGGTGTCTTCACGTGCTATCAGAAATTTCATAGTTCACACTTCTGAAGTCATGATTACGAGCTTGTCACATTCAAGTGGGCAACTTCAAAGGGCATTCATGTGCAATTTTTAACTAGGAAACTTGTATTTATGATAATGATAGCACATGAGGACGGCATCAATGAAAACAGGCAGACATAAATGATTGGCACAAACGCATAAGACTTTAACAATTTTCTTCGAGACATTTCCAAAATTTTCATTGAAATTTAACCACGACATGATGTCACTGTAGTGGGGAATCTGAATCAGCACATTTTAAGAGTCTGCTTTTGATTTATAGGAATTATAAATAAAATGGGTGAGCGTATTTTTACCATTATAGCCTAGATGTTCTCACACACTGTGGACACACATCGGTGTTCAAACACCTTATAAAAGTGAATTTTGCATAATAGGTTTTAATTTTAACCCTTGTTCTTAATCATTTTATGTATTTATTGATCACATGGTGAGGCAAGAGTTAATTTGTAAAAGAAAAAAAAAAGTATATTCCAATTAGTAAGAGCGGAAAAGATGTGTATATAAAATGTCTGTCACTAGTAGCAAGGGACTAGTGGACGGATTGTGTTTTTAGAGTAAATTTGAACAAGGTTATTGTAGCGCTGCTTGAGCGCAGTAAAACTCCAGTGAATGTGATTTCCCCAAGTACAACATGTTCCTGGATCAACATCTTTGTTGATCCTGGAACAACATTCCAATCAGCCAATCAGATTTGAAGGACAAGTTTACAATTTATGTCAAGTTTAGGCTTACAACAAGGGTTAGGTAATTCTATATTAGTATTATTCACTATCATTTCCCTCTGATTTTAGGGATAAGTTATGGGTAGGGTTAGGTTTAGGGGTAGGGATAGGGTTAGGACAACATTTTCAGTCAGGAATGATGTTCCAGGATCAACAAAATATGTTGACCCAGGAAAATGTCTTACTTGGCTGTGAAACTCCAGCCTCAGTTGCAGAAGAGAGGAGTTGATACTGTTTTAAGTACCTATAGCAGTTCTAGTTTTTTTTAACAACCTTTGCTTTATTTATGCTCCTTACTGTATTTATTTGTACATTTTGCACAAACATCTTTTTGGATGCCAGCATTGCTCCTTTGTTTACATCTCGGTGTCCTTGTGACCGCTCATGTCCTGATCTTAGGATTGCTGAAAAGTGATCAGATATCACATGTTCTTCTTATTTAATGCTGTGCACATTAGACTCAGCACTTCTTTAGCCATGTTTAAGCCGTTACCTGATTAGCATAATTCCTTTAGTGAATCAGGCAAATAAATGATGCACGTCAATATTATATTGCATCTTACCAGAATATTTTAACAATATAATCTCATTAGTATTCGTGTGTGTGTTTGTGTGTGTGTGTTTATTTAGGACAGTCACTGAAATATATAATATTAATAGGGACAACTACACTTTTACATATATACAGCTTTAGAGAAATGTAAATCATATATTGACATTCATTGCATATTGAATTCTTAGGTTGTTTTTATTGCATTTCTAATAAATAAGATTAATTACATGTGCTTTTAATGCAGTTAACACATTTGCATTATGCCGTTGTTTCACTTATACAGTATTTCATAATTGTGAAAGCTAATAATTAAATTGAGCCATACAGATGGCATTTGATTTAGAGTATAAATAAGTTTTTCCATCATAAATATCTACATTGTATATGAGAATTAGAATTGATTTGTTAGTATATGTCTCTAGTTGCACTTATAATAAAGTGTTTAAGTTTTATAGATGCTGTTTAAATGTTGATATTTTACTATAAAAATATGCTATATGCACAAGAAAATGAATGGTTTGCTACATACAGTACAAAAATGTTAGAGGTTTAGATGAGATAGAGTTGCTGATAAAATTTTAAGTCAACGCACCACACGTAGCTAAAGCAGATGGAGCTTTAGTGCATCACAGACATTAATGTTTCAAAATACCAGATCTGCTGGAACGAGCTGTCCATGTTTTTTCTGCTTTGCAAGGCCAGGCAGTACATTTCTTCTCTTTTCACCGATTTGTGAAATACGTTGGAGACCATTTCACCGGAAGCATTATATGCTGTCAGGATAGGAACTAATTATATAGGGCTTCCAGAAACGATTCCTCAAGCCCCATTAGGTCTGTGCCATGCTAGCGTACGCCAGGCTCTGGAGGAACCCACGTTACTGATATATCACTGGGATGTAATTGTATTTCATATCGCTCTTCTTAAACTTTGCTTAGTTAAATGGACCGTTAGAATATAGTAATTTAAGAGAAACAAAACTAATGCAGCTGTGATATTCCACGCCAGTGGAAGCACTTCAGCGAGGGTTGAAAACTTCAGCAATCATCACAAACCCAAGGGAAAGACCACTCATGTGGAAAGATGCATCTCCAGTAGTGCTGGCAGGAATCACTGCCAGAAATCCCAGGGTTGTGAGATATGATATATTTTTTTTTTTTTTTTTGTTGTTGCAAAAAGTACTTGAGAATGCATTGGAGACCTTAAAACCTAATTGAATTCATCCTTCTTCATAAGTACAACAGAGGCATGTGTTCTTTAGCTCATGACAAGATCGTATTTATTTATTTATTTCTACTGCAATTATGTTTCAAACCACAATGGGGGCAATATTCAGGATGTTTATCAACTCTTGGCAGTTGAGCTTACATGAAGTCTGCGCTCAATTGAACATGCTCTCATTTCCACTCGCTCAGGGCGTTCATTTGTGAGCATCTCTGTATGAAACCCATATAAGGAATTAGAATTTCTCTAAATATCTTGGGAACATTTATGCTCAGGAATGCATTTTAATCCAGAGGATCTGGAGAATTGTACATATAGGTTGTTTTTAAGCTGCTCAGTCACCTAAAATGATTCTCTTGAACGTGAGGAGTTGTTTTTAGCATGTTCAGACATAAAGTTGCCAGCAGGGCTAAATTTAGTCTTCTGTCTGTCACAGTCTGGCACAGGAATCACCTCATTCTGTTTCCTTTTTTTTTTTTTTTTTTTTTTTTCTCCTCTCAGGATATCAGTGGAGATCATTCAAGCATTTCAAAAGGTTTAATGCAAGAAGTAAAAATCTACCAAAAATCTAGTTTAAAAGGAAAACAACACAGTTGGTAACTGTGTGCAGAAACTACACACATTAAAGGTAAACAAATAGGAATTGTTTGTTTTAGAGGCTGTCGGTATGTTGATATTGTATGTTTCCGAAAGTACATGCATTTTACGCATGAGTTCCCACAAATACTAATGAGATAAAGTTGAGCTTCATGCATTTAGGAAGTAAGTTTTTGATGGATCTTCCTGACATATCGTACTGTATAACCCAAACCTGAACTTCCCGCGGCGAGGTGAAGACAAAGCCGCTTATCCCGTGACTCAGGCATGCTGAGAGGTAATGGGACGTGCAAGCTGCTTTCCTCTTCATTGTTGAAAGAAGAGTCAAAGTGAGGTCAAGAGTAGAAACTTATACTGTTTCAGTGTCTCATAAGTTGACAACTTTGGCAAACATGACTAAGTTTTATAATCTTTAAAGTTGAAGTTACCTGAGGCAACTCTTCACAGTCATCCCTAAATAGTGCATGTCTGAATTTGTAAGACAAACAACTTTGTTTGGTGCTGCTATGCATTTTAAATTACACATCCCTTAAAAAAAAGAATAAATTAAATTAATGAAAATTATATTAAAAAAGTTATTGTAGTTTGATAGTACATAAAAACAAAACAAAAAAATAAATAAATAAACTGTGACATATTATACCCAAAAATTCTTCATACAGTGGACTACCAGTAAAACTGACACAGGTTAACTCTGAGATCTTGTCATTTTTTATTACCACTTTTTAAACTACAGTAAATAAACTGTAATAATGAATGAAATGTTCAAGGTGTCTGAATAAATTTTGGTTTGACTGTATATAATTAGAAGTGTGAAATATATATATTTATTATGCAAAGTTATAGTTGTTTTATTTTCATTTTCATACAATATTTGGCTGAAAAGTTACATGCTGTCATATTTTGTGTGTACAATATGTTGTAAACTAAATTTAAATTAATTTTCATGGTATTGTATTTACATTATGGTACTGTATCTTCCTCTTCATTTCATTTATTTATTTATTCATTTATTTATTTATTTAATTTAACCTTATGCTATTTTCTAAATTCTTTATTTCAGTTCAGTGCATTCAAATTAAATTCAAAATTAAAAAGAACTGACACATTGCAGCATGTCAGGAAAGGTATAGGATACGCTACCACTAACGTTTGTGATGTATGGTAAAATTTCCTGCTGTAACATGGTGTTTTGGCCTGTCACGGTGGATCAAAATTATGATGTAGTGTTTACAATTTGCCTTTTGCGCAGCCTCCTCAGCTAATGTTTTGCATCGTATCAGCACCCTTAAATTGTTATCCAAGCATTGTCGGGAGAGAAGATGAATGAGGTCGTTTGCTTGCTAACCTCAATTCGGTTTCTGTGGGAATGCTTTTTCTATTGTCGCTATTCCCTTGGGTTTCTCTGTGTCCATGTGTGTGCTTGAGACCATGAGAGAGAAAACATGTGTGTATTTGAACTTGATAAACTAGGTGAGAACCCATTTATTTTGACATCCAGTTTGGCGGGCATATAAACAGTCTGCTCCTTTGACTTGCCATCTGTTTTGACCTCCACATTCGTGCTTGACTTTATATGGTCATGTGTTTCTTCTGCATCAAGTTACTGTGAAAATTCAGTCTTTACATCAGTGGTTCTCAAGCGGTGGGTCACGACCCAATAATGGGTTGCAGGTTTGTTCTGATTGGGTCGCAGACAGCAAAGAAAAAACATGCTAAATTCTCTAAATGATCTAAATCCCCATTTTCAAAGGTACCTTAAGAGTCCCAGATGAGGAGATTTGAGGTTTCAGCTCAAGCAAACTCGAGCAAAAGCATGTAGGAAGATAGAGTTGAACATCTGAGCACGTTTAACAAAACTTCCTCCCATCATTTTGTCGCTTTCCCCGAATGATGAGCAATTTAGACTTCATTGTAATCAAAGGAGCGGGCGAGAATGACAGCTAGCGGCTAATTGAAGTAGACGTGTTAGAAAAGGCCCGCTGAGGCTGTCGAGCGACTCTGACGGGATCTTTACAGAAGCACAGACGGCTCGGCAGAATGACAGCTCTCTCTACATCATCAGCGTGTTGGTCAGGACAGTCAGGTGCATCTCTCTGGACTTGGCAAAAAACTGCCACCTAAACGGTTACCCTCGTAAAAAGCTGACAGGAATTATTGTAGAGATAAAATTACAAGAACTGCCTTGTAACCTTTTGTGATGTGTGTTGTTTTTGGTGCCATAAGAATTTTGCTCGCACGATTTAAGTCCGAGGAACAGGAGCCCATTGGGTTAGATGCTACAATGTGAGCTCTGAATCATTTATCATGTAGGGTTTGACTGCCAAAAAGTGTTACAGCACATCTCTCTAGACAAACTGTTTAAACTATTTTAGCCTTCTATTATACACTGAAGTCAATGCTAAAATTTACTTTGACCCTGTTCACTTTGTAATACATTTTCCAGGGTTTATTGTGAATTATTAATCAAGTTCATCATTTCATTTCAAGGGAAAAATATCTTCATAGTCTTTTATCAAAATATAATAACTTGCTCAAGTTTTCTCTTCAGATGACATCATGTATCCCTCCTATTTTTCAACAGCCTGTCATATAGGCCTATCAATATTGAATATTGGAAATATGAATATTGGATATTGGAAAACTGCAATCCATGATTGGCTACAATGATCAATGCTTCAAAAACATGTTGTAAATGGACATCTTTGATGCTCTTCACGAGCGCTTACACAGATACACACAGTGTTTGAAAGCAGGCATCTATCAGTGGATATGTTAGGGATCTGCTGATAGACGCCTGCTTTCAAACGCTCCCGTCTATTTACAGTACAACTTGTTTTTGAAGCGTTGATCATTGTAGCCAATCACAGACATATCTGTTGAGCACGTGAACACAATGGCCAATCAGAGGTGTTTAATAATCCGCTCAACAATGCTAAAAATGCTAGGGGGAAATGATGGTATCATCACATTTTTTTCAATTTCAGTACCAACTTGGTACCGAAGTTGGTACTTTTGGTCAGACGTCCATGAGTAAAATCATAAACACTGGAGAGCTGCTTTATAGTAGAAATTGAAGTGCAATTCCCATTTAAATGCAACATTGATGCTGTTTTTCCATGTTTGATACCATAAAGCTGTTTGTTTTAAAGCAATCTATTGTATAAAGCGCTACATAAATAAACATGATGTGACTTTACTTGACTGGAGTGCTAAATTGATGCTGGTGCAAACATTCCCACATTATTATGTTCAGATGCTTTCTTAACTGCTGTTTTCTCACCGCTGGCACTTTTGTTGTGTGTTTATTTTGTTATTGATTGGAAAGTGCACAGCATATATTTACATATTCATCTAAACGTCGCTCCCAGCAGCGGTTGTTCGCTAACAGTGTACTACCTCTTCAAAGGTATTTCCAACTTCTTTTTACCCCCAAGCAAAGAACGAAAAAAAACTTTGCTGTGAGTACATCGGGGCCATAACCCAACTTCAACTTTCTGCCTTTGAAAACTTCATAATAATCTAATATGGTTACCTTAGTGTTAACAGACTGCAATCCATTTTTCTTTTTCCACACACTGTTTTGACTGTAATTAGTTGATGAAGAAAAAGCCCTCTACTTTCTTGCTTTAATTTAGGACTTGTGTTCCCGCTGATGAATTAAGCGTGTTTAACTGGACGCTGGCGATTCTTCCCCTTGGGGTTGCTGCTTTCTCCACTCGCTGCTAATGAATTTGGGAGAGTTTTAATGAGCTGAAAATACCTTTGACTCTTAGGGGCTCGTATGCTCGAGCTAGTTGCTTGTACGTTCAACTGGAAGTGTGAAAGCAAAGCGTAGGCGGGTATTAATAAAGGCAAATGAGACAGGGTCGCAAGGACGTAGAATATGAAGCTTGTATTTAGAACACTTCCTCAAGGGTTTGTTTGACGACATGACCTTTGGTATGCAATTACATTATCATCTTGTGGGAAAGGAAATGGCTTATTTATACTGTAGTTTAACATATCGTTCACATATGCTATGCCAAGATCACATTATTTGGATGAAATATGAGAACAAAAGTGACAGTAAAGATATTTGTAATGTTGCAAAAGATTTCCATTTCCAATAAATGCAATTAAATGTATCCCGGTTTCAAAAATATTTGAAGCAACATTGATGATGATAATAAGAAATGTTTCTTAAGCATATTAGAATGATTTCTGAAGGATCATGTGACATTGAAGACTGGAGCAATGATGCTGAAAACTCAGCTTTACATCACAAAAATAAATTACATTTTAAAAAATATTCACATACAGTATATTCACAGATTGCACCCTTGGTGAGCAGAAGAGACTTCAAAAACATTTTGAACAGCAGTGTTGTGGGTAACGCATTACAAGTAACTTGAGTTATGTAATCAGATTACTTTTTTATCAAGTAACTAGTAAAGTAACACATTACTTTTTCAATTTACAACAAAATATATGTTACTTTTTCAAATAAGTAATGCAAGCTGCTGACCTCCGATGATCCAGTTCAACCACACTGAGCAAAAATTACTTTAGATAAAATTTAGAAATAAGAGTGTTGAACTTCCTTCTCCTGTATCCTATTTTTCTTTAGTCCAGAATGGCAGCACAGCTGAAAGGTTTGTTTGAGCTGCGCCCTCTACTGTACAGGTGTAAATATGCATTTCCTTCAGCCTGAAGCCTTGTTTACACTGCACGCGTTTGCGGCGCGTTACGGCTCCGGCAAGGTTTTGTTCCGTCCTCTACGCGGTGTCAACTCACACCAGAAGCATTTCAGAAGCGGCTGGATTCGCAAAACCACAAGATTGCCTGTCTGACGTTTTTTTCCTTGATTTTTTCATGTTTTTAATGGCTACATGGTTATATTTTGTCCGGTTTAATTGTGTTTATTGCTATGCCATACTTTATTTTGCTGTAGCCTACAGATGAAGTTAATACACTTAAAAGTCCAGTTATGAATGACAAGAACAAATAACTTTGAATCTCTTGTCTTCAGTTTCTGGCCTTCTAGTGATGTGAAATATGAGCGGGAGTTTACACAGGGTGATTATTTTGACTTTATTTTGTATTTGAGCTGCGTGTCTTGGACGCGGCGCCCGTCAAAAATAGGCAAGGCGCCTATGTTTAGGGAAGTGGTGCGGCGAGCCGCTTCTGAAACGCGGCGCGGCTGGTGTAAACACAAGCATTGACTAGAGTGGCTGCGGATCAGCTCCGGTAGCCACGTCACAGCCATAATGTGCAGCAGATGCATGCAGTGTAAATAAGGGGTAAGGCTTCTTCATTTCACTTTTAGTGTGAAAGAGCCTTAACAATAACCAAAAATAGAACTTTTTTTGTTATTATTAAAAAAACAAACAAGCAAGCCCAGCTCAGGTGAGAAAAAGTAACGCAAAAGTAATGTAATGCATTACTTTCCATAAAAAGTAATGCAATTAGTTTCTTGTTTAGTGAGTAACACAACATTGTAATCCATTACTTTTAAAAGTAACTTTCCCCAACACTGTTGAACAGTATATTTGTATTTTTTTTTTTAAAGCTTGATACTGGTCGGTATTTATTGCATCATATGGACGAGTGCAAGCAGGACCAAAAAAAAAAAAAAAAAAAAAATCCTTTTGAGGTCCATAAAAGAAAGAAGGGCATACGGCATTAGAACAATGATGACTTAAATTTCATGTTAGGTTGAACTATCCCTTTAAATCAAGCTGCACAATTTGAGGTACTGTATCATTCATGTCTTTAGCACAAACGTTGCAATTCAGTGATTTCTGTTTGGTTTTGTGCATCTCACAAAGAGTGACACTCAACCGTCACACTGTCTAATGAATTAAGGGCACTACATTAATTTGACATCTGTTTAAGCGCGAGCGACGAGTGTATCGAGTCGGTTAAATGTGCTGCAGAGACAAAGGGCATGTGAGACAGCGAGGATGTACGTTATTGGTTTTGTTCACTGCCTTCTGGCTGTATCTGATCCTACAGCTCTCCTGCAGTCACAGCTCCTCTATAAAGCTCATTAGCATCTGCCAACAAACAGACACAACTCAAAACACCTTCACGCCGCAGCTCTAATGTCAGCCAAGACCCTGAGAGCACGATGTAGATGCAGAAAGCATAGATTTTACTGCCTGGTGGGCTTCTACGATCCTGTGTAGGTGTGTATCTGTGCATAGAAATCCTGAATTTCATTTTAAGAAACAAAACTGTCATTTCTGACAGTTATATTTAGCTTTTATATTTAGTATTAAACTTCATGGCGCTGTAAATCCATGCAGGTATACTTCATTGATTTGAACCAGTTCTCAAGTAACATTTAGATATGCATGAATATCAGCTGCTGTTTCTAATGAATGCATCACTGCTGTGAGCTGTCGGCTGAAATATCATTGAAGCCAAATGTCTGATAGCATCATTGTTCACTAAGTGGTGGCGATTGAAGAGGATGATGTCATGCATAATATCAGTCATCTCCTCACCATGAACAGACTTTATTGACCATTAGCGAGAGCAGAGCACCATTTAGGAGCTGATCTTTACTGAACTTTACAGGCATTTAATGTTGATAAGCGAGTGCCTCTGTTCGCCGAGCTGAGTGCTTTACTTACATTTACCGCTGAAGGCGACGACTCAGCGGTCTTATATATTCTATTTACAGGTTCTAAACAGTAGAGCTCATGAGATTGGTGGCATGCTGCAAAAAAAAAATAATAATAAATAATAGACTAACTAAAACAGCATATAGATATTTTTCTGAGAATTTATCTTAAAATAAATCTTTTCTAACCCCACTGGCAAATAGATGAATATAAATTGGGTAAAAAAAGGAAAAAAATATATATATATACTAATGTACAATTGTCATAATATTTTATTTTTTACTATCATATTTAATTGAATATAATACTAATTATGCTATTATATATATATATATATATATATATATATATATATATATAGTGTAATTCGTATTAGTAATTAGTATTATATTATTAAATAGTAATATTTAGGTCTGCAACTAATTATTTTGATAATCGATTAATCTGTCGATTATTTTTTTTCTGATTAATCGGATGGAAATTCTAAAAATTATTATACATTAAAAATTCATTTTAATCCATTATTTTAAAGAGTGTTATTCCACATTCTACCCAATGTTGTCCTCCAAAACAATGTGTAATATTAAGCCTATGAAAATAAATATAGTATGCTGCACGCAAGCAAAAAGGGTTAAAATACAAAGATTGGGCTACATTTTAAACCTAAAATCAACTTAATTTAAAGCAGAAATTAAAATGACTCAATTTAAAATGATAATAAACAAAAACAAAAGCACAAAAAGTTAACTTATACAAGGTATGAAGAACACACATTCACTTGTCGGAACATAGGCCTAATTAGGCTATATTACATAAATGGTCTATTCCAACAATAGTGCCTTTACTGTTACTGCTCTCATAAATATCATTACTTGTGTTACATGTATATTTTTAAACTTAAAAAATATTTTAGCAAAATGTGTATTTTAGTCAGCATGATTGCGCTCCTTTTCTACTGCGCTCCATCTGTTTGACGCGCATGCGCCCACGGGAGCTCGTTCATTGACTTAAGTGACGTTTAACAAGATGCTTGTTGTCAGAATGTGTAACATGGAAATAGAGAATAGAGAATACGAGAATATGAAGTCACACCGCATTGAGTTCTAAGTAACTTCTTTGTTTATCCGCCATATTGACAGGATCGCGCAGCTTTTCCGTCATTGAGTTGAGTGCAGTAATTTGTTTTCTGTCATGATTGTGAAAAATGCCACCATTGTATGTCATTAATGCTGCATCGATAATGGCGATATTAACTCAGATCATCGTTCTGAGAGAAAATTGGACAATGAAAAACGTTTTTTTTGCCTTTTCTATGTGTAAAAACACTAAGGGAAGCAGGTCGAGGAGATGACGAGAAGACGCCGGATGGCAAATCTATTAATAATGGCACTGATTAAATCCACTGCTTATAACTCAATAAAAGAATCACATTGCTAAGTGTTTTTGAAAGTTTATTTTTGTTTGGTTTAATAATTAACATTATTACCTTTTGCAAGTCTGACTCTCACTCCGCTCGTGAATCAGCAGAACTTGAACGTGGACATTCAAATGCTTAACAAGAAAAAGGCTTCATGTGGCTTAATGCACCAAAAAAAAAGACAAAATTCTGTACATATCTATTAAAGCATACTGTGTGGAGATACACATATGAGCCCAAAATATGAACGCAACACGTTTACATGTTAAGCGGTTTCCTCTCATGTAAAGAAAACGCTTAATGCACTGAGAATGCGATATTAATGAGACCAAATTCTGTTTACTAAATAAAGCACATATGTGCAGAAAAACAGGTGAGACCAAAATATAAACTTTCAGTATCACTTAAAATGCCTAAGCCATTTTAAGCATTTTCTTAATAATGGTTTTATAAAGGGAAGAAATTGCTTAATGTGTAATTAAACGCGCTGCGTTCATTTTCTGGGCTCATCTGCGCATCTTTTAATATAAGTACACTAAGCCAGCGTTTTTAAAATGTCCCCGTGCAGGAAGCCACTACTAAACTGTTGACAAGCTCCTAAGGTTTTGATTTTGGCTGACATTTGTTGAAATTAATATAAAAATATAGTTTGTTTGTGTCTGTCTGTCCGCTGAATAATCTCTGATTCTCCTCCTCTGTGATTGTGGAAAAGGGGAATATTTACAATGACAACAGTTGTAGGCCTACTCAGTATGCTCGTTTAAGCAAATTAAACATTTCCAACAAATAATTGAATCGACTTCTCTCAGCGTGTTGAACACAGATTTATTTGGATATCCATATGATGGCTGAAGCAGCAGCGAGCGCCCAGCTTGCGACACGGTAAACAGATCAACATTGTAAACGAAATTCTACAAAACTTTAATAATAAATAAATAATAAAATAAAAATAAATAAAATTATCATGTGATGCTTCTATTCCCTGCAAACGATACCATTAAAAATGTGAATGTTCTACTTAATGGCAGAAACAAAACAAAAGGTAAGCAAGTATCCATATTAATTTCAGTGCAAGTAATAGGGGGTGATCCTGTCAAAATGGCGGCGCCGCCCCGGCATGCAACGAGACATGACGTCGGTTCGCATTCTCTATACTCGCGGGACTTTCTAACATTTACAGGTAAGGATATAATCATAAAATGTAAGTTATGCGAAGAGGAAAACACATGTGAAAGGCATTAAACAGCACACGCACCTGTCAAAGCACGAGAGGGAAAGACGTGGTAAAAACGCTTATGCTTTTGTTTGAAGTGCTTTTAAATATAAAGCAATTATGTATCAGACAAATATGGATAATGTACCTTTACCGGAGCAGCTCGCTCTGTCCATATGTGTTTTGTCCATAGAAATGGGTTATTCACTACAGTAAAGTGGACTTATTGGCGGGTTGCAAACCAACTAGAAAGGTGCATACCGCCACCTACTGTGCTGGAGTGTGACGAAGATGAAACACAGAAGATTTTCTATATTCTATATTTCAGGCCACTATTCCTCAAGAATGTCATTAATGCTGTAATTTTTCTACCAGACTCTATTCCTGTCTTTAAAATATTGTATATGGTGAAATCTGTAATACCCAAGGCTTGCATATCTCTTATAAGATCAATTCTTTCCTGTTCAAATTTTTTACATCTAATCAAAACATGTTCTACAGTTTCCATTTCCTGACATACATTACAAAAACCAGAGTTGTGTTTGCCCACGATATGTAGTGTTGCATTAAGATTGGTGTGACCCATTCTTAATCTTGTAAATATAATAAATTCCTTTCTATTTAGATTATGACTAATTTGATTATTTTCATTGTCTATAATAATCGATTAGTTGTTGGAGCCTAGTAATAATATATTTAATTTTATTTAAAAGTAATGCATGTAATATATTAAACATTTATTAATCAAAATACATATTTTTTATTTATTATATTATATTATATTTTTATTTATTTAATGCATTTTAAATAAATAATTTTAATATAAAACTGCACTCTCTTTTTGTTTCTCTTTCTTTCTTTCTTTCTTCCAGTAAAAGGGTTTAACAGCAGTTTTTGCCTCTAATTTATATAAATATCCATAGTAGTTTGAAGCTGTTCTACCCGCTAATCCATCTTTGAAATGTTAACTTTAACCATGAGCAGATGTCAGTGGCAGTGGATATGATGCTGATATAAGAGTTTATTTCCCGTTACATGAACTAATTTGAGATTTAGCGGGAAATCTTTTTTTTTACAGAGGATTTCTGATGACGTCAAACACACTAGATGAATTACTGTTAAGCTACCACTAAACCACTTTCTCCCACCCACTCGCATTCAAATTCATATTTAATGTGAATGTCAAGTTCATACAGCCCTTAGTATTGACATTTTCACTAAGCAATTTTAAAAAGAATGTTGAGTTGATTAACACCGTGTTCATATGCTGTCATTCACCGAAATACATTTAATTTTTCCTTATATCTGCCTCTGGGATGTAATAACGTTGGTGTGCTTTCTGTTGGAGCCCTTTCTTTGAATCTCCATCTTGCATTAACATCAGTGCAATATTATTTTTCTGTTGCCAGAGACTGCACAGTGTGTCGAGCTCCAGGCGTTTCCTCACATAGTAGAGTGACAATAACATGGACATTCGGATATCGCTTTTTTCTAAAATGTAAATCTGTCTGGGACACCTTTTCAGAAAGCGCTGTAGGATTAGCGCCTCCTCCACAAGACTTCCAGATGTGATTATGGAGCCGTCTGCAGGGAATTGACTGCGTTTAATACAAATGTGCTGAGCATTGACATGACCTATCAGAGATGCCAGAAGGAGTTGATCCAACAACAGCACTAGATCCTGGTCAATATCTGTTCTATTCACTGCCGAGAGGTTTCCGAGTCTGTAAAGAGGATAAAGCTATTGGATTAGCCCAGCTGTGTGGCTTATACAGTCTGACTGACATTTGTATTATGGGGGCTGATTAGTTCTGGATTTATATAATTCTATTTATTTGTACAAATGAACCTGTGGAAATCCCATTGTCAATTCAGCAGAAGATTGTCTGTCTTTAAAAATCAGCTATGAAGATGGAGAGATTACTAAGAATGAACCCAGTGCATATTAGCTATCTGATGAGTTTGTGTTTTTATGTCACAATGCAGTCATAAAGTCTGGTTCACGGCAATATCTGCCCAGTTAGAAAGGAAGAGCACATCTACACAATGCTTAAAATGTGTTTTGAGGACCTGGAGTTTGGAGTTGTTTTCAGATGCCTACATCAGAGGGAGTTATTGCAAAAGTTATATTTTTCTTAAGGTTGTGTATTGGAGTGTCGCTGCTGTTAACTGTTGCGTTGGTCCTCTATTGAAAGCAATGGATCGACATCATTCTCTGATGCAGTGTAGTTTATAAGCTCCCTAAATCAATCAATCAATCAAACAGTTTGTTACATTGTTTACATTTTTAGACTTCAAGCAGCAGCAAACATTATTTATTTATTCATTTGATATTAACATCATTAATCATTATTAAATAATAATAATAATAATAATTTATTATTTATTTATATGAAAATGTTAGTGCTGCCGATCGATTAAAAACTAATCGCGCAGTTTTTTCTCTAATTAATCGTAATTAATTGCACCTAACATTAAAGTTTTTAACATATTTTTATATTGTAATAATTTCACATTTAATCTCCAAATTAATGTAGAAACAACATAAAGACAGTATATTTTAAATATTTTTGCTCAGATCTGATTTTTTTTGTATAGCTGTTCACATTGTTGTTTTAAATGTGGCCAATATCAGATTTCCAGTGTGAACACATCTGAACTGACCTGTATGCGCAAAAGAACAATATAAATGAGGTTGCCAGGTTTTTACCACAAAATCCACTCAATTGTTTTTCAAAACTAGCCCAATCGCATTCCTTGGGGTATCCCGGTAAAAACCGGGGGTTAAATATCACGTTAGTGCGATCGCTTCAACCTACGGAGTTGCAAAACAACGCATGGCAACAGTGAAAGAGTTACCCAATTCCGCCGTAAAATCGCGGACTTGGCAACACACACAGTCATACGGACGTTAACACAGAGGGCATTAAAGTAAGTGATACTTACTAAAGTCTTGATACTGTTGGGTAAAACCTTTGAATAGACTCCCGTGGGCACAGAATCGTGACAAATGTTGATCCCGATTTGACTGTTCAGACTGCGGTTGCATTGCAAAACATCTGTCATTTCTTTTGTTCTTTGATTAACATTAGACTGTAGCAGGTTTATTTATTAGGCTGCTGTCAAAAAAACGGATGCTGCATTAAATATTTTTAATGCATTAAAATGGAAAAAAAAAAAAAAAAATGCAACTGTTAACGCATTAATTTTGACAGCACTAAAAATATTTATTTACTATATGTGACCCTGGACCACAAAACCATAAGGGTCAATTTTTTTGAATAAATAAGCTTTCCATTGATGTATGGTTTGTTAGGATAGGACAATATTTGGCCTAATTTAAAGTCCAAATGAAGTGCTTAGCAATGAATATCCACTCACAAAAATAAATGTTTGATATATTTACGGTAGGAAATTTACAAAATATCTTCATGGAACATGATCTTTATGTAATATACTAATGATTTTTGGCATAATAGAAAAATCGATAATTTTATCCCATACAATGTATTGTTGGCTATTGCTACAAATATACCTGTGCTACTTATGAATGATTTTGTGGTCCAGGGTCACATATGTAATTTTTTTTTTTTTTTTTTTATAAATATATAATTAATTACATTTCAGATTTTCTACATTTGTATACTGAATTATAATTCAGTATGAGAAAGCCAATTACATTTAGCATTTAAATATTTCTTTGTGACTTTTTTTTGTGTGCAATTTGATTTTTTTATTTTAAATTTCTTATTTTATCTCTAAAGCTCTATAGCCACAACACTAGCCTGTACACACTGTATAATTACGTGCTCAAAGTAAAATGACTCACTTTGTCACTGTATTTGAAATCTGTTTAGGCTAAAATCTAACACCAGCGTTATAATAACAGTATGTGCTACTGCAGCGCAGGCCTTCAAACTGACTATTAACATCAGAGCATCTACTTCAGCTTTGAAACTGAGCTGATAGGAGATTAATTTCCACTCATTTAACACCATTTCACTGGAATGCTGTTTCCCAGTTTAGAGCCATTCTGTATCTAGCCTGTTGTGGAATACCGTGGTTTTGTTTTGATAGACATTAATTGACTCCCTTTTGATTGATGGTGGAATGTAATGTATTATAGATGTTTTTGTCCAAACAGTTTAACGTTTTCTTCACGTTGACAGCTTTGACATATCGGCCATGACTGAATCATATTTATTCTTCATATAAGTTGGCCTGTTTTCACTTTGAGCACTGCATGAGATCTCCATAGAGTTTAAACTTGCACGATCAAGCATTGCATGCTGTCAGCTCTGACATGCAGCTCATTGCAGCTCACTTACGAATTAAACAAAACACCAGTTAGTTCCGTACAAGTAATTACTGAAATAAAAGAAATGTTAAAAAAGATGCTTGTCGAAATTCATGGAAAAAGCAGAAAAACATTAAACTGTATAGAATGAAGAAAAATTAGCTATGTTTCCATCTACCTATTTTATTAGCATTTTTGGATATCACATTTAAAAAAAAAATGCTGGATGGCATACACTAAATTGTGACAGATACATTTTTTTGTAAGAAGACATGCGCATGAACTATGATGGAAACACATTTATCAAATAAATACCTTGATGTGCAACAAAAAACCTCAACAGTGGATGTGATTGGATAACTGGACTAACCATCAGACCAATCACATCATAGCATCTCAAATGTCAAATGTTTAGTCATTCTGTCAAATGTGAAGTGTTTAGTCAGCCAAAGTCTGTCATCAGAATGATTTGGTTTAATTCCCTTCCAGAAGCGTCTCACACAATTGTTTTTCCAAACACCAGCGTCCGAACGCAAGATAGCAGCATTTATTGCGTTTCATCTGTGCCCTCTGAGACATTTATGATGGAGGAAAAAAGAGCCACAATTTCTTCCTCAATTCCATTTTTATAAGTGGAAGGAAGTGACGATTTTGTTCTCTTGAACACATGGGATGGAAACACTGCTTTATTCGCAAATGTTTTATGCAATATCCCAATTTTTATGCATAAGTTAAATTCACAACTTTGGATGGAAACAGCGATTAAAGATTTGCTGTGGCTACAAGGCAGAAGGTTGTAGATGGCTAGAGTTCAAATGACCCATTATCATTATTGCTGATCAAGACTCTTTACCTCAGTTTGCTTCAAGATAAGACTTTGATAATATAAAATTTTCACAGTATATAACAAAATATATTTAAGTTTATTATAAAATATTCAGATATATACACTACCATTCAAAAGTTTAGGGTAGGTAAGATTTTTGAGAGAAGTATTTTATGCTCAAAAAGGTTGCATTCATTCATTCATTAATTCAAAAAAAAAAAAAAAAAAAAAAAAATATATATATATATATATATATATATAGTAAAAACAGTAATATTGTGAAATATTTTTACAATTTAAAACAAATGTTTTCTATGTGTGATCAAAGCTGAGCATTTTCAGCATCATTACTCCAGTCTTCAGTGTCACATGATCCTTCAGAAATCATTCTAATATGATGATGTGCTGCTCAAGAAACATTTCTTACTGTTATCAATGTTGAAAGCGGTTGAATATTTTGGTGGAAACCGTGTTGTATTTTTCCCCCCAGGATTCTTCAATGAATAGAAAGTACAAAAGAACAGCATTTATTTGAAATAGAAATCTTTGGTAAGATTATAAATATGTACGTCTTGAAATGTTTAGCCCTCTATGATCAATTTTTCTATGGAGGACTGTTGTGCTCTGTAGTAAGTGTAACGCCCGTTTCACACTGCAAGCGTAAGCAGTGCATTTTTTTTTTCCGGCGTGCAATTTAACCAACGGATGCATTCACACAGGCAGCAGGAGCAGAGCTTAAGCGTCAAGCAGGAGCGTCGTGTAAGCATCAGTTATTATATGCAAATGTTGTACACCTCCCCATGTTAACAAACTTTCAAGACTATCAAGTTTATAAATGACCAACTTATAAAAACAAATTCATAGCTGTCTTTGTAAAGAAATGCTCACTTTATATGCAGCTTCAATGACGATCTGCGGCTGCAGTGACGATGTAGTTACGCTCACGTGCCACTCACGCTTGCAGTGTGAAACAGGCGTAAGTGTGAGTCAATTTAGATAAGAGTGTCTGCTAAGTGATTTACTACTTAACACAGCGAGATTTCTTAACCACAGCTTTGAAATATCTGTCAGAAACTGTTGACCATTTGGAATGGAAGGGCAATAGTTATGAATGCTGAAAATCTCTGAGAAACTCTCTATTTATTACAGCAGTTCTCCTCAAACTGTGGTTTGTGAAACATTCATTGTAGTAGTTCGGCAGATGTCCAAAAATGGGTGTAACTCAATTTCACTCAGACGTTGCTAGTAAATTTCACAAATAAGTGTAAAGAAACTGCAACACATTGAATTAAACATGACATTTTGAAGTAGAGAGACTGAAATAATTTTCTTGTAAAACATGCTTTAATAGTATTTATTTACAACTTCAAAAACTTTTTTTTTTTTTTTTTTTTTTTTTTACCATGGGGTTAACAGTCGGCACATTTTATTTAATTAGCTGAAAGTATGAATCCATTAAACTGAATTTATTTAATTGTTTTAAACTGCAAGTATTTGTTTTAAGGTAGTTGTTGGTTTTACTTTTTTGTGCATTATAGGAAGTAAAATAAATAAGAATTAAAAAAAAAAACAAAAAAAAAAAAACACCCAAACATTTCTGTTTCAAACCAAAGTAGTAGCAGTAACAAAAAAAGAGATTTTCATTCAGTCTCAGTTTTCTGTCTGCCTTTCAGAGATCGTCTTCAGATCAGATCCTTCATGTTTGAAGAAAGACACTATTGAAATGTGCTTCAACAAAATTGAATTCATATTGAAATACACTGCAGTCTTGGTGAATTACAGCACTCTTACATGGATTTATGTCATTTTACCACAATCAGTGGTCTCTGTGGTGAAAAAGCCATGCATTCATTTTGCATATGCAATTTAGCCTTGAATATTAAAGAAAGCCAAACTCTGCAGAAACCCTCAGAGAGAACCACATGAAGGTGGTGTTAAATAATAATGAAAGAAAATGACCGTCTGCAGTGATTAGATATAATTTAATTCTCATAATGTGAAAGCTGAAATCTCGGGCTTCATTCATACTAAGTGCCATGACACATACGGTGGCCACATCTACCTGAAAAATGAAGCCTGATAAAGGATGAAAAATGCCACTGCCTCCATTAATTCTCCTCAGTCAGGACTGGGGGAACGCAGCAGAGCACACAAGTAATTAATTTCTCAAGGTCAATTATTTAAAGCTTTTAAAATGAGCAAAGAAAATCACCGCAGGTTAGAGAGAGATTGTAGAGTGGAGTTAGGAAAGCTGTGCACACTTTAATCTACGTAAAAGTTTTGATTAATAAAGCAATAAGGCTGTGTTTACTGTGATTTGACCATGTTTAAAGGAGACCTATTATGCAAAATTCACTTTTACATTGTTTTTTAACATAATTGTCTCATTGTGTACACAACCACCCTATTATGGTAAAGATCCATCCACTCCATTTGTTATTTTCCCTGTAAATCAGAAACAGTGTCTTAAAATGAGCCTTTCAGGAATGTGCTTCACTGTGATCTCACAGTTGAACAGGCCCCGCCCACTACTAGCAACAGAATCTGCCCTATTAGCTTAGCTCCTCTCCTGAGTGAGCTGTACATAGTCCGCCATGTTTATCTCCTTGCCAGAGAATTTAACAGCAACATTCACTAAATTAATCCTTAGTAAAGGTACTAAAGTTTTTCAGTCAAGAGCAGTGAGTGATACAGTTATGCTGCTGTCACTTTAATACACAGATCTACTATACACATGTGATTTCTTTCACAGTTCACAGACATAACCGACTGTGTTTATGTGAACTTATGTGTTTTTGACATAACCTTGTATGAATTTGACAGTTTAAGCTCAATAAGACGCAAAAGAGAACTTAGTTTAGTACTCACACGACATGTGGCAGGCTTTCTGTGCCGTAAAAGAGAAGTTTAAACTGATGTGACTTTAAAACACATGCAAATAATAAACTTTCATGATGATAAAGAACTGCAATGTCATGTGATTGTGACCGCTATAGAGAGGATAATTAAAAACAAAAAGATGCTTTATTAGTTTTTTGGTGTTCGAGGCTTGAGCTATAAAGGCTCTGCCCTCTTCTGGAAAGGGGTGGGGAGCAGCAGCTCATTTGCATTTAAAGATACACACATGGAAACAGCATGTTTTTGCTTCCATTCAGAAGGGGGCATTTACAGCATGGTATAACAAATGATCTGCGAGTTATTTTGAGCCGAAACATATTCTGGGGACACCTGAGACTTATATTACATCTTGTAAAAAGGGGCATAATAGGTCATAAAGGGATGTTGTTAAGCACAACACCAAGCAGAATGCTTAAAATCCCCTTAACCATGGTAAGATTACTGTAATGAAAGACTCGGTTGCTTTAATTAAATGGCGAAAAAGACACCAGTGTGCATTTGAATTTTTTTTTTTTTTTTTTACATTTTGCCAATGCAAAACTCTCTACCACAATGTTGACATTTTAAAAAAGCCCTAATGTGGGTGTGTTGTTAATACTGTATGCAGTCTTGAAATCAATGCAATATCTTCTTTCTTCACCCCCATGCACAGTGCTGTTCATAAAGACTGGGAATGTTATACTCAATGTCCTCATATTACCAGAGAGCGTATCGATCCTTTAATTCTCAGTAGGAGTATGCATAGAGTCATAATTCACAATCAATTAGCCTCATTCTGAAAGTTTGGCGAGTCGTAGCAAGTGATAACTGGTGTGAAGGACATTTATCAAGAGTTTTGGGAGGCTACTGTTTCACTTGGAAACAAACTTTTTGTTGATTTTAATGCATGGCAGCATTCTATGTCGTTCCCAGAAGAAAATCTGGGAATGCGGACTGTTCTGGATTCAGTTACACGACTCTCTCCTGCCCAGAAAACAACTACTGCCAGAGCAGCAAAGCCTCGAGCACTGTGTTCCCCTCGACTCCGCACTGGATGACTCTTGCCAGTGTTCAGAAAGCTACTTTGAAACTGAAGTTTGGCATGCTAGGACATATAGTACTTTGACATGCACAATTTGAATTAGTTAAGGTGCTGCAAGCTAGTGAACTAATATATTGAAGAGGAAGCTTCATATCAGATGATATCATTTATATTTGCAATCAGAGCAGTATTTATCTTGGTCAGACACAGTGAGCTTCTCAATTAGGGTGACACTCTTAGTAAGAATGAAACCTGGGATCTCACTGTTCACATAATGAGAATTGAATTATGTCAAATCACTGCAGACTGTCATTTTATTTCATTAATATTTAATGCTACCTTGTGCGTGCCACCTTCATGCGGTTCCCTGTAACCCTCTGATGGTTTCTACAGAACTTGCCTCTCTTTAATTCATTGCGAAATTGAACTATGCCTATGCAAAATGAACATTTCTTAAAATCTTAAAATAATAAAAATGTATATGATGGATGGATGGATAATAGGGGTGTAAGAGTACACAAACATGACGGTTTGGTACGTACCTTGGTATTGAAGTCACAGTTCGGTACAGGTTCGGTACAGCAGGGGAGAAAACTAAACATAAAATTACTAATTACTAATTTCCACTAAACAGTGGTTTATTGAACACATTGTGTCTCTCTCTTTAAATAAATTCAATTATACTTAAAACATATAACATTTTCTTAAGGATAAAAAAAAAAAAACTATGTCAGCTAATGCTGGAAACTATATACAGGGAGTCCTTTCTTGCACATTATTATAATATTAAAAGTTACAATTAACAACAGAAGCAAAACTATTAAATTCAGTTGCTATTTATTTTTAGACATAATCAACACTTAAAAAAAGTACACTACACATAAGGCAGGTTTTGCATTAACTTCTAAATCTAAGTATAAAATTATTTTTAAATTATTTTTCTACTCCAATTCATTTTTGAAATATAATGATTTACACAGTTACTGTCATAACGTGTTTTCATGACAAATTTATTTAAACATTTATTAAATAATTAAGACATTATTAACAGGTAAAGTAAATATAATAAACATATAAGCTAATATAGTGCATATATTTAGTGAAATGCTCCCCTCTAAAGATCATTTCTCTAGTGAACTAACATGTTGTGGACACTAAATGACTTGCCTGAGGTAAATGTAATGCTACGTGAGATATTATTCTCAAGCTGTTTTATTGATGTCTTTATTGACACTGGTTGAGAGATTACACGTAGACATAACTATGCATAGATCACCTGTTCTTCTTCTTCTGCACTTTTTCCTGATGTGGCGGTTAGCAAATGCATTGCATTACCGCACACGCCCCTTTCTGGATTGGAGTGTGGATTGCTTGTGACCAACTGTATTCGTCATCTGACTGCATGCACTGAACCGTGCTGTCCATACTGTGACGTTCAGGACGAATACAGCACCGTGTACAGTACTGTTACACCCCTAATGGATAAACTGATTTCTTTTGGCTTGTCTGCTTGAGTGGATCGCACTGCATTCTGCTATTGCCTTCTCATGTTATACTGTCTTGTTCTTTCACCTAAACCAGGTTTCTTAGAAAGTAGCTCACTAGTTTTATCTCACTAGCTCACTACTATATGAACATTTTCTGAATATTCAATGCCGCTTACATAGCAAACGTTGGCAAATTGAGTGGTTATTTGTCCCTCGAAGGCACTCGCTTTATCAGCTCAGTAGCTTGTAAACACGTTTTTTGTTTCCAGATGGACTGATAAACACCTGTGTGCTCTTACTAACGGACAAGCAATCAGATTACAGGGTGCCAGATTGAGAAAATGAGACTGGTTACCCAACACTGGTTCATGCAGTTAGGTCAGCCGCGCTTTAGCACTTCTACAGTCCCTCATGCTTTCGTTTCTCCAATTTCCAATGCCTGGCTCTAGATAAAGAGGTTCTTGACTGACAGGCCGTATTTGTCATGCTGTCTGTGGGACTTCAGAGGCTGAAAAGATGGGAAGGCCAGTGAGGGGCCACAGACTCCCAGGCCTGAATCTTGCTGCACTGATAAGCTGCACCTTGGCCGCGGGCCGTCGCTGGACTCGAGTGGACTGGCTTTCTTCCTGCGTTTTGGGAGCCCAGACCGGCTCTACTCATGACAGAGCGGTAGCCACAGGGAGAATGCTGGCACGGCTTCTGTCTTGGTTATCAGATGAACACAGAAAGTGGACCAGACCACAGACGGACGCCTCTTGAGGGATGGGAGGCTTTCAGATGCTGCCCTGTTATACAGACAAGAGAACCATGGAAATCTGGAAGCAGATACCGGCCAAGTTGCTTGATGGCCAAGTTGCTTGTTGCTTGTGTTGATTATTTAGACTTGTGCCCAGGTTAAGACCTCCTTCATAAAGTTAAAAGTTAACATGTGTAAGCAACACATGAAATAATCTCATCAAACATGTCAAGAACATATTGTATCTGGGTAGAAAAGAAAGAAAGAAAGAAAGAAAGAAAGAAAGAAGAGGCCTATCATAAGGACCATAAAGATTTGTTTTATAGATGTTTAGGTGTATTTTATGCTTTATTTGGCTTTATTTTCATGACAATTATGGAAGTGTGTGTGTATATATAATTTATACATAATTTATATACATATATAATTAATTATATATTATGCATATATAAAATAATTGTAAACCATCCATTATGGTAGTATTTTTTGTGCTACTGTACATTTAACTAATGTTTTAAGAATAGGCATCACATAATTAAAAAAAAACAAAAAAAACAAAAAAACAAATACAATTAATTTGTGAAATAAATACTTTTTTTTTTTTTTTTAAATGTGTCTATTTATTTATTTATTAGTGAAATATGATCTGGACATTTTTTTCTTGAGATTCACACTTTAAGACATTTTGAGATCTTCAAAACCTCCACCATTTCCAAATAAAAATAATTAAACCAATAAACCAATTAATTCCATTTGCAAATTTCTCTCTTTTTATTAGAAGAGCAATAAGGATTACCTTATATAAATATATATATTGAGGACATAATTAGCAATAATTCCAAGCTGCTTAGTGTTCAGCTGGATTATAAGACTTATTCTTTCATTTGACAAGAGCAAAATCCACCATTAAAACACCCAGTCTCTATTACAGAACTAATTACATTCTGCTTTTGGTGTCATTCGGGTATCTTGTGATGTACCTTGTACATTCAGAAAGTATTTTACTGTGAAAAACAGGCAGGTCTGAGAGTTCCTGCAGTATTCCTCAGACAGACTTATTCCTACAAGCCTGACAGCACACCATCATGAATTTTTCAAGCTTTTCCCACACAGAAACAAAAACAAGATATTACAAACATGGCAAAATGTTAATCTGTATTTGTCTAGAGGGTTTACCATTTGTAAGACCTGTTTGTCGTAACCCCACATGTCGAGGCTCAATGGAGAGGCAGAAACATGGCGATAAAAACACGACTGCTGCTAATTAAAATGAACGAGAGGGGAGCAGATGGCGTCTTCACAGCTGGAAACAGCTCAATGACTTTGGGCGTCTGGAGAACCTTAGCGACGCAAACGTGTCCCTTTCACTTTGTATTCTTGTATAGCCTTTGGACTTGAAGGCATGGGAGTTTTGGCTGAGGTTCATGTCTTTATTTATGATGATGATCTCAAAAGCAGATAATTATGGAAGCTTGTTGCTTATGGAAGCCTAAAATTGACTTTTTTTTATATCTCACAATTCTTACTTTATAACTCGCAATTGCATTGTATAAAGTCAGAATTGCGAGATATAAGCTCACAATACTGAAAAAAGTCAGAATTGCGAGATATAAACTCGCAATTCTGAGAAAATTTGTATTAAACTTTGTAAGACACAATTGCGATTTTCTCTCACGCATTCCGGACTTTATAACATGCAATTCTGTCTTTATAACTCGCAATTTCCATCCTATATATATAGGATCGGCGTATATCTGCGTTCTTTCTTCAATGGTGGGAGAATACTGATGTTCGAGAACCATGTTTTTCAATGGATCTTGTTCAGATCTGGTTGAAGATGGAATATAACAGTGATAATGTCATCTTCAAGACATTTTGAAATGTTTAACATTTTAAAGTGTTCTTTCTGTAATATGAATGTCACTTGGTTTGATATTTTGTTATCTAATGCAGTGTCATTCGGACATTGTAAGTGCGAGTTAAGCGTCCACTGTACAGTACATGCCACATATTATAGTGTATATATATATATAATCTCCTATTATGTTCGAGTAAAACATGGTACGAGCATACAAGCCTCCTATTTTAGATCCGTTAAAGGTCATGATATCTTAATGCACGCCTGCATGTCTCGTCTGTCTGACATTCACCACTCAGATTGAATATAACACAGGGTCAAAGAAAGCATGTCTGTAAATCATTAACGCAAAACGCTGCGGGCCCATTCCTCTTGTGATGACGCATACGACATTTGAAATGAGATTCCCATTTGAAATATTTATCCAAAGCTTCATAATTGATGTGACTGAATGGGATTTATATTAGGAAGGCCAAGGCAACAGCAAAACACATATAGATTTCTGGCACGAGGCATTATTCAGGACTCATGTGAAACTTCAGCAGGTATGTGGGTGTATTTCCACAAGTAAATGATGGCCGTTGAGGATTTGTAAATGGATATTCTGTTCCTTTAGGCAGAGATTATAATAGTGTATACAGTAGTTTATTTAAAAATACTACTACTGTACCTGTAGTGGTTTCCAGCAATGTTGCTGGAACATTCTCTGATATTTTTTAGAAACAACTACAGGTTCTAGTATTATTAAATTCCCAAATTCTCTCTTTCTCTCACTTTTTGCAACAAAGATGGCAAATCCTTGTCCATTTATTAGTCCTTGTGAACGAAACAGCTTATAAATCACACTAAGTGATGTTTTTTGAGAATGTAAAAACACAGATTTCTGTGATGGGTAGTTTTAGGGTTAGGTGCTAGAATATACAGTTTGTACATTATAAAAATCATTATGTCTATGGAATGTCCTCATAAAACATGAAAACCTGTATGTGTGTGTGTGTGTGTGTTTAAATGGAGGCTGTTTGTAGAGGTGAAATGTGTAATTTGTGTCAACAAACTGAGGAAAAAAAGCTAATAAAATCATACTTTTAGCAAATATGTTTGAATTATTTTCCAGTAAGGCATGTGACACATTAGATGATTTTTTATAATCTTAACTGATTTTAAAACCATGGGAGACCACAAACATAAGGACAGTTTTAACCGATTTTTTAACGTTACAATCCTCTAGAACACACACACTAGATGATTCAGCCAGACCACAAGGCCACAAACCTGCTGATTGTAGTAACGATTTCACAGTGACAATTCGAGATCTCTTAGTTTCTCTTAAGATCTCTTAATTTGTTACAATGTTGCGTTTTCTTCTTGGTTCATTCCCGCTGTTAAATTATGTACTACATTCATACTAATTCAAGCGCAATCTCTCTGTATCTCCCAGCACTGCCTAATAGACTGTGTTGAGACACATGAAAACACTATATGAATAATGCAGCTAGAGCGGAATCAAGGCTTCGTCGGGACAGCATTTTTGCACGGAGAAGCGCAATTACACAACGTTTTAAGATGAAGAGGCACTATAATGTGCTCACTCACAAAATCAAATACTGCTGCATTTTATATAACACATTTTCCATTATGAAATATGATATTGTTTGGTTCGTTGGTCCTTTGGGTCGGATTGCTTTCACACCACAAGCGAACTGCCCCAGAGTTTGTTTGTTTGCAATCGAGCGATTGTTTCGGTGCGGGTCTGAGCGCAATTGCCGTGTTCACATATGCCTAAACAAACCGAGCCAAGGGAGAAAACGCACCAGGTTTCCAAAACAAACGCTCAGGTGTGAAAACACCCTTAGACTCCACTTTCGTGACATGTTTGTGGCTGCCATGTTTCAGATATAAAAGCACGCAACATCCAGTTGGTGAAGCTTGCTCGCTCTCATTGGCTATAGCGGGTTTCCCGTCAGAGGCAACCTGATCAAGAGGTGTGAATATCAAACATGTTTGATATTTACGATTTGGGATTGGGTAGGTACTGATTCGATTGGAAGCAGTAAAATAGTCGTAATGACACCACACAGTTGAGGATTTTTTCGATAGAAAGTTGGTTGTGACAAGCCTTGAATCCTTGGGGGTCCTAAATCCAGCTTAAAACCTTCAAGTGTGTGGCCAGCATAAGGGTATATAAATTTCCTTGAAACATAAATTTACTCAAAGTAACACTGCATAATATATCAAGACTTTTTTTCATAGATTGTTTCAGTAAACAGTAAAAGTGTATTTTGTGTTTAAGTGCACACAATCAATAAATAATATGTATTTATTTGAAATGGAAATCATTTTGTAACATTATAAATGCGTTTACTGTCACTTTTGATAAATGTAATGTATCCTTGCTGAATAGAAGTATTAATCTTACTGACCCAGACTTTTGAAAGGTAGTGTATAAACAGCTTAATTTATATCTGCCAGAGCAGTAAGACAAGACACACTTATATCTTGTTCTTGTTTTAACAATTTTTAGATTTTTTTTTCCCCCCTCTGGAAAACAAACAAAATAAGAGCAATTAAAAACTCAAGAAATCTTTACTCCCTAATTAAAGTTCTACTCCATATTACCCATATGTTTATGAAAGTATCCTCACCCAGTAATGATCTACAGCTCATCAAGCCATCAACTCATGGGGACTCAATTCCCGCCTTATGTGCTCCATTGGGTATTGGAACATCATCCAACTTGGCAGTGGCCATAAAGCAGAATGGCAGCGAGGAGGCTTTTAATTAGCTTTTAATTTGTGCATCTGGGGCGTTGACTTGGGATTGGGAGTTTGGCCAGGCAGTCTGTACATGTGGCCAACTCTAGACCTGAGCATCCCGCAGCGAGTCAGGACCTCCCTGTCATGTCCAAATCGCAGAACAGGAAGTCTGCATTTTTATCCTGCCGTGCTCCCAAGAGCCTGTGTTTAGAGGTCAAATGACTCTGAAGATGCTCACTTGACCGTTTTTAAGTGATCTTGACCAACTCACCGTGATAGAGAAAGTCTGTAGTATGAGCCCATTCCACTAAATGATTTGAAAGGGTGATTTTTAAAGATGTTAAACTTCGGAAGAATGTGTTTTAGTGTTAATAAATTGCTGCCATCTCAATCTAAATGAAAAGTTACAACTGTTTCATGTAGGCCTACTTGGGAATTGCAAGTTTGAATTTGCTGTGACACAATAAAATTGGAAAATGGGCCTTGTTCTTCAAGTCTGTTATTTCCAAAAAAGAGCCATGGTTTAGTTTCAATATTTCACTCTTTGTGTTGGTTTGTCTATTTGTGTTGGTAGCTCACTTCTGTCTCATAAACAGACGGGCCTCCACGTAATCTGGTTTGTCAGTTGTATGCATAAAACATTGGCAGTATTCAAACTCAGATTGTGAGCTGAGATTCACCCTGCTGTTATTGGGGGAATATATATATATATATATATATATATATATATATATATATATATATATATATATATATACATATACATACGTTACGCCGCAATATGAATGAGTTGTCATGGTGTGATGGATTGAGCTCTGGTAAATTGTCTCCTATATCACTGTAAAGAGGGAGTGGTTTCATTTGTGACCTCATATTCTCCCTGTCAGCTTCAGTGAGCGATGCTCTATGCATTCGTTTTACAGGGAGAGAAACAGAAATCGATGTGGCAGTGTATGAGCGGGATGCTGAGTTGTTGAGTATTGTGTATGTCATCGCACCTTAATTGCGGTGTCGTCTGAGAGCAGTGCTTGAGATGGATCAAAGCCGTGACCGGTGTGTCAGAGGCTTTTAGATATTCACCCCACTGCTCCACTGCTGCCTGCCTCTCTCTAATGAATATGGAGAAGACTGTGTGTTGATGCAAGCATGCGGCAGGCGCAGTTGTAGCAGGGGCTGATGGACGGTGGAAAACATCCTTCCTGCTGCTGAAACTTTCTCTGGAGGAACAAACACAGCAACATCCATCCATCCATCCATCATTTTTAAATAGTCCGTCCATCCATCCATCCATCCATCCATCCATCCACCCACCAACCTATCTAATTACCTATCCATTTGTTCCATCCATCCATCCACCTAACTGCCCATCCATCCATCCATCCATCCATCCATCCATCCATCCATCCATCCATCCATCCATCCATCCATCAACTTACCTAACTGCCTATCCATTTGTTCCATCTATCCACCAACCTATCTAATTACCTATCCATTTGTTCCATCCATCCATCCATCCATCCATCCATCCACCTACATAACAACCCATCCATCCATCCATGCAAATTTAAAAACTTAAGAGTTTATCTGTTCCTGTTTAACAAAAATTTGAATATAATTGATATATCATAACGAAAGGCTGGATCTTATCTTATCTTATCTTATCTTATCTTATCTTATCTTATCTTATCTTATCTTATCTTATCTTATCATCTTATCTTATCTTATCTTCAGATTTAATAAATGGACATGTTTGTTTGCTTATTTATGTATTTACCAAACCCGATAGATCCCTAAAAATGGATGCACAAGATAATTGTTTATAATATATATTACAATATATTTAAAATGGCTATATGCAATTAATTGGTATATCTCAAATATGTGTTGTTCTGATGTCATTTCATCCAAATTTATCCTTCTTCATCCCTTTTCAGGGGTCTGTCAGATTTGCCCGTTTTGCCCCATAAATCTCCATTAAACACAGCAGTAATGCATCGCATCTGCACATCCTTGCGTTTTTTTGTTCATGCCGTGTGGAGCGGAGGACGCTGCAGATGTCTGCGGTCTGATTACAATGCAGAAACTCATCAATCATCACTCACCAAAACCACAGAAAGGACCAATAGCCGGCCATCGGTCATTTCGCTGACACTAACAGTGCCGCCCCATTTATTATCATCAGCCCAGCGGCAGGCTGCATTCTTTAACAACTTATTTTGATGTCCAGACATTGTGAAATATTGTTATGAATGACGTCTTGGTGGGTTTGATAATGCCAGCCTTCATAAGATGCATATTTTTGGTACTATTAGCAGGAAACAAATTGCATTTTTATTTTTGCTCCTATGCTAGACTTGCATTGCCAAACTTTTTACTATAAGCATAAAAGGAGAGTCTATATTACCTGGAGAGAGCTTTCCCTTTCATTTCAGTGACAGATGTTCATGACCTGCATGCTACCATCTTTAAATCTGAAACTGCATACAAGTCAGAGAGCGAACTAGAATAGAGATTTGCTTAAGGAAATCTAGTTTTCTTGCACTGAATCCAGTGACCACTTCTTGCTCAGAAGCACTCTTTGTACCAGCCTGGTAACTTGTTGAATGAATAGTTTACCCAAAAATGAAAATTCTGTTATCTTTTACTCACCGTCAGGCCAGTGCATTCACACACATCCAAATTTAACTCCCCAAGATGTGTCACGCTAGGTTTGACGTCAACGACTTCATTGCTTCTTGTGCATCTTGTTATTGACGCCAAACCTGTCACAATGCACCGTATTTGAATGCACGTAAATGCAAATGAGACTTGTGCATCTTGCTGTTTTTGTGTGCAATTTGCATCAGGATGTCCATGGCTGTATGACACGTAAGCCTTTTCCATATTTTTTTTTTTCACCAAACCCTGATCCAAAACCGAATTCCTTCTCCATATCGCCCCACAAGGCTTTTGGTCATTATGGGATCAGTTTTCAACGTGCTGTAAACATCTATTCAGAGCATGAAATAAATAACAAACTCTGTCCCCAAAGACCGCCCGTCCTGCTCTTATATCTACATGTGATGGCATCTGCAACAAGAGGAACGGAATCTGCATAATTGGCAAGCGTTGAATACACACAGTTGTCATCTCTTCTTCAGGTAATGAATCACTGGTTGTGCACAAACAACAACAACAAAACCGAGCCTTAACACTTTGGAAACCTCTAGCAGATTGTGTCTTTACTCTTAATGAGTCTGTAAGTGATATCACACCATTCCAGCGAGCAATTAGTGAGCAGAGACTTTCACTGAGGCATGGGGCATCTGGGTATTTCCAATGGCTTCTTTGAAATATTGCAGTGTCAAGGGAATGGCAAAACTTTCTGGAAGCTTGTGTCGTAGAACTCAGGCTGCGTTTACACTGGCACAAAAAATCTGATTTTTTGCTCACATCTGACACAGATCAGAATTTGTTGCACACGTGTAAACACAAAAATCCGTACGAGATCCGATTTTTTTGCATCCGATCTTAGCCACTTCCAAATGTGGTTTTAAATCAGATACATATCCGATCTCTGGACATGTGAACTACGTCTAAACGCGCATATCCGATTCCCATTGGAATTCCAAGCCACCACAAGGCGAGGGCGACACGTTTGCTTACTAAAAGTTAGCTTTAACGTTGTATTATGAAGCAGACGTGTCTGTATGCACTCGCACTAAAAATCCGCAGCTTAATTATTGAGGTAGAAACTTTATATGGCTATCTATTTTTTCCTTGAAAGAAACGCGCACACACACACACACAAACACACATTCAGCAGCTGAATTTCATCCTTTGCCCGGTTAATTTAAAAGAGACTGCCGTGTGTTTTTGTTTTATTTTTTTATTTTAATAAACCAAAAGCTTCACTAGGTAGGCTCCTCTCTCTCTCGTGTGCGCTCTTCTTCACTCGCTCTCTCGTTATCATTCATTCAAATACAATTGCAAGAAAAAGTATGTGAATCACTTGCAGAATCTGTGAAAATGGTAATAATTTTAACAAAATAAGGGATATAATACAAAATGCATGTTATTTTTTATTTAGTACTGTCCTGAGTAAGATATTTTACATAAAAGATGTTTACATATAATCCACAAGAAAAAAAAAAAATAGCTGAATTTATCAAAATAACCCCATTCATAAGTATGTGAACCATTGATTCTTAATACTGTGTGTCATTACCTGGATGATCTACGACTGTTTTTTTGTTTTGTGATGGTTGTTCATGAGTCCCTTGTTTGTCCTGAGCAGTTAAACTGAGCTCTGTTCTTCAGAAAAAATCTCCAGGTCCTGCAGATTCTTCAGTTTTCCAGCATTTTTTGCATATTTGAACCCTTTCCAGCAGTGACTGAATGATTTTGAGATCCGTCTTTTCACACTGAGGACAAGTGAGGGACTCAAACACAACTTTTAAAAAAGGTTCAAACATTCAGTGATGCTCCAGAAAAAAATATGATGCATTAATAGATGGGGGGTGAAAACATTTGGAATTTGAAGATCAAGGTAAATTGTATTTCATTTGTCTTCCAGGAAACATGTAAGTATCTTCTGTTGCTTCCGAAGGGCAGTACTAAATGAAAAAAAAAAATGATATTCAAGCGAAATAAGAAAAATTTGGACCTCTTCATCCTGTTCAAAAGTTTTCACCCCCCGACTCTTAATGCATCGTGTTTCTTTCTGAAGCATCAGTGAATTGTGTTTGAGTCCCTCAGTTGTCCTCCATGTGAAAAGATGGATCTCAAAATCATTCAGTCACTGCTGTAAAGGGTTCAAATATGCAAAAGATGGTGGAAAACTGAAGAATTTTTGGGACCTGGAAATTTTTTCTCAAGAACAGAGCTCAGTTTAACTGCTCAGAATAAACAAGTTTTGCACATTTTCACAGATTCTGCAAGTGGTTCATATACTTATTCTTGCAACTGTAAATGTAATCTTACCTGCTACTTTATTTCCCTTCAGAATTCTAGATCTAACGACTATAGATAAAATAACAAACACAAATTACCTTTATTTTCCAGTCTATATTCATTCAGTCAGAATTTGTACTGCAAAATCCATGATACTGACAGCTGTTAACTTATCCATTCTGGCAGGTAATCATGACCACCCGACGTGAAATATATAAATAATTTTAGTAGCACGGCCATTCAAAACCCGAGGGTCTACCATGTGCATGCAAAGCTATCAATGACAATCATTTTGGGTGGGAATTAATAGAAACACAGATATCCGATACCAGTCGTGTGTCCAAAGTGAATGTGAACACACTGGCCAAAAAATCGGATATGGTCAAAAGATCGTATCTGTGCATTAAGACTTGCAGTGTAAATGCAGCCTCAGTAACTTTGTTTCTGTTCCACCCTTTTTTTTTTTTTTTTAATCTATCATTATACCTCACAAAAAGCACTGTGGCAGCTCTTTGACTCAAATTGGAGTCTATTTAACTAGCTTAACCAGTAGGGCTGGGCATAGGTTTTTTGATACAGATTTTCTGGTTTGATTTGATTAGAATCTGATTCACAAGTTCTCAATTTGATTACATTACAATTAATTTGACCATATTTCTTTGATATGTATACATACATATTTTAAAGGCATCCCTGATTATGATTTCACATTTTAACTTTAGTTAGTGTGTAATGTTGCTGTTTGAGCATAAACACAAGTTACAATGCTCAAAGGTCAATACAAAGGGAGATATTTTCTTTTACAGAAATTGCTTTTTTAAGGACTACAACAAATGGCTGGTAGGGACTACAACGAGCTTCTTCCCGGGTTGATGACATCACTAACCCTAAAATTTACATAAACCCCGCCCCCGAGAACACAACAAAGGGGGTAAGGCCATGTTGGGCTGCTTTAGAGAAGAGGAAGAGTTGTAGTAGTAGAGTGTTGTTACCATGCTGTCATTTTACGCCGGACTGCTTCAAAAAGGAGGGTCAATTCAACGCTGGATTTGCGCAAAAGATTAACATGACGGCACATGCTAGTCGATAAGTTGAATCAACTCCACAGCAACTACATACATTTATCCACTAACCATTCAGAAATGTCCAGATGCATTCTAAAATTTGTAACTTCTTCCTGAGTCTCTCCATCAGTGTCGACTCCGGTTTGAACAATGTAAGGCTGAACACCGTTTCTGACAATTGTCATTTTGGCTGTGTGAGATTCTCCAGCTTTGTTGTTGAGCAACCGAAGTGTAAGCTGTTAAAGCTCCGCCCTCTTCTGGAAAGGTTGCAGGGAGCAGCAGCTCATTTGCATTTAAAGAGACACACACAAAAACGGCGTGTTTTTGCGCGCACCCAAATAGGGGCAAATTTGACAAGTTATAATTATCTGTGGGGTATTTTGAGCTGAAACTCCACAGACACATTCTGGACACCAGAGACTTATATTACATCTTGTAAAAGGGGCATTATAGGTCCAGTTATAAACAAATTATACCATCATTGAATACAGTGTTACTTTAATAATTTCTATATGCTATTATAGTATGTATTTATATTTTTAAATTAGCTTTTATTTATGATTAGATTCTGTGAAGAAACCATCAGAGTCAAATAACTTGTAAATTAGTGGTTTTTGAATGATTCATTAGAAGGACCAGTATCAGACAAAGACAAGTCCTCTGGTTGAGCTGTTTTTGATTCACTAGAGAGAACCGGTTCAAAAGAATCATTTGTTTTGTGCTGTATGTTTTTGATTTACTATAAAGAACCTGCTTAAAAGAGTCATTTGAATCAAAATACACGGATCGGGCTGTATGTTATTGGGTGCAGCCTGTGATGATAAACTTGCATGTTCACAAAATATAACTTCTTTTTGTTTGTTTGACTTCCCTGGATTGTCTTTTTAGGCACAAGGATCAGTAGCACATGGTGACGTGCAGTTGTCTGTAATATCTTAGTAATATACTGGATGCTTTGGGACCGAGTCTCATCATATCCGCACCCACGCACGCGCTGACGCCCATGAGGAAAAACACTACATAATGAGCCACATATCGGGTGTCACACTAATTTAATTAGAGCGAATTGAGCCTGTTTGCGGGAGACCTAAATACAGCCGGCGACTGTCAGCAGCTCAGTTTGTCTCTGCTGATTACAACACAAGCTGCTGCTTTCTCTCGCCCCGTCTCTCCAACACGTCCTCTTTCTCTCCATCTGAGATGCTGAATCTGATGCCACAGTTTGTTTATTACACTTTGGACTGCTATTTTGAGGTCTGTGTTATCAGATGCTTGGTTTTCAATGTGCATCTTTGATATATTCAGTTGTTTTGTTGTCAGGTGGTGCACTACGTAAAGAGCTCAAATTGAATTTGAAGTGCAACTTTTGTGATGAGATTTATAAAACCAGTCTGACTGATAGGTTGTTTTTCAAGCACCTTATTACGACCTATATTTATGTTTTAAAGTCATGCGCCCTCTAGCTGGCGTAAAAATAATGACAGTGTCGTGTTACGTCTGTCATCATTAAATGACGTATGACCCTAGTTACCAATCAAAATGCGTGTTCATTTAAATGCAATGTGTGGACTTTTTACATCATTTGTCCTATTTCCATTTAGCAAAACTATTTTTTTTATTAACAACTACACCCACCCAACCCCTAACCCTACCCTTAGTGATTTATAGCGCATATACACTTTATGAGCACATGCCTTCTCTGGCATCAAACCCAGGATTGAATGATCACATGATTGCATATTGTTGTATATTGCAATGCTCTACCAATTGAGCTACGTGAAACCCGAAATATGACGCAGATAAAAGGGAACAATGTGTCTTGTTGTTGATAGGGGCGCTTCTATGGGTCGTATTTCAGGGAAGTGACAAACGACCTATATGGGCGTATTGGTTGGAGAACATGTATAAAACGGCTAGTTCCTGTCCTTGATTCTGATTGGTCAATAGCTGTGCTTTATTCACGATAAAACACGGCTATGACTGCTTCACCCAACGGTTGTGTATCACTACACAACACCCTTAGCAACCACTCTTAGCAACGTAAACTGCATGTTCTCAATTGATATTGTTCATTGCCGCTAACTGTATTATGTAGAAGAGTATTGTGAGAAAGAGATCGAGTGAGCGAGTTTATTACCTGCATTCAGATTTAGCATTTTCCTTCAGGTCAGTCCTATATTCATAATAAAAAATCTGTTTAAATGTCTGATGTATTATCCTGTCCTTTTAACAGTTAAGGGGTTTTTCATTGACTGACAGCTCTAATCAAAGCATTTGTCAGTTGTGTTTTGTTCCGTGTTCACAACAATTCAGTCTTTTAAATGTAAAAGTCTTCGCTACTGACTGACACACTCATAAAGACAGTCTTTGCCGCCATCTAATGGCATAGTAATGTAACTTCTGTTGCTATTCACGGTCAGGGACTATTTTTTTCCGGCGGAAGGAAGGCTTTTATTGAAAGTTTACTTCATGAAAGTTGCATTGATATTTTTGGCTTTAATATTTGTATTGTGTGGTAACCGTTTTATTAAAGCAATAAAGTACTCGAGGATAGAGCTGTATCGTGAATAAGTCACAGCTGAAGGGGTTGCAGGCACTTTGCTTTGCGTTGTGCCTAACAATGCCCTTCAGTCGTGACTTATTCACGATACACCGCAGCCTTGAGTACCTTATTGCTTACTTAGACTCATATTCATATTGTTAGGTCTTACAAAGACAGAATTGGAGCATTTAGATGAGGGCCGATAATGTGTACAGTTTGTGTTGCAAAACTCAGACAGTGCAGAATCATTATAAATATATCCAATAATCAATCAGTGGAGACATGTGTCGCTATTATTTTATGTCAGTCCATTTTGTCAGTGTTGCAAAAAAAGTGAAAAAACTGGGAAAATGAAGCATGGTGTTCTAGCATGGTTGTTCGACTGCTGTAAGACAAAAGCTATAACACCCAACACAATACATTTAAGAGTTTATCTATCCTTATTTCATTATATTTTATTAAATAAATTGACATGTTCCATTTATTTATTTTAATGCTGTCAAATTAATTAATTAGGATTAATCACATCCAACATACAGTAAAAGTTTGTATTTACATAATATATGTGTGTGTATATATTATTATATTTATATATATTATAATATATGTGTGTATATGTGTGTGCACACATATACACACACACACAGTATTTTGTCTACACACATTGTTGTCTATAGCAAATGTGGGGAGAATATAGTAAATGTTTGGGTGATTTGTCTTGGTGTTCATAGGTTTGATATCTTTATCTGATTTATTTTTTTAATTTATTTTTATTTTTTTGTGTGCAATTGTCTAAGTAAGTTGAACTAGATTGTACGTTTTCTAGAGCTGCACTATTAATCATAAAAAGATCGCGATCTCGATTCAAGCACCCACGCGATCCTACTTTATTAATGACAACGATTCTCCCGCGTCTACTAAACCTTTGACAAAATCATACCAGAACGTTCAAATCTGTGTTCGTGCTAGAGAGAGCCGTTTTGAATCACACATTAGTTATTTCTGTGTTACAAATATTCACATTATCACTGAGATATAAGTTTTAAGTTAGTATTTAAACACCGATGTCTACGATAGCGATCAAAATAGAGCAAACTACCTTCTGAAACGAACTTGGCACGTCAAATAACGGTTGTATCAATTACATCTAATTCCACTAGGTGGCGACAACTGACTGTTAAAAAAATGTATTTGTCATTGAATCGTTCATTCAAAAGATTTGTTCAAAAACACTGATTCATCCAGCAATGAAACACGTATTTATTAATGAGTCATTGAATTCATTCAAAACCATTTTTCAAATAATTCATTCAAACATTTTCCAGCAATTAGAGTCAGCAATTTATATTTTGTCAGAACCTCTAGTAATTTCATGTTATTTTGTTTGGTTGTAAATTCAGAATTGTGGGATAATCATGATTTTCTGCTCTTTGAATCAGGTCCCTCTTCAGTGCAAGTCAATGAGAGTTTTCCGTCATTCACTCATTCAGCACTAAGTCTGAATAATAGTATAGCGATTATCACCTTAGCAAGCATCACTAATTGTTAGTATGTGAAAAGACATTACCTGAATGAACAATTATCTTCAATCTGCAATGCTAAAACCTTTCTACCTTCTACTCGTGCCCTTCGTAAGTCGAATCTTTCACAAATCCACTTCTTCATACCATGTCACTGAAGTGAGAAAATTCTGAAAGACTGCCAGCTGAGCTCTTTTTCCTTCTTAATTTAATATTTTTTACGGAGTCTCTAGAAATGAGAAGGTATAAAATATGATCACCTGTATGCTTGCTTGGCACAGATTATTACAAGACAAGGTGAGAAAGGCAGTCTTTAGTGTTTAAATGATATTTTTCATGTTACAGTATTACTGGCTGAACCGTAGAAAGGTCACCCTGAACATTCATATTAATTATTCATCCTAATTATGCCTGAATGGACTCGGGCCTAATTTCACCGTATCTCGCACTGATAGGTGAAATGGAGAAAAGTCATTGGGAATGCTCTAAATGGGCTTAAAAAGGCGAGTAAATCCAGCGAAAAGAAGCAATAAAAGAGAAGGTGACGCAAACTATTGAAATAAATCTGTTCAAGCGGCATTATTCTCGCATAATCAAATTTACGGAAATGAACATTTCAGGTTCGTGGATTATGTTTTCTGGCAGCGTAAAGCTTATTGGACATTTTGAAGGAGCAAATGTATGAAAAAGTCATTTAGCCCGCTGTGATGGTAAGATGAAGAATTATTATTTAATATTTCTAGTTATATGATAAAGACTAGTTATTACTGTAGTGATAATTAATTCAGCTACCAGATGTAGATCAGAACTGTTCACTTTTCCCCATCTATTAATATTTGCACTTCTGATGAATAATTTAATTATATCATAATTAGCACATCACAATTTTTTGGTAGAATTAAAAAAAAAAAAAAAAAAAAAACATTATTTTTTTTTTGTCGTTTTTTAGACATTTAATGATTTTCCAAAAAAGTACATGCCATGTGAAAATACACTGCATGATGTTATTTATAACTGACTTATAGAGCGCAGATGTCATATGCACTACTTTTATGATGCTTTGTTTGTCCTTTTTGTAGCTTGACAGTCACTATGAACTGTGACTGTCTCCCAAAATTAATAACATTTATTTTATTTCATATATAGGCATACATGGAGAAGTTTGTGTAACCGTGATGTTTTTCATCGTATATGTTCACTTATGTTTCTCACTGTGGTTTCGGTCGACTGCTAATATGTTTCCTTGCACATTTGCATGTTTAGTAAATAACTCAAGGTGTGATTAATGTGGGTAGTTGTTTAAGACCTATACAAACTTCTCAGCTGTTGCTATGGTGATGCACAAGCGAATCACATGCTGGCAAGACAGGAGAGGAGTTGGACAGGCTTATTTATGATGCTGTATTTAAAAAACAGTTCTGTTTGTGATTCCATACCATTGTCAATAATTTATATGGATAATCACATTACGCTTATATGATAAACGAAATGTTGGCACACCTCACACCATCTGAATTGTCTCCTCAAGGTTCAAATTATCAAGCAGCATGAGTTTGACTTCACAGCTCTGCATGGGATAAACACTCACAGCGAAGACTTGAGAACTACTGTAGGAAATTTCAAATTATGATGTTTCTTGGAAAAAGTCCAAAATTTGACAATGACAAATAAAGCTGCAAAAAAAAAAAAATGTTTGAAAAATATTTTCAAAATGGATATAATGCATATTTTTAAACCAGAACAATATGTTTAATGGTGACCTATTATGCAAAATTGACTTTTATATTGTTTTTGAACATATTTATGTATCTCCAGTGTGTGTACACAACCACCCTATTGTGGTAAAAATCCATCCAGTTAATGTATTAGTTTCCCCATAAATCTGAAACAGTGTCTCAAATTCAGGAATGTGCTCAAATGTGACATCTCATTGGAACAGGCCCCGCCCACAGCCAGCAATGGAATCTACCCTATTAGCTTAGCTCCTCCCCTGAGTGAGACGTAAACAATCCGCCATCTTTAATTTAACAGCAGCATTCAAGAAATGTATTCTTAGCAAAGCTGCTAAAGTTATTCAGTCAAGCGCAGTGAGTGATTTTCGTTTTTTCTTTTGTTGTTTGGTTCATATTAACAGCATATATAGCAGTATTATGCTGCTGTCACTTTAATACACAGATCTAATACACACATGCAATTTCTTTCACAGCTGTTTACATTCACAGACATAACTGTCTGTGTTTGCGAACTTTGACATAACCTTGTGTGTATTTGACAGTTTAAGTGCAATAAGACGTGAAAGAGAAATTAGTTTAATACTAGAGCGACATGCCGTCTGACAGGTAGCTTTCTGTGTGCATGCTTCGGATGTGTGTGCTCAGAAAACCATATATCAGAAGTTTAGACTGTTATGGCTTTAAAATGCATGCAAATAATAATAATAATAATAAAAAAAACTTTTATGATGACGAAGAACTGCAATGTCACGTGAGATAGAGATGATAATCAAAATGTTTTGTTAGTTTTTGCCAGAGTATCTGGACCGAGGCATGGGTTGTACAGGCTCTCCCTCTTCTGGAAAGTAGGGTGGGGAGCAGCAGCTCATTTGCATTTAAAGTTACATGCACAAACACAGCATATTTTTCCTTCCACTCAAAAATGGGCATTTACGACATGGTATAAAAAATGATCTGTGGGGTATTTTGAGCTGAAGCTTCACAGACACATTCTGGACACACCTGAGACTTTTATCTTGTAAAAAAGTGCGTAATAGGTCCCCTTTAAACAAGTTTTGATTGTTAAATAACATTTCAAAGTGTTTAAATTTAAAATATACTGTATGAGTATCTATTTTTAGTATATTTTTGGCACATTTCATGATGGCTGGAGGTAGAGAACGTTAAATGGGGCAACGCTGTAGAGACGTCTACATCATAATATTTCAGAGTTGAAGTCTAACAGCACTGATTCTCACTGGGCTCAGACAGATTGAAAACAAACCTCTTAGAGTGCCTGCTGGACGGGTCATTTTTAAGCCAAATATTGAAATATAGATTGACAGAGACGGAATGCACTAGAAAGAATCCTTTCAGCAATAAATACTTAAATAAGCCCATAAACGGCACACAGAAGACACCTTGCTAATCTTAGGGGTTTTGGCAGACATTTTGCATTCATGTTGGCTGACATCCACGACTTGTGTTTGTTTTCAGGACTTTACCTTTAAGAGCAACAAGCCCTTTCACTGTCAATCACTCTAATAGGTGACTGTTTCTGATGTGCGGATCAATAACCACAGTCTCTGCAATTTACGTACAGCATCGTCCTTCAGCAACCGCAGTCCCAGCGACCTCCATCGGATTTTACTGCCCACAGACACTGAGAGATGAACAAAGACGTTTTATGAGGTTATTACAGCGAGTAGCGCCACAGGGTTAGTTGTGGTTTAAAGTGGAGCGTGAATCGCAGGGCATCCCTGTGATGAATTATACATAGAGAGCTGGAGTGAGATGAATTTTCCTTTGCAGTGTGAGGCCGCATGTTCTAATGGATTCAGCGGTGGTGTAGAATTAGACTATTGGGTAATTAAATGTTGATGATACAACAACATTATTTATTTATTTTTTTTTTTTTTATTGTAATTATTTTATTTTATTTTATATTTGGACATTTACATTTCTAAACCAAATAAATTAAATGCATGTAGCATATAATATACTTTATTTATTTTTTTATTTTTTTGTTTTGTTTTAATAATATTAATTATATGTATTAACTATAATGCATATTTATAAAAAATATATTTTATTTATTTATTTATTTTTTTTAGACACTACTACAATGATACTATGGCACTGGCACGACATTTCTTAATAATAATAATTAAAAAAAAAAAATAATTAAAGAGATGCCATTTGTGATTTTTCTTTCTTAAGTGATTGTATATGAATAGATCGTGAAACGTGATTTGTGAGTGATTTCTTATTTGTCTTTTGTTGTTTGATTAAGAATGAAAAACACAAAGCAGCAGGAATATTAGGCCGCTGACACTGTAAGAGCTGCACGGATCTAAAAAACTGTTACACATGCGTTTTATTTCTCTGTGTTTGCTTCACTTAAGACTTAAACGGACTATGTGCACTAGGATACTCACCAAGATGGGCATTTTGACATAATTTTAGTGTGAAGATGTGTGTTCAAGCGTTCAAGCTTTCTGAAACGTGGCTTTCTGGGCACACGCTCCGGATGTGTGCACACATAAAACTTCCCAAACAGCGTGCAAGTACTGAATTAAGTTCTCTTTCGCGTCTTCTTGCATTTGAATATTAAAATTGGCAAGGCTTAAAGACAAGTGCAAATGATAAACTTTCGTGACGATGCAGCACTGGCCCGATCGGGCAAGTGACAGTTCTGTCAACTGTCCCGAGCTTTGTTTGCGCTTGCCCCAGGCCATCGGGAAGTCCTTATTGTTGAGCCCTGTCAAAGTATCATGGTTTTACCATCAGATACCCTTACTAAGCCATAGTACCGCCACTTTACTTTGTTAGTATGAACAGTATGCATTATCAATGGTAATATATGCTGTTTTATACAAGTTTTTCTTGGCATAACTAGCAAAACTTACTGATTGTGAAGGAAGTCTTGCTTGTTAAGCAGGCAGGGGAGGATGCCAGCATTAAAATGCAAGGTTTTCTGATATCCAGCCATTCAACTGGGGTAAAGTAAGCATTATTATTTCCATTTAGAATGAAGCATTCTAATAATTGCTGCTAATAGTCATTTCACCAGGTTTTAGTTATCGTGGCATTTCAACCGTCAGATTATAATGCTCACAAAGCTTAAACAACAGAGAGCTGATGTGATTGCATGTGACATAAAGGTAATGGCCTTTCAAATTATTTTCCCCACTCTCAATTAGCCTGTGTGAGGCTCAATTAATTATGCTCAGCGAGACCTCTTACCTACGTCTGCGGTTTCAGTCTTTTCTCACAGTCAACGCTGTGACCCATGTAGATGGTTCACACAACTCTGTGGTGCCCAAACAGCTGAGAAATAGCCTTTATGGACTGAAACAACTCTTTTCTGACATAATTCAGAATTCAGTGACCCACAGTTGGAAAACCAAGGGAGTTTGGTGGCCTGTTTAATTGGAGGTAGGGCTGCATTTCATTCAGCTTGGATTTCAAACTTCCTAATTGGAAATTTAAGTCTTATATTATATTATATTATATTATATTATATTACTTTTTAACACTACTGTGAGATTACTGGTCTTTTTCTTAATCAAAAGTCTCCATTTACTCTCCATTAAATCTCATTTCTGGAGAAACAGTAGAGACACTGAAGAGATCTCTAAGTCGTTTGACTGTTACGGCTCTCAAATTAAAAACTGAGGTTTTGAACATCCGTGACATCAAATATCTCATAAGTAAATATCATTGACATTAAAATTGATGCGTAATATTTGATTTTGAGAGCGGCGTTGGAGGTAGAGCTCATGAGACCGGTGTGTGAAACACTGTAAATGATCCTCTCTGTTGATAGTCATTCACCTGCATTGTTTATTCCTCGCAATTTTTGTTACACTGCTAGCATTCCCATTTTACCATCATCTTTTGTGCATCAGTGAAAGCCTTTGTGTTCCACATGTGTCTTTGAATGGAGCGCAGTGTGATTCTCTCAGTAATAAAGAAGTGGCATGGCTTGATACCTCAACTTTTATCATCTGAAGGTGTTGGAGGTGACCTCGGGGTTGTTAATGCTGCAACCAACATGTAGTTGAATGGATTAGATCACCGAGGCTGAGAAGAGGCCTCATAAAAGTTTTAGCATGGCTGTTGTGTGCTTTGACTTGGTGCCTGTGAGTTTTTGTTTCAGCTGAGAGCATTTTCATAATTCAGTCATTCGTTTCATCTGCATTTTTTATGCAACAGAAGTGTTCATTGCCAGGAGAGATAAAAAGACTGGCAGACCGGGAATGGTTATATTACACACAACATAAAGTAAATCTGAATGTAGAAGCTGATGCATAATTCAGCCTGCTACCGTCATTCATTATTTTCCCCTCAAAGATGTAGGTCATTTGAGTAAAATACATTAAAATATTCACTGCTTTTCATTCCTGTACAGGGAGTGGCTAGCTGAATAAATAAAAACCTGCTGAATGATGGGACATATTTTAATAATAATGTCACTACATCTTCCTGCACATAATTTTCAAGCTGGACTGAGGAAGACAGCCTAGTTAGAAATGTTATAGAAAATGTTCTATATGATTGTGTAAAGATTGTGTTCATATAGAACCTTAGGGTTCACATCATGGGATCACTTTATGGATTTAGTTTTAATTAATTTTGTTTTAATTCCTTTTTAATTTTAATTAAATTTTATGAATTAAACAGCTAGTAAACACAGTTTATCACTAGAAAAAAAAATGATTGAACAAAAAGTATTATGCAATCATTTAAGACATTTCTCCTTTATATAGAATTATTTATTTATTTTTTTGGCATAAAAGGCTTCTTTAAAATTGAGTCAAAAACGGCTCTATATAGAACCTTCTGTTCTAAGAGTGTAATAAACTTGCAGCCACATCAACACAAAAATGCATGTATCATACAGTATAGCTGCACGATTCTGGATAAATAAATTTTATTTATGTTCGTTCATTCGTTCGTTCGTTCGTTTGTTCGATCATTCATTCATGAGTGATTCTCCTGATTCTTCTTCTTCTGAATAAACAACTAAACAAAACAACATGTAATTTACCAGAGGTTCTTACAAAATGTTAATAACTGCAGTCTTTTTAAAAATATTTCATTAATTTGAATAAATTATTTTGAATAAAAAGGGGGTTGAATGAATGATTCATTGACTCACTCATAAAGAATCAACTTGATGGACATTACTGGATGAAGTAGCATTTTTTAACAAATCTCTTGAAAAAAAGATTCAATGGCAAATACGTTTTTAACAGTCTGCCACCTACTGGTGTAACAATGTAATTGATACAAAGTGATAAGTTACTTTCAAAGGGTGATTTGCTTTTATTCACTACCTCAGACCTCAATTTTTATATCCTAACTATAAACTTTCATCCCAAGTGCTTCTGTGATCATTTTGACAAATGCTCATCTTGCACTGCTCTGTGATGTGCCGCGCATTACGTAATCACGTTGGAAAGATCACGCGTGACGTAGGCTGAAGTACTGTGGTAGAGTGGAAAATTTCCATCTCATTTTCTCCTGCAACTTTAAAATCATTGTTTTACCTTTTTTGTAAAGGGTGTTTGACAAGCTTTGTAGACACTGGATCGGTACTTTCGCCTACGTCACGCGTGACCTTTCCAATGTGATTACGTAATGCGTGGCGCATCACAGAGCAGTGCAAGACGAGCATTTGTGGTTAAAAAGTATATACTTTTTTATTTTTTTTAGGAAATGACAGATTGTTTCACTAGATAAGAACCTTATTCCTCAGCTGGGATCATGTAGAGCTCTTTAAAGCTGCACTGAAACTGCAATTTGGACCTTCAACCCAGTGAAGTCCACTTTATGGAGAAAAATCCTGGAATGTTTTCCTCAAAAATCTTAATTTTTGACTTAATTTCGTTGATAATTTCTAACGTTTGATGACGGGGGTGAGTAAGTTATCAGGAAATTTTAATTCTGCTCTACCATATGTGTTTCTGCTGTAATTCACAGCAGCAGTCATTCAGGAACGTGGTGACCGTGTGTCTCTTAGAACAATTACTTTTAACTATGACTTCATCTCGATCTGGGCTCGTCCTTGACTCCCTTTTTATAAGAATAAAGGACCATCTGCGGCACACAGAAACGCTTGGGGCCTATTATTACTTAAATAAATGAAGGGGTAATCATGGGTCAGTCGACTGCAGCGAAAGTAGAATGAGAAACTGGGGACTCGCTGTTGTAATGAGAACAGTACGTATACTTACATGATTTCTTTGTCATTGTATGCAGTGTACTGTATACATAGATGCTGTCTGTGATCTCCGTAGGATACATACTACTCTTACTATTTATGCAGTCTGTACTGTATGCAGATTTTATGTATGCATAGGATGGACGTGTGCAAAAATGTATTCCACAACGTAATCAAAAATCTAAATCACAATTTCTTGTTCTTTACTCATTATTTGATTGAACTATGTTAGTGCTCCATTCCCATTGGATTATTCTGAAGCTTTGCTGCTAGAGAAGGAAATCAAGACAGTACAGGGTATTGCGTGCACATCCGTCTTTTACGTGTGTGTGTGTGTGTATACGTGGGCATGTACGACCCTTCAGGTCTATTTAATATCTCTCTCATTGCTTATCTCTAATGAGCTCTTAAAAAGCCATTTGAAGATGAATACGTCTACTCTAATGTGACTCTGATAAGATACAAGAGATACGTTTTCATAAAGAGGCGACAGCAGAGGCCGAGCAATTAGTCCAAATGGAAAGTTTCCAGAAAGAAGCAGATGCAGATATGAGCTGGTCCTCAGATGTCCTCTTTTCTTTGTGTTTGGAAAACAAATACAGGTAGTAGTTTTTATCTTTATCTGTGAGAAAGCCATCTGTCCGAACCTTTCGTGTCACTGTGTTCATTAGGATTTAACAGCTCTGATTAAACAAGCGTTTGGAGGCATTTGAGGACGTCCACAATAATGGAAGAGTGTAATTAGTGCTTCCATTTGTGATCCAGACATGAATGATTGAGCAAATCAGGTGGCTTGTTGAGGAGAGGTGTGCTGCTACTTTACTAAATGATCAGACGTGCAATTTTCATCTGCTGGAGCATACGTTTTTTAAGGAGTGGCTCATTTAAAGGGACCTATTATGTAAAATTCACTTTTATAAGGTATTTGAATACAGATGTGTGTCCACAGTGTGTGTAAACAACCAACCTATAATGGTAAAAATCCACTCAATCCTTTTTTTTTTTTTTATATAATCCCCATGAATCATAAACAGTCTCTCCAAACTAGCTGTTCGAGATTTCTCTTACGTAAGAGTAGGGTGAAGCCCCGCCCATGACTGGTGACAATCTGCCCTATTAGCATAGCTACCGCCCTGAGTGAGTTGAATCAACTTAACTCCACAACTACAGCTACATAAATTTATCCACTAACCATTCAGAAATGTCCAGATGCAGTTGTAACTTCTTCCTGAGTCTCTCCATCAGTGTTCAACTCCAGTTTGAACAATGTAAGGCTGAACACCGTAACTGACAATCATCATTTTGTCTGCGTGAGATTCTCCAGCTTTGTTGTTGTTGAGTATGCGAAGCATGAGCTGTTAAAGCTCCACCCTCTTCTGGAAAGGGGGCCGGGAGCAGCAGCTTATTTGTATTTAAAGGGACACACACAAAAACTGCCTGTTTTTGCTCACACCCAAATAGGGGAAAATTTGACAAGCTATAATAAATGATCTGTGGGGTATTTTGAGCTGAAACTTCACAGACACATTCTGGGGACACCAGAGACTTATATTACATCTATGCAAGGGACATAATAGGACCCCTTTAGGGTTTATCAGTAAAAGGCCACTGTTATTTACTGGCTAACATCATTGCATAGGAAACTGTATCAACGCCCACTCGCTGTTGCACACGAGTAAGTGTTTTGAAAACATTATCCATACAAAACTGTCATTTACAGACAAACATTATGAAATAATTTACTTGCAGTTTGTAATGTAGCTGTTGTCAGATCCAATACAGTTGGCTGCTTCATCTTTCAGCAGTTTCTTTGCGAACTCTCCATTACATTGTGCCTCATTTACAAAACAAAATACTCAGAATAAACATATAATCCTCCGACACGATCCCAGACACCATTAAAATAAGCCATCCACTTGTTTCCGACACTGGGATCCTTCTGAAGTCTCTACAGAGATGCAAATGAGCTGTTTAAACTGGACGCATCAAAGTTCTTTTGCTCTTCCATTTGTCCTGTTGTCGACAGACTCAAGTGCATGTAGTATGTCATAAATTGACCTCACATCTGTATTCTGTATCCAGTGTAGACAGTGTCATTGATTATAATGGGTTCTATTTGCTTTTGACGCGGCGTGGCGCTCACATCCAGTATAGACAAATGTTAGCTTTTAGCGACTGAATGCCAGTGGGCGGGGCCTATGGTGTGATGATGCATAACTTTTTGTCAGTGTCTTGCTCTGGAGGCAGTCATATGCAAATATATTTGCCCGTGTGACATCACAAATCCCGCAATATCAAAACAAGTCATTTTTGGAGCTTTATTAAATAAATGGCTTGTTTATAATGAGGAGAATGTTTTAAGTCAAATTATTGTAGAAAAACGTACTGTTTCAGTAGCTCTTATTTGTTTCAGTTGTTTCTTATATGACAATGTGATTAAATGGAAAGGTTGTGGGTTCGATTCCCACAAAACAAATACCGATGAACATAACCAGAAGAAATGATCTGCCAAATGCATAAAGGTAAATGGAGAAGAAATTGAGACTTTTGCTGAAGTTTCTGGTTCTCAGATGCTTCTCCTGAGAAAAAAGATCCCAAAGGTTCAGATCCCATAGTCTGCAATCAATATGATCTCATCAGTTTCTATGATTAAATGATCTGATCTGCCATCAGCATTCCTTTTATAGCTCTATACTCTTCCAGTATGACAAGTATTGACTCATTTTAGGAGAAACCTCTGAGACACAGTCTTCTCTCTCTCTCTCAAACATTGAATGAAAGAGCAGTTTGTGTCAGGTCGAGGTTACAGTCCTGTTTGTGCTGGAGCGATAGACAGCGCTGTGAGGGCTGAAGGGTGTTAGATTGTGTATTTGCATGATTTACTCTATTGTAATTATCTGAAGGGTAAAGTGGCTTTTCCGGCTCTGAGTAATGAATATGTTGTTTTACATCATCAGCAGCCTCCATCAACATGATGAGAAGGTAATTACTATTATTTTGCTGGGTGTTTTTCAAAAGGGCCAATATAAGCAGCGTCTAGATCAATGTACTTTAATGAAACGTTTGATTATATAAGCAGATGACCCAAGGATACAACTAATTAGCCTTTACAAATGGGATAGTTTTCAATTTAAATCTAAAAAGAAATGCTTTAAAGAGCTTCCTTAGAACTACTTACCTGAAATCTATTGCTTAAAGTTCTCATTTAAAGAGATGGTTCACTTAAAATAATTATTTAAATGAATGTTGTGGTGTTGTTTTTTTGTTTGTTTTTATTTTTTTGTTTTTTGAAAGAAATTAATACTTTTATTCAGAAAGGATGCATTAAATTAAATATTTTGTGATTTCAGAGAAGAAAGCAAGTCAAACAGATTTGGTAAATGATAGTTTTTATTGATATTCCTAATGTGAGTAAAAAAGATTTTTTATGGAAGATGAAAGGTGACACGTCCCATTAAAGCCAATCCAAACGTCCTCCGTTTGAGGACAAACAATCATCAAGAGTCTGTTAAAAATAATCAGCACCTCGGGTCATGAGCACTTGAACTGCAATATGTAGTCTTGAAAGACAAGCCGGTCTGTATCCGTCTGAGCAGACGCTGTCGGCGGTGTGCTTCCATAAATCTTTGCCTGTGGCTGATAAAGTTAAAGCAAGACGTTAATTTGAGTACCATATGGTCGACTGGCAGTATTTCAGAAGCTGCTGTCTGCATCACATAATTTGATATCCACTCCATTTGAGAACAAGGTGAGAAAATGGTCTTGGGAGAGTCCCACTGGTGTAACATGTCTTTCTGAAGCCACTTTTTTTGTTTTGTAATTTGAGACATGGACTGAGAATAATTTGTATTATCATTATTATTAATAATAATAATAATGAAAAATAACTAAAGCAATCTAATTATAAATTAATTTTATTTTATATTTGATATAGAATAGTAGTAATAATGATATTTATTATTATTATTATATTATAGTATTATTTTTTATTTTTTATAACATGCCAAAAATAATGTATAAAATTGATAAACATTAATAATAATAACAATAATAATAATTAATAATAATAAATATATGAAATATATAAATATATTTAATAATAATAATAATAATTATTATTATTATTATTATCATTATTATTATTATTATTATTGTTTAGTTATACATTCTTTTAGTTTATATTTGAAGACTGTGCAAGGATGTTCTGAATCTTTTTTAAATGTGTTAATCTTTTATTAATGGAAATAATAATAATAATAATAATAATAATAACAGCAGCAATTTCAATATAAATACTGTTTGTTTTGTATTTGAAACATGGACTGTGCAAGGACGTTCAGAACTTTTTTACACTTAAAATATGGTAAATTATTGAATTAACAATGTAATAATAATAATAATAATAGTTATTATTATTATTATTGTACTTATTTGTACCACAGTATCTATATTTTATCTATAATTATTTTTATGTATTTTTCTCTGTTTCAGAATTCTTTCTGGAGTTGCTGGACAACTCGGAAAAGTCGCTCAACGACATGTTTGTGCGCACATATGGCAAACTGTACACTCACAACTCAGAGATGTTTGAGGACCTGTTCTCCGAGCTCAAGCGCTACTACACCGGCGGCAACGTCAACCTTGAGGAAGTGCTGAATGACTTCTGGTCGAGACTGCTGGAACGCATGTTTCAGCTGCTTAACTCTCAGTACACGTTCACTGACGACTATCTGGAGTGTATCAGCAAATACACCGACCAGTTAAAACCCTTTGGAGATGTTCCACGCAAGCTCAAGGCCCAGGTCACCAAGGCCTTTATTGCGGCTCGCTCATTCGTTCAAGGACTCATGGTGGGTCGGGAAGTGGCCAACAGAGTGGCAAAGGTAAGCCATCTATTTTTACACAAGTCTTCCTGGTCTTACTCAGCTTTCACTGGACGTCTAGACGGGTCAGTGGCCTCCAGCGTCTGTCGATGAAATAGACCCCACTGTGCAAGAGACCTGGATAAAACACCAGAGATATGCTTTGCTGTTATTATATTATATTATATCATATTATAGTATATTATATTATATTATTTTATACATTTTGTATATAATAATAATAATACTAACAATAATAATATAAATAATAATTATTATTATTATGTAGCATGATAGATATAGACCTCACTGCTTATGATTGTTATTATGATTATATTAATAATTTATACATAATTTTGTAAAAAATGTGAAGGTATATTTTATATCATTTTATATTATATTAATTATAAAATGTGCAATAATAATAATAATAATAATAAATATTATTATTATTATTATATAGCATGGTAGAAATAGACCTCACTGCTTATGATTATTATTATGATTATTTTAATAATGTATACATATTTTTGTAAATAATATGAAGGTATGTGATATTATTATAATTATAATTTAAATTATTATATTATATTATAAAATTTGCTATATATATATATATATATATATATATATATATATATATATATATATATATATACATATATATATATATGTATATGTATATGTATATGTATGTATATAGCATGGTAGAAATAGACCTCACTGCATTTGATTATTACTATATTATATTCATAATTTACACATAATTTTGTAAATTATTTTGAAGGTATATCTTTCATATATAGCATGGTACATCTGACATCATGATGATGATCATGATGATGATCATGATGATGATGATGATTATAGTTAGTATATTTAAATTGATTTTTTTGGTTGAGCACAACTAATACCATAAACACGAGTATATTTTGTAGAAGCCATTTATTTGTATGTATTTTTCTAAAGGCCACAAAGTACACATTTCCATCTGTGCTAATGCATCTTAACACCACAGAAGCCGTGTATGAGCTTTGATGTGACAGCTGCACGCTGGACAGGTTATGACATCAGTGATGGGGCGAGATGCCCTGCGGAGCAATGGACGTTTTCTGAAGGGAAGATAAAAGCGTGCGGCCTGGCAGCCGCAGCGGGCATCTCTGCTCCATCTCTCAGATCCGTCTTTGATAGCTCATCTCAATCACATTTTCCACTGGATGTTTTGCTGTTTAATGGCTTACTGGATGATTATAAGCATTATTGACAGATTTCCTACCGAAAAAGCTCAGAGAATGTAGTGAGGCAGCCAGGCCTGTTCTGTTTGGAGTGGTTTTGCTGAGGTAAAATGTAGATAAGCTGCTTTTGTATTTGTGTCGTCTGTGATGCCAGTGGTAATAAGAAAGTGACTGTTGTTTTTTTGCCTTATACTGCACTCTGTGACGTCCAAAATGTCCGAGAGCTGATCACATCTGTCGTAGTTCATAGGGGTTGAGGGTTGAGCAATATATAGCAAATTGTGAATTGTTTGTGAAAGTCTTGTAATTGGCCATATAAGTGCCATATGAGACTATCAGCCTCTCATTTAAATTGGTTAGTAGAACTTAGAACACTCGGGAAGTACAATTTGGAACCGTATACTGGGAAGAAAAGGTCCACATAAATAGAATATGTGTTCTTGTCACTTTGACAGAGTTCACATGAGTATGATTGAAAGCAGGAGCTGGATTATTCTTAGCCAATCAGGCTGCATTGTCTGTAATGGGACCTCTGACCAATCGAGAAAAGTTGGAAGAGCCTCAAATATATATATTTATACATATGGCAATGACATATAATTGTCATTAGGATAAGTGTTCTTGAGAACACTGCTTACTGGGACCGCAGACTTGAGAAACTTGAAACACATAGTCTATAATTACTCTGTTGGACTCTCCAAATGTGTAGTATTAACAAAATGCATTATAGCTAAAGTTAATTAGCACCAAAATTATGCTAATCCTCTAATTTAACTTAAGTGTTTTAGCACAAGGAGTGTATATGTTACTGGTAATGTGTGAAAAGCATGTATTGTATAGAATGCCTATGGAATATATAGAATGCGTGAAGTTTTTAGGCAAAGTATGAAATGTCTGCTTTTTGTGATTAGTTTGCATACTTTTCTATACATAGGTATTATATAGAATAACAAGCCGGCTGGCCCTTTGGCATAGGGATTTCACACATTGCCGGTAACATATATAAAGTATGCAAAACTACTGATATGATTACATTTTGATTGAATATGATTGAACCCCTAAGATTTAAACCTGTAATTTGTAACATTTTACTCAAATATCTCAAACTGTGCAGTTCGTTGAGGTCAGATGTGCTGCTGATACTTTTCTAAGTTATTGCTACTCTTGCTTTATGGCACCACTCACTCAGGAAAATGTAAGAATCTAGGAAATGCACTTTTATAATACACTAGTGTTTTGAAAGTAGGTTCACTAAAGGATATTATCAAGGAAAAATTTCCAGGCACATTTGTATTCTTATAAAGAAAAGGCAGCTGTCATACGGGTGTGTTTTTGCAGTAAAAGTGAACAGCTTCATGAACATATACAGAGAATTTTGTGGCTCAGTTTTAAAGTAATACAGCCACTTTCCGTTATCTATAATGCTCTTTGTATATGCAATTCATAATACACGTAAAGCTCCAATGTTAATATCAAAGCAGGAGGCTCTCACTGTTTACACCTGGTATTAAGATGCGTTTTGGTCAATCGGATCAAAAGTAGACAAGGGAGACACATACCCGTTTACACCTGGTGTTTTAATTCATCTTTTTTGTCCACACTTCTGTCCTGATTTCTTCAAGGGAGCAGCAGCTTTCGTTTCTGTTCTGACAGCCGCAAAATCACGCCAAACTTTGTGAGTGTGTGTTAAAAATCAGGAATAGTGAGAGAACATTGTGCTTGGTACTTTTTTCGCCTTCAAACCAAACTTGGATCTTCAGCCGACAAAGTTTAAAGGGGTCATGACATGAGAAGTCAAATTTTCCTTGATCTTTTTGCATATCAGAGGTCTTTGTATCATTAATACATCCTGCAAGTTGTATTGTATATATATTGTATTGTATGTATATATATTAGGGGTGTAACGGAACATGTATTCGTCCCGAACCGTCACAGTACGGACGTCACGGTTCGGTTCATGCAGTTACACAACGAATACAGTCAGTCACAGGCGATCCACACTCAACCGTGGAAAGATGTCAGTAAAACAGCTTGTAAACAATATGTCAAGCAGTATTACATTTACCTCAGAAAAGCAATTCAGTGTCAACAGCTTGTTAGTTCACTATAGAGAAATGCACTAAATATCGCTATATATATATATATATATATATATATATATATATATATATATATATATATATATATATATATATAATTTTTATTTTACTTAATCTGTTAGTTAATTTAAGGCCTAAATAAATCCATCATGAAAACAAGTTATGACAGCCACTGTGTAAATAATTATATTTCAGCAATGAATTGGAGAAACTGCCTTATGTGTAATTTACATGTTTACAACACATATATTTTTTTTATTATTATTTGAGTGTTGATGATTATGTCTAAAAATAAATAGTAACTCAATTTAATAATTTGGGCTCTGTTGTTAAGAAATGTGCAAGTAAGGGCTTCCTAGTAGTGGGTTAGCAGAGATAGAATTTTTTATTAGGAAAATTTAAATTATAATTGAATAAATTTAAAGACAGATACACAGTTTGTTCAGTAAAACATTGTTTAATAAAAAAAGAGAAAAAATTGTTTTGTTTTCTCACCCTGCTGTACCGAACACGTACCGAACCGTGACTTCAAAACCGAGGTACGAACCGAACCGTCATTTTTGTGTACCCCTACACCCCACGTGTTTAGATGTGTCGCAAATTGTGGCTATAGAAAACCAGAAAGTGGAAGAGATTTTTAATCCATCTGGCTGATGCATCAGAAAGAACCCAGAAGAGCTTCACTTTTCAGCAATAAAACCTATAATACACTAATCTTTTTTCTAGCTACAAAGAACATGTATATAAAAAAAAAGCTTCATAAGTCAGTGAAATGGTGTTTAAAGAAATTCTGTTTGCAACAAACCTTAAGGTGCAAGGTTTACGATGTGTATATTTTTACCAATGACAGAATGTTGCTGGATTGCAGACGCATACACGAGTCTCTCGCTGCACTGAACATGAGGCAGGCATCACTAATGGCCGTGCTTTGATTCAGTGTGCGTTGTGTGCTAATGGACCGGGCTGTTTTCACAGACCTGTTTGGGGCAGTGATGTCACTGACCTCATGTAGGAGATCTAAAGAGAAATAAGCCAAAATGTTGTTTACATGCACGAGCACACTCATATACCCAGCCTGATACTGAAGTCATTTTGGCATTTATTTGTTGCTGTGAAAAACTTAAAGAACTTGATCTTCCTGCTGTTCAAATCGCTAATGGTTTGATTAAATATATCTTTGGGTTTATAATTGGATTTTTAAAATTGCACATATAAACAGTAATATAAAGAAGTTCAATAAAAGGTTACAGTTTATTTTAACTTTAATAAATACGTCATTAGCACAGATTAGAGTAGTAATATCTATGACAATGGGTTTTATTTTTAGCTGTTTGATTTATATAATATAATATATTATAGTATAGTATAGTATAGTGTAGTATAATACAATATAATATAATATAATTGATATTTGTTATTTAATTTAAAAGAAACTATAATTTCTATTGTTATACATAACAACATAACATACCATAATATAATATGCGTTTATATCTTCTTTTTTTTTTAAGTATGTGTATTTTCAATGTCAGTGTGTAGAAATCACATGGAACACATTATGATGTGCTCAGGAATAAACAGCTCTGATTACACATTTGGGATTAATTGCAATCCGTGGCCTCATCGCTGGAATGTTTTCTCTGATTTGAGTACTGAAAATCCGCTCATGTTAGATTATGAGAACCATTTGGAGAATTTGTGCTTCATGCCGTCCCTCTGTACTTGAAACGCTGAAAGGGGCAAAAGAAGATTTAACAGATTATTACTTTTTTTCAGAGATTTGAGGATGACATTATTTAAACTGCAGCAAAACAGCATTAGAGTATTTAGAGGTTCAGAACGGGTGTGTGGTTTAAGATTTAGCATGGTTGTGTGTGAAATAAAACTGTATATTGTCACTGAAAGGAGAAATAATGAAGTAAAAAAAAAAACTTTGGGAAAATTGTTTTCAGTTCTTTGAGTATAGCTGTGATTGTTTGAACTTAAAACATTCAAAATTCATGACACTAGGCATGTGAATGCAAATTTCTAGCTGTGGAAGCTCAATCAAGGAAACTCTATCGCTCACTTTGAATTTTGCAAGAATACATTAAAATGCTTAAGTATGTACAAAGTATGCATGCTTGCAATAAGCTGTTTAAGCATTGATGTCCATGTTTGTGTACTTACATAGATTATGGCTGCATCCACATACTTCCCTACAACATAGTAGGTGAAAAACAGTATGTGACAAAAGAAGTATGTCCAAATTCACAGTACTCACAAAAGAGTAGGCAACAACTACCCGGATGATCTACTACTTCCGGCGAGATTCTGAAGTGTACATACGATGGACGCTTTATCCCATGAGGCCATGGGAGAGGATTTGTGAAAGACAGTGAAGCAACGTAACTGACGCTGGTAGGTCACATGATAGGTCACAACATGGCGGAAGTAGAATGTGCAGATTACATTCATACTAGATACACTCATAGTATATAGAACATACTTTTTTTAGCAGCCGTGAAATAATGACTTATTCAAAATAAGTACCTACTCAGAGTATGCAATTTCGGCATGATTTCAGCCTATGTTTCTGGCTTTTAATATTGTCAGTGGTCAGAACGAAAGATGTAGGAAACATTTTTCAACCAGGATATTGTGTTTTCAAGAGTTCAAAGACAGCCTAGATTTTTTTACAGGCATACATTGATATATATATATATTGATCTTAACTGCTGTAAACATGTCAGCACTGTTTATATTTGGTTTAGGAAGAGTCGCTGTCTTACATAGCTGCATTTAAAAATAAAGAGAACTTGACCTTAAAGCGAACTTTGGAAGTTTCCATACTTCTATCAGGCTGTTTCGTTAAAAAAGAAACTCTTTTCTTACAGTTGGGAGGATAGAGTTGCCTAGTTCAATAGGATCAGTAGTCTGTCTGTCTGCTGAACAGACATCTGTTAAGGTCTCATTGATGGTCTCCCATGGGAACGCCACCGGTTTTCAAGTGCTCATACTCTTTTTGTATGCTTCAGTTGCATATATATATATATATATATATATATATATATATATATATATATATATATGGACACCATATTATGGACACCTTTGTTCACTGTAACAATGATATCTTGACAGTGTAATTTTAGTATCGATTTTAGTATATATTTTGAAAATTTTTATTTTTTAAATTTTCCTTTTTCAATTTAATTTCAGTTAAATTTTCAGTCAATTTTTAAATTTTTAGTCAAATATTTTTTTCATTTTTATGAATTTTTTAAACATGTCTATAGTTTTTATTAATAAAAAAATAACATTTTAATAAAGAAATAAAAAAAGTTTCATTTTAATTTTAGTTAAAGTTTTAGTAATTGCGTGTTTTTTTTTTTTTTTTTTTTTTTTTTAATTGGTCATTTTTAGTAGTTTTAGTATTTTAATTTTTATTTACTATTTTTTTTTATTTTATTTTTTTTATTTCAGTTTAAATCTTGAAATAAAAAGTTTATATTTTATTCAGTTCCAGGTAATGTTTATTTTATTTCAAGTATTGAATATATATGCAATTTATTTATTTTATTTTATTTTATTTTATTTTATTTTGCCCATTTTTTATTATGGATACCTTTGTTCACTGTAACGATGATGTCCTGACAGTATAGTTAACAGTATCAAAATACTATTATAGTTTTTTTTATTAATATTTTGAAAAACATTTTTAGTTTTAAATTTGCCTTTTTCGAATTAATTTTAGTTAAATTTTTAGTAATTTTGTTGTTTTTAGTTTAGTTTTTTTAGTTTTTATTATTTTATTTTTAGTTTCAATTAATGTTTATTTCAAGTAACAATTTCTTTTTTAATGGTTTTTAGTACGTAGTAATGGTAGATTATGCACGGCGGTGTGCATTTGTGTAGTTGGTGTTCTAAATGTGTTAGACGGTAATTAAGCGCCAAACTTGTCAGAGCCCATGTTGTGACATTATGTCTGTGCAATCCTTTCACTCCCGTGTCCCTGATGACCCCTGACATTTGAGATGTGGCTAAAGTGCAGACTCTGTCAAGTGCGGCACCTTTCATCGGAGAGCGGGCGGGTGGCCCAGGGGTGCAAACCTAACACCGTATGACACTCCGGTTTGAACCTGGCCTGGGAGTGAAGGGGAGTGCCGGAGATCAGGAGACAGATCCTCTGCGCAGAGGCTCTGATATTTTTCTTTTAGTCAGCGGCCGTATGTCGGGGTTCATCAAAAAAGCAATCGGCCGCAGCTGTCTAAAGCAGTCACAGCGAGGTGCAGGAGCTGATGGGTAGGGCTGATAAAAGATAAAACACGGCCCTTCACCTTCACGTCGCACGCGGCCGCAGATAGCCGGTTTCGGCGAGGACACTTGGGGTGACTTTTCCGCCTGTCCTAGCTGACTGTTAAGAAGGGCTTTTTGAGTTTACAATAAGTGACACTGGACCAGCCTCACTGGGACTGTCTTTCTCTTTTACTTTTCATTTAAAAATCCAGCCAGCCGTGTGTCCTTTCTCTGTAGAAAGAGCTTTTGAAAGTGCACAGATATAAAGTGAAACAACACATCCATTACACAATATTTTATTTTGGATATTTTCAGCGACAAAGATCAGAAGTGAGGGCATACTTTCAGATTTACCATCCAAGGACAAAAAGGTTGCAAATTATTTTATTTTATTTTATTTTATTTTATTTTATTTTATTTTATTTTATTTTATTTTATTTTATTTTATTTTATTTTATTTTATTTTATTTTATTTTATTTTATTTTATTTTATTTTATTTTAATTTTATATTTTATTTTATTTTATTTTATTTTATTTTCAATACATAGCAAACAGCACATGCCATTGTGTTGCTGGCAGTCGCTGAATTGTTCTCTAATTGACTGTTTGTATCTCTGATTCAATTTGCTGGTGTTAATGAGGGTCAAACTATTGTTCCTATGATGCTGTTTAAATGTTACCAATTATCATCTGCATTTTAATTACTCAACAAAGACATTTTTTACTTGCATTTGGCTCTTAGTGAGCATTAAAATAATATTATGGGTTAAATACAAGAATTCCACAGAAAATACTTATGAATATGTACCAGGAGTTCTGTTAAAATGTAAATCTAAAGTCTAAAGCATTACCCAGAAGAAACACCATAGGAACTATCCACTTTTTTTTTTTACATCTGAACTTTTTTGTGTGGTATTTACACTAACAACATGACATTAGCATGTATTGAACTCTGACTATTCCTTTCATTTTGGATTTTGCGTTACCTTCCAACAAAATACTACCATGAAAATTTCAACACTTTGAACACTTTTTCCTTTTGAAACTTTTCTATGGACATAATTTGCTGCCTCACACTATATTACAGCAGGGAACATCAAAAGTGCTGGTTTGTGATTGCACATTGGCAATTTGTTGGCTGAAAATAACATAAAAATGAAGTCCTTGTTACTTCCATCAAAATTGTTCTCAATAATGTCTCATTAAAGCCTATTGTACAGGTGAAGATAGTGTGTCGATAGATGTGTAGCATTCTCTAACTGTGTCTAAAGTGTTGCCTTGTCTGATTAATATAAGTGTCTTTGGGCTTGTTTTTAATGAAGTCACCTTTTAATAGGCCTATGGGCAGTTATGGGGTGCTATTTTAAAGAAAACATTCTTATATTTGGACTAATTTTGGAGAGGCAAGTCACTTGTTTAGGGCTTATGTTTTCAGACCCAGATGCTTTTTTTCTAGCAAGATCTGGCGAGCCTGCTGTGGATTCATGTGTGTAAAACCTTAGTTAGACAGGTTATTTTAAAATTAGGTAGGTGTTTGGTGAAAACTACATAAATAAATAACTGCACACTGCTGTATCTTCTCCTATGAAACTTTAATAAATTTAAATGTTTTGATCAAACAAGTCTTTGTCAGGCAATAACAGCAGCAAATATCAAGGTATTTTATATTCACATACACTCTAAAAAATGCTGGGTCAACCATTTCTGGGTTATTTGGCAACCCAGCACTAGGTAAATATTGGACAGAACACATGCTTGGTTATTTTGACCCAACTTGTTGGGTTTTACACATTAACCCATTTGCTAGGTTGATTTTGATATAGTGCTGAGTCAGTCAACCTGATATTGAAGTTTTTTTTGTTTTGTTTTTTCATTCTAAATAATAAAAATACACTCTAAAATCTCAGTTATATAGGACAATATTTGTATAATATACAATATTTTTGTTCAATGGCCAGTCAGTCTTTTACAATCATAAAATACCCAAAAACATGGTAACACTTTATTTTAGGGTCTTTTAACTAGTTGCTTATTAGCATGCGTATTACTAGAATATTGGCTATTTATTAGTACTTATTAAACACATATTAATGCTTTATTCTGCATGACCTTATTCTACATTCTTAATCCTACCCAATACCTAAACTTAACAACTACCTTACTAACTATTAATAAGCAGTAAAATAGGAGTTTATTGAGGGGAAAGTCATAGTTAATAGTTTATATGTGTTCCCTATACTAAAGTGTTATCAAAATCATTTAGTAAACGTTTTAGGATGTGACAGGAGCAGCCAATGGGAAGAAAACTAGTATCGGTAGACTTTTCCAGTTCATTAAATGACAATCTTACAATATTCATGTTTGCAAAGTTAAATCAAACACAGCTTTACCTTATGCCATCTCATCTGTCGGACATTTAAGTTTCAACCTGTCAAACGCATAGCACGACCACAGCACACTAGATCAATAACACTTCTATTGTAGTCAGTGGAGCGCATGGCAACTTTGTTGCAACAATGTCGCATCGTGTTTCAGCCCTGGTCGCGCAATTCGTTTGATGGGAAGTGAAACTTCAATGGTGGTGCTGGCGCGTTGTTCGCTTTGAGACATTAGCTGCGATGTACATATAGGGTCTAAACAAAAAAAGTGAGGCTACAGACATTTTCCTGTTTGTACAATAGTAATTTGATTGGAAAACAGACCTTAATTTAATTCAGGAAGTTTCCCCTCAGAACAGAACATAAAATGACAGTTGACAAATGTATCCAGTTTTAACCGGTTTAGCACAGAATAACCAACATTGGGTTACATTGAACCAGCGCTGGGGTAGAGATGTGAGGGGGTTCATCATTTGTGTTGACAGTAAAAATGTGATGAGATCATGATTTGTGGATATGTTTTAAAATTATTATACATAAATGTCTTATGCTAATGCACTCCCTCATATTGAATCATTTGAATGAGAGAAAGAACAAACTGGTATGCGTACACACCTCAATCTGACATTCTTGTAAATGCCCTCAATCTGTCACCCAAATTTCACAACCCTTAATATTGGCACAAACTCATGACGAGCACCAGCGTCGTATAATCTTTATGAACATCCAGCCATGCGGAAGCTGCCATCCACACCAAATCTGTGCCCTTGAATGTTGTTGAGGAAGTGTAAGTATCTGTCAGGGCATCTAAACACAAAGCGGCAGTGCATGATCCACCGCAGCTGAGCATGACAAATACAGTGATGGAGCTCTTGTCTCTATTACCTCGCTCACATGTGTGTGTGTGATCTGCGGTACGGCGGCGTGCCAGCTGTAGCAGAGCTGATTGTTTTGGAGCCAATGTCTCGGCTGGGGGGGTTAAACTGTCACTGTAGCTCTCACTGGCTCTTGTCCTAAGATGCTGTTCAATTAGAGAGAATTGTAATTGTAGGGCAAACCTGTATCATTGGAAATGTGGTGAAAGAAAAGGAAATGTTTTCCTTTTTAGGTTTTGAGGCCTGTAATATGAATGCTAATGCTTTTAGCAATACAAGCTTTTTGAAATATGAACACATTCATAACACAAAGCATTGCATTCTCAACATTGACACTAGGGGTGCTATGGCGAGCATTAATTTATTCTAATTTAGTCTTATTCTACTGTCTGTTTTCTCTTTCAGATCAACTACTGTCATTAGTATGAAAGCTTGTTTACGCCATGAAATTAAAAATAAAAAAGGTAATTATGACTTTTATCTCACAATTCTGACTTTTTTCTCGTAATTGCGAGATATAAACTCAATTGCGAGTTATAAACTCAGAATTGAGTGATATAAAGTCAGAATTGTGCGTTATAAAGTCAGAATTGTGAGATATAAACTCGTAGTTGTGTGATTTAATGTCCAATTGTGAGGGGAAAATTTTTTTTTTGTCAGAATTGTGAGTTTATATCTTGCAATTCTGCTTTTATATATTGCAATTCTGCTCGCAATTGCGTTATAAAGTCAGAATTGTGAGATATAAACTCAAAATTCTGAGAAAAAAAGCCAGAATTGCAAGATATAAACTCATAATTCTGACAATTCATTGCTATGGAAGCTTGTTTACGCCATGAAATTAAAAATAAAAAAGGCAATTGTGTCTTTTTATCTCACAATTCTTACTTTTTTCTCGTAATTGCCAGTTTATATCTCGCAATTCTGACTTTATAAGACGGAATTGCAAGTTCATGCAATTCTGACTTTATAACTCGAAATTGTGAGTTTATATTTATAGTTATAAAGTCAGAATTACGTGAGAAAAACTCACAATTGCAAGAAAAAAACACAATTCTGACTTTATAACTCGCAATTGCGAGTTTAAATCTCGCAATTCTGAGAAAAAAAAGTCAGAATTGTGAGATAAAAAGTCACAATTACCTTTTTTAATTTTTTTATTTAGTGGCAGGAACAAGCTTCCATACATTGCAGAGCAAAAGTTTGAGGGAATATCTCTGAGGAAGTTAGTGGAAACAAGTTTGTGAAACTGTTGACACATTTACAGTTAGTGTTAATTTAGTGTTATTTATATGCTAGTATTTATTAATATTTTGACTTATTTTGGGTTTTAGTAATTTTGTTATGTGCTATTTGTTTTTTAAGTTTTTCATCTAATAAACTATATAGCTTTATTTCAATTAACAAAAACAATTTTTAAAAGTAACACATCTGGTTTAATGGCATAGATGTTGTACAGAGTGCACATTGTATACAGTATGTGCAACTTGCATTGTTGTACTTGCATATTGAAATATTGCATATGTATTTTTACATGCGTTTGGCCCTTTTTTCAGGAAAGATATGAATGTTCAGCACCAGAAAAGAATTTTGTTGCTGAAACGATGCTCTTTCAGATCTCAGGAGACCTTAATGGAGATTTTAAGTATATGTTTAATTTAAGTATCACCGTCTCTCTGATGTTTCTTATAAAATGCCTTTAGGGAAATGCAAATAAGACACAAATAAGTTACAGTAAGAGAAGCATCTGAGAAGCAGAGGCATTTCCGTTTGCTCTTCCACAGCCATTTTTGGCAGCAGTTGCAAATTTAAAAAAAAAAAAAAAATTGTTTTCTTCTCTAGTTTGGATTAAAGATCCTGTTAAGTATGTCTAAACACATTGTTCTGAATAAACATACAAGTTTCAGAAGTGTGATCATGCAGCAGAAGCGTAAGAAATATTGTTGTGTGGGTTGTTTCTGTTGCCTTGAGCGTAAGCAAGGTGGTTTGAAGAGTTCAAGCAAGGTTGATTTAGTTTGTGAAAGATGTGCTAAGTTGTGTTGTCAAGTTAGTTTAAAATATTTCCATCCATCCATTCATTTTCCAAATCGCATGTCCTATGTTTGGGTTGTGGGAGTTTAATATTTATTCGAATGAATGAGGTCAACACAGACGTTAAGCTAACAGCCCACTAAACTCCAGCTCCAAGTATTACTCTATACCCATCATGTTTGGGTCAGACATTAAACATGTTGCTTTAAATGTTATTTATAACATGTAAAGCATTATTTACAGTAAATTAAATACAAAGTTCTGTCATGGAACTCTAGATGGCGCAGGCTAATAGGTCCTTTAACTCAGCTCGTAATCACATCGTTAGCAATAAAAGCAGCAGCAGCGTAGCAGATCTATTCCACCAAGACCAAATGTACAGTATCAACATTGTCATACCCATTACCATGCCAAGCACTCCAAGAGTTTTCATGACAGAATTATGATTAATCAAGCTTATCTATATCACATTAGCTTTCCAATGTGTGTATAAAAGTATTAGTATTGTAAAATTTGTTAGTATTGTAGTACTGTGCAAAGTTCAGAGGATGCAGTCCACTACTGGGTTCACATTTCCTCTTTACCCACTTTTTTAGGTGCCTTTCTAGATGACAGATGGCGTGTTGACTTTTGCCGTGTTAGTTCACTGGCAGTGCCATCGAGGTTAACGATGCTGGCCGAACATGCCTGATGTCCGAAGAAAGGGCGTGTGATGCTGGTGTGAGTGCTAATGTAGATTTTTAGAGAGATTGAGCTTCATTTGGATTAGTAGGGCAATGCACAAATCTGATTTGTGTCATCGCCTGCAGATTTCTGTACTTGTATTCGATCTTTTGTGAAATAAACAACAATGATTACTGAAATAGAGAGCTGCAAGCTGCAGTGCTGATGTATATTTGTAGGCCATAGCATAAGTTATGTTTTTCCTTTGGCTTTTTGATTATTGCAGAAAATAAGCTCTGTGACCAACGGAAGTTTATGATTCTGACGTTTTACTGATCAAGATAGTATTTACAAATGAACACAACTTTTATGAATTTTAAAGCCTAAATACAAGAAGTAAAAAGCTAAAGGCAGACTATAAGTGAACTACACAGGGTTGTCACCATCGCTAAGCTGCTAACAACTGTTTCAGTCTTAATTTACAAGTTGGAAATTTTGATTTTATAGTTTTCAATGAGTGCGAGTTTAAACACAATGAGGCTGAGAAAGTGAATAGATTAGTTCATCTATTTGGCCTGGTGACGTTTAATGTCCCTGACAGTATCTGGTCCCATTTAACCACTTTTTCAAGTTATGAAAAAAAAAAAAAAAAAAACATTACAAGTGGGATATTACTGATGTGTTTGATATTGTAGAATAAAAAAGTGAAAATATATATTTTTAATTGTGTTAACCACATGCTTTCTAAATTTTACAAATAATTGCAAGTAACACATTAAATCAAAGGTGAAATTTTGAAGTTAAATAGTGCTTTCAGTAACATTTTACAATAAAGTCGCATTAGCTAACATGAACTAAGAATGAGTAATATATTTTATAAAGAATTTATTAATCTTTGTTAACGTTAGTAAAAATCGAATTGTAAAAATCAAATACAACTTTGGATTATAAAAATGTATTAGTAAATGTTGATGTTACCTTTGACTAAGATCAATAAATGCTGTAGAAGTATTGTTCATTGTTAGTTCACGTTAACACGTATAGTTAAAGGGATAGTTCACCCAAAAATGAAAATTCTATCAACATTTACTTACGTTCATGTCGTCAAACCCGTAAGACTTTTGTTCATCTTCAGAACACAAATTAAGATATTTTTGATGAAATCTGAGAGCTTTCTGTCCCTCCATAGACTGCTACTCAACTACCACTTTGAAGCTTCAAAAAGTTCATAAAGGGATCGTAAAACTAATCCATATGAATTGAGCGGTTTCGTTTACATTTTCTGAAGAGAATCTATCCCTTTATACGCTGAACAGATTTAATTCAGGCCTTTTTTCTCATATAAACATTCATCAACTCACACATCAGATATGGTAAATGGAAGCTCAAGCATGTTTGATTGATATTTGAGAACCAATGAGGTTCGTTCTTGTGTTACGCAGCACGTTTGAGCTTCTGCAAGAGGTTTGTTCTCACGCATCAAGCAGGTTCGGTTAAGCTTCCGTTTATGTTCGCTGATCAATGTTTATATGTGAACAAAAGCCTAAATTCAGTCTATATAAAGCGATTGAGCCTCTTCAAAAATTTGGGACAAAACCACTTAATTCATATGGGTTAGTTTTACAATTTCTTTATGAACTTTTTGAAGCGTCAAAGAGGTAGTTGCGTAGCAGTCAATGGAGGGACAGAAAGCTCTCAGATTTCATTAAAAATATCTTTATTTGTGTTCCGAAGACGAACGAAAGTCTCAGTTTTGAACAACATGAGGGTGAGTAAATGATGACAGAATTTTCATTTTTGGGTGAACTAACCCATTAACTAATGTTAACAAATAAACCCTTGTTGTAAAGTCTTACTGTATTGTCTTTGTTTTATTTACAGCTTCGAGAAATCATTTTTTACAGTCCCAGTTAAGATCCAAGAAGTTTTTTAGTTCAAGTCGTGAGGGGCCCAGTGTCTTCCTGTAAGCTTCTGCTTCTTATGAACTTCTTGTGTCACTTCTCAGCCCTTCTCTGACATTTGAAACGAAAGAGAGGAACAGAAGGAGGTGCCACACCTTCAGTGATCTGATTATATCATATCCAAGCCTACACTCGCAATCTGCTCCGTGCGAAGTTTCACTCGTGTGTGTGTGTGTTGGGTTTGATTCTGGAGGCTCGTGCCAGGTTGGATTGGGCATACTGTCATAATAACTGCGGATTAGATCCATCTGCTGACAGGAATGTTCTTTTTGTCGTGCCAAACGCGTCACATTAGAGCAGCTCTAAGCTCGTCGCGTTGTGTCGCATCTCTTAACACCCTTCAAGGTTAATTCTGCGCCTCTTCCTAAAACCATTGGTCATATATTTTCATTCCCAGATGCGGCTGACGAGTCTCAGGATTTGTTCAGCAAGATTTCCCATGGGTCGGTTTACCCTGGCTATGTGGTTCAGCGCGGAATGAGAAATCAAATGTGCCAGGCTTAAAATGGAACACAATGTACCCAACAGGATTTCTGTGCAGTTGCTCAAAGCCATTTTATCTTCTCCTAGTACATGCAGCACAGTATATTATTGTCCTTTATGGTTTTTATGAGCAGGACTCCCCATTTCAGATTTATCCTGAAGGCGTTTCCTTACAGAATGATTGAGGAGGCACTTTGCTCGTGCTTTTCTTCACATCAACAGCATGCTGATATAATGATATCATTGTGCACTCAAAACCCTTTTAAGGAAAAATCCCACATTTAAGCATATTCATCTTTAAGGGTTATGCACAGTTTATATTACACCACAGAATGATGCAAATGCATTGAATTCAGTTTCACTCAGAAATTTTGAGTAAACAGTTACAAAGTAGAAAGTAGAAAAACTGAAATAGTATTCAAATAATCACATTTTTTTTTTTTTTTTACATTGTAGGCATATAAGTGTGACCAAAAGATGAGACAATTTGTAACTTTTTATACATGCGTTGACCAAGGTGAATTGGTAACTATTTATCATTCTGTTCAGAGGCTCAGAAGATAGCGTATAAAGACAAGCAGGTCCAGTTGTGGTTTCAGGCATCCATTTTGTTGTAGTCCTGCTTGATTTCAAGCAGATCTGGCTCTTTTCAGAGCCTGGATCTTGGGCATTACAATCCGTGAAATGCTCCATCAGAGCTGTTGGATAATGTGCATTATGCATTAGTGTGATAGATCTGAGCAGTATGAATCTAATTTAATCTTGAAATTTAATCTTTTATTTGAGTCTTTGAACCGAGTCATTGATTTGATTCTCTGTTTTAAATCTTTCAATATTCTATCAAATTTTGTAATGAATCATTTTGAATCTCTTGAATTTAAGAGTCTCCAAAGAGAGTTATTTTCTATATCAGTGCACAGTGTTTCTGAACTCCCTGAAATGCCTCCATCGTAGTTTTGAGTTTTCTTCTGGGAACGGACATTTCATAATATTCTTCATTCCTGTTCAAGGCATACGCAAAGTAAAGGGGCGGCGCCTGGATGAGTTAGTAGTGTGATGAAACTCTCAGTTATAGTAAGGAGTGGGACATTTCCCAAACACGCTCGAAGTGCTTGACCAATCCCAACACACTCTTCCAGCCGACCAATCAGAGCACATTGTGATTTCAGAAGGAGGGGCTTCATAGAGACAGGAACTAAACAGAGCGTTACTGACAGACTGGGATTAGAAGTGCTGCAACAATGACATATATGTGAAAAATAATGTTATTGTTTTTTTTGTTTTTTTTGAATATTCAAGCATGAAAACCTATTCTAGCAGAGCCCAAAAACAAAATCAAAACTTTGAAAAAGGACAGAATAGGTCGTCTTAAAGAATATCTGGCCGATATTTTATGTAAAGGTTTTTCGACCATTTTATTAGTCTGTGAAAACTTATAATCAGTGATTTGTAATTTATGAAGGCTGCCATAAAAGTATATTTTGAAATTATTTTAAATTTATTTTATTTACACTGTAAAAATTGATCGTGATCTTAACAGTAAAAGACTGTAAAAAATGCTACAGTGAAAAACTGTAACCATTTTTTGGAGGTGAAAAAGGACAAGTCATTGTATAATTTACAGTAAAAAAAAAAAAAAAAAAAAATGTAAATTGACTTTCCCAGAATTCCCTGCGTGACACTTCACATTTGATGTATTTTTGTTGAAATAACTGTTTCTTCTTGGTTTTCCTTAGTTTTTTTTCTAATCAGTTATGTACATTAGGGTTTTATGTTTCATCTAATGTTGTTAAATTAATGTTCATTGCATTTTTTAATGTCATGTGTGTTACCATGATGGTGTTTAGTGTTTGTGTGAATGACACTGTGTGCACCTTCTGTATATTAGTATTGTCCTTCTCAGCTTGTGGAAAAGCTGCTTGTGATTCATCATGTGACTCTCATCACAGTGTTTGGTGGTTGTTAGTGTATTATAAAGGTACAAAACAGATATTAGTTCTTCAATAGGATGATATTATATATGACATTATAACAGTTAATGAAATATGGTATTTTACTGTAAATTTAAGTTAAACCTAAATCCGTAAAACCTAAAACGTTGCTACCATATTTTTTTTTTACTGTAAAATTCTGTCGTTTTTTTTTTTTACCATAAATTTAACAGAATTTTTGGTAACACTTTATTTTAGAGTCTTTTAACTAGCATGCATATTACTAGAATATTGGCTGTTTATTAGTACTTATTAAGCACATATTAATGCCTTATTCTGCATGACCTTATTCTACATTCTTAATCCTACCCATTACCTAAACTTAACAACTAACTTACTAACTATTAATAAGCAGTAAATTAGGAGTTTATTGAGAGAAAAGTCATAGTTAATAGTGAATATGTGTTCCCTATACTGAAGTGTTACCGAATTTTTATTACAGTGTAGTGGTGCATTGAGAAGAGTTAAAATGAACGTTTCTAAAAAGAAAATGAAATACATGTGATATTTCATGCCTTCCATGTTGCCAGCACAAAAAGTGCTAAAACTAGTGCAGGTTTTGGCCATTGGCCTGTAAGTAGAATCACAGCTTAAGGGATTGCACGATTGTGACTGGCTGGTGGGAAAAAGAGAGAATTTATTGGAATTCACTGCTATTGTAGAAGGCGTCTGAAGCCAGAGCTCATAAATGACTCACAGGTCTCACTGTCCTCAGGAAATCTCGACTGCTGATCAAGCTTACTGCATGTTGCATTCTCCATGGCTTAGGTCGATTCCTGAGCTTTTCAGATTGATTTGCGACAGGGATATCAGAGCATTGCGAGGAAAGTTGCTTCACTTTCATGAAAAATGCATTGTTTTGCATGCTTTCGAGCTGTGAAATGTAGAAACATGGAAATGACCTAGTTTGTGCTTCTGCATATCATCTTGCATGTTGAACGCACCTCATATTTCTACTCCATCACTGCTGGGCATTTCTTCTGCATGACAGTTTTGTCAAAGTTAAGATAGATTTGTATCAAACATATGCAGTAGGCAAACCCACAGGAACATTTTATTGCTCACGGGTGATGCTTTAATAACTCTATGCGTACATGAGCATGACTTCGGAATAAATCATTTTGTTGACCTCAAGTACATAAAATCTATAGTATTTATTGGCTTGAGGAATTTCATTACTTTTATGTGTCCGTCTACTTGAACAGCTCCATTTTAAAGATATGCAGGTGTTTTTAAAAATCTGGTTTGTAAGATTTCTCTTCTGTTCCAAGGCTACATGTAATTGATTAAAAACTGCAGTAAAAACAGTATCGTGGAATCTTTTACATTAGGTGTTTTCTGTTTGAATATATTGTAAAATGTAATTTATTTCTGTGATCAAAGCTGAATTTTACATCAGTCTTCAGTGTCACATGATCCTTCAGAAATCATTATATATGCTGATTTGCTGTTCAAGAAACATTTCTGATTATTATCAATGTTGAAAACAGTTGTGCTACTTCATTTTTTATTTTTTTTTTGATTTTGATTTGAATAGAAAACATTTATAACATTATAAATGTCTTTACTGACATTTTTGATCAATTTAATTACATATTTAGTTTACGGAAATTATTTTGGAAATTGTAGTAAGCCATCAAAGGTTTTCTATGCATAAAGATGATGATGATTATTATTATTATTATTACATAATTATTATTTATTTATATTATCTTGGAAATGGAAGTTTTGGAAAGTTTTTTTTTTGTATATTTTCATACTGTTTAATTTTTATTCATATTTTGATTAAGCTTTTTATATATATATATATTTTTTATTTTGCTTTTTTTTTTTTTTTTTGCATTTTTACTGAATAAAATATTAATTTCTTTCAAATAATCATGAAAGTAAAAATCTTAGACCCCAAACTTTTGAAACTATAGTGTAATTGGTAGAATTTATTGGTGAAATATTTTGATAATGAGATATGTGAGACATTAGTCATCATCATATATATATATATATATATATATATATTTTTTTTTTTTTTTTTTTTTTTTATCATCATAGGGGAGAAAAAAATTCCCATACTTGAAAAATAACCCATTAGTTTTACAGTGAAAGAGAAGTCAGCCGTGTGTTTCATTAAACAGAATTTGTCCTGTCAGCCTTTCAGATATTGTATTAAAGCATGAAAAAAGTCCTGTGATTTTTCCTCAGTCTCAGAGTACAACGCAATATCCTGGTGGTGTCCCTCATTTAAAGTCACATTTGCAACCAGACAGTTTCTCTGTGTACTGCGTAAAGTTAATGGCTGATTAGGAAAGGAATGAAAAACACTGTCAGCGCAGGGTGCGAGTGAGGCTGGCTGTGATGAAATTGCAGACACACTGCGTTCAAAGCTCTCCTGCGCTCGGCATTTGATGTCGGAGTGTAAAACGTAGAGCGTCAGAGCAGCTCCGTTTGATCCTCTCCGTTCAGAGTCTTCAGAAGCTCCAGAAACACTTGTAGCTTTGGAGCGGGAGAGGAAGGGAAGTTTGGCGCTGTCTGGATCTGACGGATCATCACAGACGAGCGGGATGATGAAGACAGGAAGTGTTTATCCTCCAATCCGGAGGTGTGGTGCGGCTTCAGAGTCACAACTGATCCTCCGCATGTTCTTTCAATTACGAGCCGATGGTGGAGTTGTGTAAAGCGAAGATTTTGAAGGGTAAATAAATGAAGCTTGACAGAATACATGTGTTTGAAACATTAAAAAAGTTCTTTGTAAACTAACTCCCGTACAGATGAAGGCAAAGTAGATGCTACTACAGTAGCTTAATAAAAGAAGCGCTTTTGCTCTATTGCAACAAACAAACTGAGGCTTAAGATAGTTAGCGTATGCTGCATAGTCTATATATTGTATACTGCCTACCTTTTTTATTTTCTTTAAAAACATTTGTTTATCCAGAAAAAAAAAAAAAAGGGTTATTCTACATAAAAAATTTCTTAAAGGTCCAGTGTGTAATATTGATGAGGATCTATTGACAGAAATGCAATATAATATACATAACTATGTTTTTAGTGGTTTATAAAGACCTTACATAATGAACCATTATGTTTTATTACCTTAGAATGAGCCATTTCTATCTCATACTCCGCTGGTCCTCTTACATGTTAAGGCGCCATTTTGTGCCAGCATGTTTCTACAGCAGCCCTAAATGGACAAACTACTCTACAGAGCACGTTTAGTCACTATGTTGTTGTTCTTTTTCTTCGTTGGTGTTTTTAGAGTCAGCTTGCATCGTCACTACGTTGAATATGCACAAAGAAGTAGTAGTAGTCGATTGGTTTATTAGAAGCAGAGACCGTTCTTTGTTAGAAGAAGAAACCTCACTGACATAATGAACCATTATGTTTTATTACCTTAGAATGAGCCATTTCTATCTCATACTCCGCTGGTCCTCTTACATGTTAAGGCGCCATTTTGTGCCAGCATGTTTCTACAGCAGCCCTAAATGGACAAACTACTCTAGGCGCCATTTTGTGCCAGCATGTTTCTACAGCAGCCCTAAATGGACAAACTACTCTAGGCGCCATTTTGTGCCAGCATGTTTCTACAGCAGCCCTAAATGGACAAACTACTCTACAGAGCATGTTTAGTCACTATGTTGTTGTTCTTCTTCTTCGTTGGTGTTTTTAGAGTCAGCTTGCATCGTCACTTCGTTGAATATGCACAAAGAAGTAGTAGTAGTCAATGCTTGACTGGCTACTCTCTGCTGTGTCAGATGATGACATCTTTGTCCTGTGTCAGCCACTGAAGCTATGTGCTTCGAAAGGGAGGGGTGAGCGGTGGACTGAGCCGTTGGTTGCCGCTAAATGCCGCTAGATGCCGCTAAAATTTACACACTGCACCTTTAACTCTTGGCAGTCCAATTACATATTTATTTAAAAAAATAAATTGTATATATATATATATATATATATATATATATATATATATATATATATAATTTGACTTTAAGTTGTACTATTTTTTTGTATGTGCTTCTGTCATTTTTAATTATTAATTAGTATTTTCGTGTAATATTTTATTTATTTCAGCTTTATTTCAATTACCAAAAATTATTTGTATTAGTTTTAGTTTTAGTTAATGATAACAACACTGTTTTATACACTTAAACAAGTAAACTTATTTTTTCTCTCTTTTTTTTCTTCTTCTTTTTTTTGTCTCAGAGTACAAGGTAATGTCACAAGTAATTGTGAGATGAAGTTTAACAAAATAAACAATTATAAGATCTAAAATCCCAATTAAAAGACATAAACTTGCAATTGTGAGATGTAAACTCACAAATAAAGTTGGCATGAAACAGAAGTTGTGTCTTTTCTTCCCTATCTGAGTGAAACGGCTTCTGGAACAAGAACAAATGTAGGGCGGGGCTTGATTTTGTCTGTGGGGAACTGATTGGATGGTTGTGTTTTGCTATTGGTCGATCTCATGTGAGTGACAGGTTGCTCCGCCCTCACACCAATAAACATCATCAAAGATAAGAAGAGATGCGCTGCAAGAGGGAGAGGAAGTTATTTTGATTAAAGATTATGAGGCACATGAATCATTAAAAAATAATGATGTGCACAGATAAATCATTTTTAATCAATACTGTAATATTCCATAAAAAAAATATGAATTTTGATTTCATGGTTATACAAATTTGTATTTTTTATTTTTTTTTTTACTCTGAAGCAGAAGCAGGATTCCATATTAATGAGAACACCTGCTCTAACACCTGTACAGTATATTCTGATTTTTATCCTTGATTTTCACCTTTAGACCTCATATGAAATGTCAAAACTCTGTTTCATGCTTCAGTTGTAGCGTTATAAGGCAGTGCGGCACAGCACTGTCAGATTTGATCAGAGCAATCAACACAACATGTCCTTTTGAATCTCTCTGCGAGCAGCCCGCATGTTTCCAGCTGACCGTCTGCCTCCTTTCAGTGTGGCCTTGACCTTTGGAGAGCGCGCCTCCACATGATGGACAGAAGGTGGCTGGTGTACAAGCTCCTGAGTCAAGTATAAAGATAGAGAATGACATGCAATTATCAGAGACGGTTGGAAGTAGATATGTCGGCTCTGAAGGCTAGCTGATGTGAGAATGTTGTCATTCGAGGTCCATCAACAAGTGTCTGTGAGTCTTTACAAATGTAGTATCCTTGCACCCTTAAAGAACCTATATTGACACTGAAAATGGACATGCATTGAGCGGATTCAATGCTTTTACGAATAGCTCACCCTAAAGTGGTTTGAAAGATATCTTTGACCTGTTCTCAATGCAGTTCTTCACTCTGAAAACCACTTTAAGTGTGGCACAAACAGTGTTTAGACCCTGTTGTGAGTGCATAGTGGAGCGTCCCTATAGATTATATTTCACGCCAATTCATTTCTCTATTCCTTACAACAGCCTGGAAGGCAACTCTCAAATGCATTCACACACTCATCTGTTCAGCCAGGACTAACCTCTTCCCTTTTTTATTTCTCCTGCAGGTCAATATATCACCAGGATGCAGTAAAGCATTGACCAAAATGTTGTACTGTCCGTACTGTGGAGGGATGCCAGGCCTCAAACCCTGCGCCAACTACTGCCAAAATGTCATGCGGGGCTGCCTGGCTAACCAAGCGGACCTGGACCCGGAGTGGAACCTCTTCATCGGTGAGATGTGCTTTCTATTTCAGCTCGGTTTTCAGATATAGATTTCTCCTTTTGGATTAAAGTCGAAAGGGCTTGCTTGCTTTCTTTCTTTCTTTCTTTCTTTCTTTCTTGCTTGCTTGCTTGCTTTCTTTCTTCTATCTATGTATTGTTCTATTGTTCTATCCTTTTACCCTTCATCCATCCATCCATCCATCAAAATGTCTTTCTATCTTTGTATCTATCATTCTATTCTTTATCTATCTATCTATCTATCTATCTATCTATCTATCTATCTATCTATCTATCTATCTATCTATCTATCTATCATTTTACCCTTCATCCATCCATCCATCCATCCATCCATCTAACTGTCTTTCTACCTTTGTATCTATCATTCTATTCTTCATCTATCTATCTATCTATCTATCTATCTATCTATCTATCTATCTATCTATCTATCTATCTATCTATCTATCTGTCTGTCTGTCTGTCTGTCTGTCTGTCTGTCTGTCTGTCTATCTATCTATCTATCTATCTATCTATATATCCTTTTACCCTTCATCCATCCATCCATCCATCCATTCATCCATCCATCCAACTGTCTTTCTATCTTTGTATCTATCATTCTATTCTTCATCTATCTATCTATCATTTTACCCTTCATCCATCCATCCATCCATCATCTGCCTTTCTATCTCTGTATCTATCATTCTATCCTTGATCTATCTATCTATCTATCTATCTATCTATCTATCTATCTATCTATCTATCTATCTATCTATCTGTCTGTCTGTCTGTCTGTCTGTCTGTCTATCTATCTGTCTGTCTGTCTGTCTGTCTATCTATCTATCTATCTATCTATCTATCTATCTATCTATCTATCTATCTATCTATCTATCATTTTACCCTTCATCCATCCATCCATCCATCCATCCATCCATCCATCTAACTGTCTTTCTACCTTTGTATCTATCATTCTATTCTTCATGTATCTATCTATCTATCTATCTATCTATCTATCTATCTATCTACCTATCTATCTATCTATCTATCTATCTATCTATCTATCTATCTATCTATCTATCTATCTATCTATCTATCTGTCTGTCTGTCTGTCTGTCTGTCTATCTATCTATCTATCTATCCTTTTACCCTTCATCCATCCATCCATCCATTCATCCATCCATCCAACTGTCTTTCTATCTTTGTATCTATCATTATATTCTTCATCTATCTATCTATCTATCTATCTATCTATCTATCTATCATTTTACCCTTCATCCATCCATCCATCCATCCATCCATCCATCCATCCATCCAACTGTCTTTCTATCTTTGTATCTATCATTATATTCTTCATCTATCTATCTATCTATCTATCTATCTATCTATCTATCTATCTATCTATCTATCTATCTATCTATCTATCTATCTATCTATCTATTTATCTATCCTTTTACCCTTCATCTATCTATCTATCTATCTATCTATCTCAGATATTATTGTGTAAGTTAGTGTAATCACTTAATTGTATTGTATTGATAGCTGGTCCAAACAAAGAGTTTTCATTTTCAGGCCAGTAGGTTTTGGTTCCTGCCAAATATTTTATATCAGTGCATCACTAGCTTTGGCCAACTCACATTGAGTACTGGCTCCATTCTGGTCTTTAATGTCCTGTTCATTTGGAATTATTTCACATTACCAAAGTAAAATGGGTTGTGAATGTTATTTCATGTTGTTTTAGAAATTTACAAATGGTTGCTTGATTTCAAAAACGCTGTTAATTGCTCCAAGGCAGTTTTCACCTCCTGCGCTATGCAAAGGCTATATCCCTGCTGCTCAAATCTGTTGAATGTTTAATTCATTCTTGTTGATGGCACGTAAATATAGTTTGAGTGATCGTTCAGATTGATTCATATGACCTATAGGCACTAGCTTTAGCAGCTTAATGCCGCCCACCCACAGAATTGATACTGCGAAAGTCAATAACGCTTTCCTTCCTGTTACCTTCAACATACTCAATGCAATGTGAAAATGTATGTGTTGTGTAACTTGGAAAGTGAAGCTTAAATTTGTCAGTCATTTGTGCATATTGCATAAGGTGTATTAATGCATGCTTCTTTTTTAAGCTAAACTTCCTGATGTGTTTTGCCTTTCTTCACAAACCACTTTGGCTTTGTCTTGCATTTTCAGAGCTCATTTTCTGCGCTATAGATCTTAAATCAGTATATTGCTCCCCCACAGAGAGATATCGACTGGCTATGGTGCCGCAGTTCGATTAGCAAAAGAGGATAATTCATTTTGTTTTGAATATTTATAGAATGGCCACACAGAAAGTAGTTTTTGTTTGAAATAGCATCTCTCTGTGCGATCAGCTTGGACGGGCTGGCGGTAGGGACTGACCTTTGCTCTATGTGGCATACGTGGCATTTACCCACAGCCTGTGTTGATGTGCCCTTCTCACCTGCATTGATTGGCAGGCCTGTGAAGACATTCAGACCATGTCTTGAGCTGGTCTGGCCCCATTCACTGTATCGATTGAAGAAACTGTGTGGTTTACCAAACTTTCGCAGGGAATGCCTTTTGGAAATTGGCAGTATTGAGCTGATTACGTCGACTGGTATGGTCTTTTGTAATGGATGAAGCCAATACGGCTAACTCAAGAGCGTATATATGCAATATGGGTTAATGTAATTTAAATATAGCAGTTCCCAGAGGAAAGGCTGCTCGTTTATATAGTTCAGCATATTTAATGGAGTTCTCATGCATGTTTTAGCATCAACTTTGGCTCAGACGTTTCTTCTAACATGCATAAAATAGCATATATATAATAAAACTATCTATCCATCCATCCATTGTCATTTTTAAATAGTTAAAATCCATCCATCCATCCATCATCCATCATTTTTAAATAGTTAAAATCCATCCATCCATCCATCATCCATCATTTTTAAATAGTTAAAATCCATCCATCCATCCATCCATCCATCCATCCATCCATCATCCATCATTTTTAAATAGTTAAAATCCATCCATCCATCATCCATCCATCCATCCATCCATCCATCCATCCATCCATCGTCATTTTTAAATAGTTGAAATCCATCCATCCATCCATCATTTTTAAATAGTTAAAATCCATCCATCCATCCATCCATCCATCGTCATTTTTAAATAGTTAAAATCCATCCATCCATCCATCCATCCATCCATCATCATTTTTAAATAGTTAAAATCCATCCATCCATCCATCCATCCATCCATCCATTGTCATTTTTAAATAGTTAAAATCCATCCATCTAATAGATGCATGTTGAATTTACAGATTCAAGAGTTTTCATTTTAATTTAAGTTTTGGTAATGTTGTGGTTTTGTCATTTTTAGTCTAATTTGTGTCAGTTTTATTTTTAAATATATTTCTGTTTAGCTTAATTTACTTTTACTTCAGTTTTTGTAATTGTAGTACTTCATCTTAAACTTATTAATTTCAGTTAGTTGCCAAGGCCACATTTCCAATGTTTGTTGAAGTTTTTTAATCAAATTTTTATATTTTACTTTATTTAACCTTTATTTTAGTTACCTAAAATTATTTTTAATAGTTTTATTTTTTGTAAACGATAACAGCACTGTTTTAGACACTTAGGCATACAAGTAAACATTTGCAAGCCTTTTTTGTCTCAGAGTACAAGGCATTTTGATGTTATAAGAAATACAATCACAACTACTGTAAGAAATTTAAACTCACAATTAAGACATATAAAGTCGTAAAAACAATGACTCTGAAGAGGATAGTGATAATGTTTTCTCTATCACTAATGTGTTTAAATATTCATTAGATGCATGCTGCATTTGCAGATTTAAGCATTTCGTATTGCAATTGTTGCATGAAATAAAACAGTTTAACCCATAATTTGTTTGCATACCTCATGCTAGGATCTTTTATTTGCTAATTGTGGTTTGTTAGCTCTCCTCTGAGAAATCATATTTTTTATGATGTATTTTTGGTCAGCAATTAAAGATTCCTGCTGCGACACACTGAAGTTTCCCGCTAGGATGTGATTCCACAGAACAAATGCAACCCGTTGTAAGAAATTAATAATCTGTGTTATTAATTTTCTCGTAAAGCCGTAGGGGTTTCGCATTCATCTCAATTCGTGAAACCACAGGAGACATTATGCCACCATTAGCCTCGGGCTGCAAAAAAAGGGTGGCATCTAACGAGAGCGGTGCGTGTTTGGGAAGAAAACAGACGGACGTGGCATTTCATCAGACCCAATGAATTAGAGTTTCACAGGAAATGAGATGTACCATAAAAACATCAGGCCATTGGTTTATTCTTATCCTGATGAATATGCCACCTCTGGTCTGGGGTCAGATGGGCGAGGAAGTATCATTTCAGCTTCATCCTATGAGCATTCGTCTCTTTCGGCTTCTGAGTCTCAATTATACTGGGTGACGTCTGAAAGGTTTTGTGTGCACAAGGACACAGTTTGCTGCATAAAGGGTTTGTTAACTGGCTTCTTTGATGCACATTACATTATGAACTTGTACTTGAATCAGTATATATGCATGTACGCAGTGTACGAATTATACAATTACTTTCTGAAGGATCAGAGCAAATTTATATGCAGTCTTATTGAGATCTCTTTTGAAAGTTATAAGGGAGATTTTGTTCTACATTTTGAGGTGTACATATATACAGTGAAATGACACTTATTTTTAAACAAAAAAGAATAAGAATGAGAAAATAAGAATGAGAAAAAGGAAGCTTATTCAGAGTTTTTGCGTTGTGATAGTATTTATTTTCATGACAGTTAATAACATTTTCCCCTCCAAATTCTCATTATTATTTTTTATTTTTTTTTCTCTGGATGTTATTTATTTTATTTTAATTTTTTTATTATTATTATTATTTTTTTTTTCATTTATTTATTTATTTATCTATTTTTAGCACAACATTCATTTTGTTACATTGTGGAAGTATTTATTTTCATGACATTTAATCACATTTTTTAACCACATTTTCCCCTCCAAATTTTCATTACAAATTTTGCTGGTCTTTTGATTGATTGATTGATTTCTGTATTACATTTAGATTTTTTTTTTTTTTTACATTGTACAATTTATTTTCATGACATTTAATCACATTTTTAATTACATTTTCCCCTCCAGATTTCCATTACATATTTTGACTGGACTTTTGATTGATTGATTGATTGATCATTCATTCATTCACTCACTCACTCACTCACTCACTCACTCACTCACTCACTCATTCATTCATTCATTCATTCATTCACTCATTCATTCACTCATTCGTTTGTTTGTACTGTCTTACATTTAGCAATAAAATTCAGTTTTGTTTTGTCTTTTTTACACTGTGGACATCTTTCTTTCTTTCTAGTATATAAAGTCAGTTATAAAGTCAGAATCGCAAGATATGAACTCGCAATTATGAGAGAAAAAGTCTGAATTGTGAGATAAAAAGTCGCAATTACCTTTTTATTTTTTTTTTTATTTCCATGGCAGAAACAAGCTTACATAGAAAATGAATCACCGGGAGCCTCATTATTTTATTTTTAACTTGTAGAGCCAAAATCATTGTCTTATTCACCTTGTTTTCCACACAATCATTTATTTCATTATGAGGTTATTTGTAAAGCACCTTCCATGCAAACAGTGCTGGGGGAACAATAAAAGATGAAATGTAAGGAACAAAATGCGATGCATTTTATGTTAAAACATTTCCATTAGAATAAAATGAAAGCACGCTTTTGGCACTAGTATGTCTGAGACTCAGCAGTTACACTTCAATGTGAGATAAAAATGTCTCATTTTAATAAAGATATAGAAAATGTTGCATAATGTCTTTAAAACAAAACATCCAAGTCTTAATCTTAAAGTGCAGTAATTTCAGTTTTAATCCGTGTTTAACTCAAATGAGTTTTTGATTATAATCCCTCCTTGACCTTATAAAAAGGTCCCGCTGTTATATAATCACATCAACAGCAAACTCAATGTAAGCCATGCTGATTAAATACATAGATTTCCTCTGCTGTATTGATCCTCAAGGGGAAATTCAGGAAGGAACACTTTGACCTGAATGCGATATGAAGTTGGCCTTAGTCGAGGTGAATATGAGCTTCTGCAGTGGTTGTAGGTGCTGGAGAAAGCAATATCATTTTACATGCTTTGTAAACAGAGTTATTAGATGTTATGCCTTAAAGTGATGCTTACCTTAGCAAGAATTACTAACAATGCTTTCGCTATTTACTTAAGTAAACTGTAAGACTGGTGAAAAAAACTGGGTGCATTAATATGCATTTATTTATTTACGTGTAGATTATTTTTTAAGTGGATTAAATGAAGCGACAGTATACACTACCATTCAAAATTTGGAGTTAGTACGATTTTTTTATTATTATTATTATTATTTTTTTTTTTAAGAAATGAATACTTTTATTTAGCAAGTGACAGTAAAGATTAGACAGTAAAAGATTTTTATTTCAGATAAATGCTGTTCTTTTAATCATTCTATTCAATAAAGAATCCTTTCATAAATAAAGTAGTTTAAATATAGTTGAAATACAGCAGAAATGTTTCTTGAGCACCAGATTATCATATTAGAATGATTTCTGAAGGATCATGTGACACTGAAGACTGAAAATTCAGCTTTGATCACAGGAATAAATTACATTTTTAAATATATTCAAATATAAAACAGTTAGTTTAAACTGTAATAACAAATAAATGCAGTCTTAATGAGCATAAGAGACTTTCTCTGAAGGGTTATTTAGAGTGGATTTGAATGTGCCTTCCAGTCAGACTCAAAACACTCTTTGAAAGTCTCAAAGTAACAAAATAGCCTCTATGAGAGCAGACAAAGCAAATGTTTTCTAACTTTCAGTCATGTCAGATCAGTGCCGCACTCTCCTGGTGTGTGAGTAGATTCCATCAGCTCGTAAGTGTCATTAGGACATGATTAGGGATTTGTTTAATATGCGAGTGATGTTGTACACTGCATCATTTACAGCAGCTCTGCTCTACCTCATGGCTGTGATGTCCGCTGGAAACATGTAGAGGTGTGAAGTATTCTCAGCAAGCCGCTGAAGAGAAACTACCACTCAGTCACACACACACACACACACACACACACACACACACACAAACACACACACACATCCAAGGATGCATATTAAGAGCTGTTAGGTTTATAAGCTGAAGTACTCTGCAGTGATGTCCTCAAACACTGAAGCGTACTACACTGATACCCTCAGCCAAAAAAGATGGAGCAACTTTGACCTGACACTTTCCCAGAGGAAAATATAATTTAACTCAAATAATTTGGTTTTGAAAAGAAAATGGGGAATCTTTGACCTTTTATTGGAGGCTTAAATCTGAGCACTGAGCTTTAAAAAATTGCGATTTTTTTATTTTTGTATTATTTATTTAACTAAAAATTATTAAATATTGTTCTTCGCTCTATGGTGTGTGTGTGTGTGTGTGTGTGTGTGTGTGTGTGTGTGTGTTTTAGCATAAATAAATTCAGCACAAATACAATTAGGTAACAAATACTACCATGTCTAAGTAATTTACAATTAAAGGGAACTGGTGTCCCCAGAATGTGAAGTTTCAGCTCAAAATACCCCACAGATCATTTATTATAGCTTGTCAAATTTGCCCCTATTTGGGTAAGAGCAAAAACACGTTTTTTTTGTGTGTGTGTGTGCGTCCCTTTAAATGCAAATGAGCTGCTACTCCAGGCTCGCTTTCCAGAAGAGGGTGGAGCTTTAACAGCTTGTGCTTCGGTTGCTCACCAACAACAAAGCTGAAGAATCTCACACGGCCAAAATGATGATTGTCAGTAACGGTGTCCAGGAGTCGGACACTGATGGAGAGACTCAGGAAGAAGTTACAACTTTTAGAATGCATCTGGACGTTTCTGAATGGTTGGTGGATAAATGTATGTAGTTGCTGTGGAGTTGATTCAACTCATCGACTAGCATGAGCTGTCATGTTAATCTTTTGTGTAAATCCAGCATTGAATTGACCCTCGTTTGTGAAGCAGTCCGGTGTAAAATGACGGCATGGCAACAACACTCTACTACAACAACTCTTCCTCTTCTCTAAAGCAGCCCAACATGGCTTCACCCCCTTTGTTGTGTTCTCGGGGGCAGGGTTTATGAAAATTTTGGGGTTTGTGATGTCACCAACTTGGGAAGAAGCTTGTTGTAGTCCCTACCAGCCGTTTGTTGTAGTCCTTAAAAAGCGATTTCTGTAAAAGTAAATGTCTCCCTTTGCATTGAACTTTGAGCGTCGTAACTTTGCAGATGTTGTTTATGCTCAAACAGCAACATTACACACTAACTAAAGTTAAAAAAGTGAAATCATAATCAAGGATCCCTTTAAAATGGTACTACTTTATTTTACAGTCCTGTTCCCCATGTACACACTATGTACCAGAGGTGGGAGTAAGTAACACATGTGCAAGTCACAAGTAAGACTCAAGTCTTAACCTTCAAGTCTCAAGCAAGTCCGAGTCAATTTTTGTGAGAATTAAGCAAGTCAAGTGAAGTCACTGCTTTATGTCAAGCAATTCAAGTCAAGTCGTAGCTTGGGTCAAACAAGTCACTGGCAAGTCATACAAATGTTCGATGATTCAACTGAATTTATATTAAAATAATTTTAAACTACAGTAGTTATGGGCTATGGGAGTTTTATTTGCAAAAAAAAAAAAAAAAAAAAAAAAAAATGCAATATGCATTTCTACTCAAAAGGTGAACACATACAGCTGAGCTGTCAATACAATAAAAATCTAAAAATAAGAAATAAATAAATGAATGTGTGTGTGTGTATGAGTGAAAGTGTATTGTTTGCATGTGCATGGTTGTGTTTGCAAATTAGATTTGTTTTATTTTCTTTTTATTTGTGTGTGTGTGTGAGAGAGAGAGAGAGAGAGAGAGATGATTTGATTGTGGTTCATTAATATTTGTGAGTGAATGTGTGTGCGCGTGTATGAGTGAAAAGTGTATTGTTTGTTTGCAAGTTTGAGTTTTTTTGTTGTTGTTGTTTAGTTTGTTTGTGTATGCATGGATGGGTTCGCAAGCCTGTATGATATTTTTTCTTTGTGTATGTGTATGTTTATGCAATATATTTATTTACATCCCCATAACTATCCATAGGCTTTTCACTCAAAGTCTAACACTGAAGACAATTATTAGAGACTGTACACATACTAAGTGCTAGTGCAAAAAAAGCTGACATTTCCTTATAAACAGTGAATAACCATTTTTTGCACTTGCAAAAAATTAAATGTGATAATTTTCACTGTTATGTTTGTCACGCGTCCAACTTTCTCACAACTATTTACTTTCGTTTAAGACTTTAACTCATTCAAGGCTGCTCTAATGAGAATATTTGACAAAACAGACATTTTTGCCATTATGTGTTATCGTCCGTTCAAGCGTGACATTCTAGCGTGCGTCTCTCTGTGCGTCGTGTGTGTGACAGGACATTCACAGACAGTTTGTTCTCCTTTTCTCTTTTGGCACACCTAAATGGTTTAAAAGCATTTGCATGAATAAGAGTGTGATCATATATTGTAATGCTAGTCAAAGGATGACAGAAAAAAACGGATGCTGCGTTTGCGTTAATTATTTTTGACGCGTTAAACTGGAAAATGTTGACAGCACTGATTTTTAACCCAATTTTCTGTTTAATGAACACAAAACCAATTCAAAGTCAACTCTTAAACATGTCCAAAACATTATTCTTGGCGTAGCGCCTTCCATGTTCAGTCAAGACTGTCCATGCTCTTACATTAGCTCTCTCTGCTTGCCTGCTGTGTCACATGGTTAGGTTGTGGTGCGTTCAAAAACAGATATTTATTAAACAAAAGACAAGTTATTTCAAGTCATTTAACTCAAGTCCGAGTCAAGTCTCAAGTCATGAATGTCAAGTCAAAGTCAAGTCTTTTATTAATATTTTTCAAGCAAGTCTCAAGTCCTAAAATGTGCGACTTAAGTCTGACTCGAATCAAGTCATGTGACTCAAGTCCCCCAGCTCTGCTATGTACTTTTTTAATAGTAATTACAATAACTGGGTAATAACCCTGAACCTACCCCTAAACCTAACCGTAACCCATGTTGTTACTTTATATTACCCAGTACTTTCTTAGGTAAGTACGTGTAAGTTCATGTACTGTAAAATAAAGTCCAACCATTAAAATATTGTAAGGGCTGTCAAGCAATCTAATTAATTGCATGATGTGCCGATTAATTAATCTAATTAATCGCACATCAAATTTGGCTGACAAATTACCCCAAAAAGATAGTTTAAAATCATTATTGCGTTAAATGAGAAAAGCATCATATAAATATTACAAAAAGCAGCTTTTTTTTTTTTTTATTTGATATTAGTAAATATGAGACAAAAACTCCTGTGGGGCATTTTTACCCTAATATCTTGAATTTTAGCAGCATTATAACCGCATTCTATAGGCTCCATCCTTCCGAAGCGGTGTGGGTTTGCTGTTAAATCATTTTAATTGCGTTATTTTTCGATAACTAATTAAATTAACATGTTCAATCGACAGCCCTAACATACATATATTATATTATATAATAATATATTGTATCACACACACAAAACAAACAATTATCTATTTGTTTATTTATTAAATTTGTATATAAAAAGGGAGTATCATATAACTCTCAAAACCTGTACATAAGAAAATCAGTTTGAAAAATGGATATGATGACATATACAGAGATTTGGGGGTGAAATGTGACCATGCTATATTATGTTCTTGTCAGGCTTCAGTCACCCTTAAACACATTATGAGTTTGCCTCATTCCCAAGGACTCATTGAGCCGTATGTGTTGAGGTCAGTGAAGGATGTAGGAGTCGTTATAGCACATGTGGTGTATGAGGGGATGTGTACTTCTGCAACATCACTCACACCCTTTCATGATAAACAGCCACTGCTCGCTTTTATGACCAGCACATCATTATCATTTTTCTAGTCAGCACCTTGTTGGGATATTCAGTGTCGGAAAAAGGTGCCAAAGTATAATGTATGCCGGACGACATGTCCTCGCCGTGTGGACATAGCTTAAGGCTACATCCTATATGAATGTGTTTTCTTCATGAGCAGGAAGAACTAACACATTTAATGTTTACTTGAAACATTAAGCATTTGTTGTGATTTTTTTAACATTTTGTGTGTTATCAAAACACAAATAAAATATATATTAAATATTACATTTTGTCAGATGTATTCGGTCTACTCCAAACATAGCCCTTTTTGCATTAATCAGTGAATGCTAAACATGAATTTTCTCTTTATTTCCTGCTGAGCCAGCTAAACCATCCTGTCTTGGTATCGGATTTTCCTTCATGCATCAGGCTAATTACAAAGGCTAATTAAGATTTAGGCCTGTGTTGTCCTTTGGTGAGTCCTTTGTCACCACAATGTAAGTGATCCGCATTGATTTTATTTGCTCATTTCTTTTTAATTGCATGGCTTTGTCTCCATGTGAAATAGGAGCTTGCAGCAACCTCACAATTCATGAAAATGTAAGTCAATATTATTTCCTTCCCTTTCACGCAGTGTCCTTGTACATAAGATATAAATGAAGAGTGAAATGCATTAGATTTTAGAAAGGCTTAAATGGCAATAATAGTGCATTTAAGAGGCTAATGCTGATCTCACAACAACAAGCAGAATGGAGGGAACGTTTTCATTGATTCAAGAAAAATAACAACTTATGTTATCCCTTATATCGTATTATCCTTTATCTCACTGCAAAACGAGCCCATAATAGCTCATAATAGTATCTAATTTCAACCTCTTTATAATGAAGTTGTAACAGACTCTGCACCTAAATGTAATTTTCTGTCTCTGTGTTTTTTAGAGGAGATGGTTTTGTGCCGTAAAAAGGTTAAAGTTTTGTATCCTATCTGTCAATCGGAAGAGCTGTGTTTAGCGCTCGGATAACTCTGAGAAATATATCTGATCATGTTGTGTAGCTCCCCAGAGTTGTGCAACACTTTCTAATGTGTTTTTCTTAAAATGATCCGTTTTTATCTCTTGCTTAAGTATGAAGTTAGTCGTGCATCAGAAGTTCTTATCCGATTTGAGATTGCAGATGCACAATGCTCCTGTTACGGCTTTGAGGGGAGGTAATTATTCCTCATAATACCTGTGAATGACAGCTAGGACGCCCAGCGAGCTCTAATGTGACAAGGTCAGCCAGGCCGTTGCCATCGGTGGCCATCTCCATAACAACGTGTCCAGCTGTCAGCTGTCATGACAGTGTGAGGAGGTGCAGATGTTCAGATGGTGCCACTGAACATCCCTTTTGCCATGCAGAAATGGGAGGAAATGATTTCATGTCCATTAGTGAACGTCAGTCAAAGCAATTATTGTCTGGTTTGTGAAAAGCAGTTATTATGTTACTCATTTGGACAGTACATTATATCATGTCATAAAACATTTTCACAAACATTGCTGTACTATATGACAGTTATAGCCATTAGCGTTACAATATAATAACATTAATAATGAAGTTTGTTTATTTGTTTATTTTCAGTAGCTGAGATGTAAATGAACTATACACATTTCTCATTTATATTTTTCCCCTTTTCAATTTAGGTGAATTATAAAATTAATTATTAAATATTTATAAATAATATATATATATATATATATATATATATATATATATATATATATATATAAAGTGATATATTTAGACTAGCAATACTTTTATTGCTTTACTATTTTGAAAAATAAATTCTTTCTTTCTTTCTACAGTTGTGGTCAGAATTAAATGGCACCCTTGATAAATATGATCAAAGATGACTGTAAAAATAAATTTGCATTGTTTATCCTTTTGATCTTTAAATCATAAAATTAGCAAAAATCTAACTGTGGTCATGGGGTACTTTTTATCCATGTGTGCACCAAACCCATCTGGTGTTTTTTTTTTTTTTTAGTTTCATCTGACCATAAAAGCCGGTCCCGTTTGAAGTTCCAGTCTTGCAGATTTGTAACATCTTTAGTTGATTGGAACTTCTTAATTATTTCCCTGATAGTGGAAATGGGGATTTTCAATGCTTTAGCTATTTTCTTACTTTTTTTTTTTTTTTTTTTTTTTTTTTTTGCTGCACATCAGAACTATATTCTTTGGTTTTACTCATTTTGAGGAATGATTAAGGGAATTTAGCCTTTGTGTTTCCTCATGTTTATACTCCTGTGGAACAGGAAGTCATGGCTGGACAATTTCATGTTCATGATCACCCTGGTGTGCTAAAAAATGTAAATATGAATGGGAATATACTTCAAAGATATTTTACTCACAAAAATTTTTAGGGGTGCCAATAATTGTGGCCAACGTGTTTTGCAGAAAAACATTTATTTCATAATGTGATTTTCGCCCCACTTTCAATTCTTTTCCTTCAATGAAAGGTTAGATTTTTGCTAATTTTAAAGATCAAAAGGATAAACATTACAGATTTATTTTTATAGTCATCTTTGACCAAGGGTGCCAATAATTCTGACCACAACTGTATCTATCTATCTAATGTTGTAAAGCAAGGATGTAAAATACAACTATAAATATATTTCTTGTATATTTTCTTCCTTTTTCAAGATAGTTTTTTTATATTATTGCTTTTATATTTCAACTTCAACCATATTTGCTTGTTTATTTATTTGTTTGTTCATATTTTCAGTAGCTGAGAGTATGTACAATACAACAATATATTTCTCATTTCTTTTTCCAATTTAGGTGAAAAAAAAAAATACCAGGGATGTTAAAGAAGTTATATATATATATATATTCCTGAAACAGTAGAATAGTTGTTTCAGAGATGGACAAAGTTAGTTTCTTCTGTAACAATCATTCACAATAAGACTAATTTTGATTTCATGTCAGCCAGTCTATAATAGACAAAGAGCGATAGAGATCATCGAGACTGTCTGTCATTGAGAATGTGTTCGAGTCTCAGTGGAGTCTGTTGTCCGTCCTCTCAGCACATTTAAGCTCTATTTAAGGGCCGTGTTTCTTCTGAAACGACTGTCTCTATTGCTTTCACCTCCGATGTGGAAACACACTCACACTTGGCTGGTGTACTTGAGCGAGCACTATCTCTATCCTCTTTCTCTTCCAAGTGATTGAGTCACAGATGGTAAATGGTGACAGATATGACAGGTACAAACCAGATCCTGAACCCCTGCCTGACAGAAAAACAGCCGAGGACCGAAATACAAACTCTTCAGAAACACGGCTGGTGTTCACTTCATAGACACGTCTCACCGCTGCTCGATGAGTGGGTGTGATTCCTCCTGCGGTTTGTTATTAAGAAAGATGGCATTTTGTAGATTGTGAAAGTTTTTTTTTTTTTTTTTTTAAGTCAAACCCTCACTGACAGCTTCTATCATTGTTATATTGTCACTCAGGTATGTTTTAGGTGCGGTCAGTTGACCTTTGCATTTGTTTTTGAATAAAGATGGTCCTAAATCTTGTGCAAACGCTCCTTGATAAGCAGTTCTTCTTTGTCTTGATTGTTTGGGATCTTTAGTTGTGTATTTAACAAGTAAATAATATATTTTGTTCATTTCTGGAGATATAAAGCTGATTCATTGGCAGAATGGGCTGGTTACATATGTTGTTTTCTGTACTATAGACATTAATACATATGCAGTTATGAAAATACACTTTGTAATTGATTTCGCCCGGCGTCATTTAAAATACCCAGCTCCTGAAGCTGTGCTGAGGGCTATAACCACCTCCTCTCTCTCCGAATTAGAAAGGACCTGCTCAGACTCGAGAAGAGCTCTGAGGGAATGTGTTTTGACAGAGAGTTGGACTTGAAGTGCAGCTCACAGTTGGGAGAAGTTTCTGATTACCGCTCGTATTACTGGGGAAGTTTGATAACCATTTTAATCTTTTGCCAGGGAATGTCAGGATATCTCCAGGATACGTTCATGCGATCACATACAGGCGCGCACAAAAATCACAGCTGCGAGTTATACGATTGTGTTTTGGTCCCTTGGTATAGCATTGTGCAAAATGTGTTACAGTATTTATCATGTTTGTTCACTATGTTTTTGAAAGATGTCTCACCAAGGCTGCATTTATTTGATCAAAAATACAGTAAAAACAGTAATATTGTGAAAAATTATTACAATTTAAAATAGCTGTTTTCTATGTGAATATATTGTAAAAATGTAATTTATTCCTGTGATCGAAACTGAATTTTCAGCATCATTACTCCAGTTTTCAGTGTCACATGATCCTTCAGAAATCATTCTAATATGCTGATTTGCTGCTGAAGAAACATTTCTGATTATTATCAAACTGTGATAATAAACTGTGAAACATTGTTTTAGGATTCTTTGATGAATAGAAATATTGAAAAATAAATCTTTTGTAACATTATAAATGTCTTTACTGCCCCCCATCACACACACACACACACACATATATATATATATATATATATATATATATATACATATACATATATATATATATATATATATATATATATATATATATATATATATATGTATATGTATATATATATATATATGTAACACTTTAGTATAGGGGACACATATAAACTATTAACTACGACTTTTCTCTCACCAAACTCCTAATTTACTTCTTATTAATAGTTAGTAAGGTAGTTGTTAAGTTTAGGTATTAGGTAGGTTTAAGAATGTAGAATAAGGTCATGCAGAATAAGACAATAATATGTGCTTAATAAGTACCAGTAAATAGCCAATATTCTAGTAATATGCATGCTAATAAGCAACTAGTTAAAAGACCCTAAAATAAAGTGTTACCATGTATATAGAGATTAATTTCAATGAACTCAAAATTTTAAGTCAACCAGGTAACTTACTTTTTTTTAAACCAACAATTGTTTTTTTTACAGTGTAGCAGTACCATGCTTTTTTTAGACATGTACCAAGATATTCTCTGGGCTACCTTGGACTACCTTGTAAATACCATGGTTTGAATACTGTGATCATTCTGTAATAGACATGGAGAGGTATTAAATGTCTAGACAGTAGAAAATAGAACATAATTTAAGCTTCCTCTTAAACTCTGAATCAGTCTGTGTAATATATGATATTGATATTTGTCATCTGAATTGGAGTCTGGTCATCTTGAGCGTTGGACTCGGCTTGTTATTGGCTTCAGTCCATGGAAGCGTCTTGGTAAACAACTCTCTAATGGCTGTTTGTGTTCACCTCCCTCTCAGTGGCTTGTTTCATTGCGGAGCCATGCGGGTTAAGCTAACACAAACAAGCTAGCTTTTATCATGGGGAGCTGTGGCTCACCTCTGTGGCCACCTCCGAGCTACTGAACATTAGCCATTTAATGGTACGTCACAATCTATTTTCCAATGTTGAAAAAGACAATATCTGGGTTGTTGTGCAGTGTTGTGTTGTTAAAACACACTAAATGTACTTTGGAATAATAAATCAGAAGAGTTTTGGATTTGGGAAAGCTTGCATAATAGCTTTTGGGCAATGAGAACCTGTCCATCTTCCAGAACATTTTTCTTTTAGTGCGTAGCTGTTGTGTTCCAAGCGTTTGTGGCTTTTTCACCAGGGAAATTGCTGTTTTCTTGCAGGAAAGGTTCAATCAACATATTTGTGGTTCAGGCTGTTGAAACGGTCTCTCACTGAAATGCTAATGAGAGACATTTAGCAGCAAATGTTCTTTCCAATTTTACCCCGAACCATGATGAAACCAGTTTGTTTCAGAGAAGTCAATTTCCTTTATAACTAAGCATGTGTTATGTTTTTAGTGGTTTGTCACAGTTTGTGGTTTGTCACAGTTTGTGTGCCTAAAGATGTGAGATGATCACACTCTTGATGTAAAAGGAGGCTTATTTACATATTATCAGCAGATATATGAGCTTTAAATAAGTAAGCATTCTTTGGCCGACAAAATAAGCTCTTGTCAAGCTGGTGAATTAAAATGAAAGGTTCAAGAAAGAACCTTAAAGAGATAGTTCACACAAAAATGAAAATTCTGTCAGTAATTACTTAACCTTATGTCGTTCCAAACCTGTAAGACTTTTGTTCATCTTCTCAACACAAATGAACATCTTTTTGATGAAATCTGAGAGTTTTCTGTCCCTCCATTGAGAGCTACGCAACTAAACCACTTAATTTATATGGATTAGTTAGGACTAAACCACTTAATTCATATACATTAGTTAGGACTAAACCACTTAATTCATATGGATTAGTTTCACGATCTCATTATGAACTTTTTGAAGTGTCAAAAAGTTACACAAGTTCTTTGCTGCTGTTTTGTCCAAACGCAGCACAGAAGTGTATTAACATCTTTGCGTTTGTGTATTGACTTTCAGACACGCTGATTTTTTTTTTTTTTTTTTTTTTAGCGGGTTAAGCTGTAGTCTCCCCGATACATTTACATCTTATTAGCTCAAATTGAACTCCCATTGCTCCAAAGAGCTTTAGAGAAAGAGATGCAGCGATCCCATCATTAAAATGTAGCACTTTATCCACAGCTGCCCAACCATGAATAGCTGTGTGGCTCTTACCGCCTGGGCCACTATCAAATTCTCCAAAGACTTGTGAGACCAACTGTCCAATTAAGACCGGTGTGAATATTCTGTGGTGAGAATTTCATTTTCGAGGTCCATCAACTCACAGGCCCTCTGTAAAGTCTTCATCTGAACTCAGAAAATTGGGTCTGATTAGTCAATAACTGCTAAAGTCCAAAGTTCTAGTATTGAGAGTAAATTCAAGCACTTTTATGGGTGCTGTTAAATAGCACTAATTGTGTTAAGGACTTCAGGATTATGGACTGAGCATTTATTGTTGGTAATATGTCATGTTCTAGGTGAATCATATCAGTTTTTTTGAAGACTTTTGCTTTTCTGTCTGATTCATTTTAGTAAATCAGTCCATTTTAATGTCATGGTTGATTTGACTCATCATAAATTTTCTTATACATTAATATCTAGATAAATAAAGAATTATTTCCACTATAATAAGAAATTATTCTTGAGCAGCAAATCATCATATTAGAATAATTTCTGAAGGATCATGTGACACTGAAGACTGGAGTAATGATTCTGAAAATTCAGCTTTGATCACAGGAATATATTACATTTTAAAATATACTCTAATAGAAAACAGTTATTTTAAATAGCAAAAATATTTCACAATTTTATGTATTTTTGATGAAATAAATGCAGACTTGGTGAGCAAAATAGACTTTCAGAAGAAGTGTCCTCGAACTTTTGAACAGTAGTCTATATACTGATGTTTATTATTTGACTATTTACTGATGTGAATTTTATTAAAAAATATATTGTCCAATACATATTTTTCGGAAAAGAAAAGAAAAAAGCTTTCTTTTGACTTAAATTAAAGGTTGGATTTTTGTCAATATTTTGAATGAAAGACACGGAGGAGAATGGCAAAAACTAATTTCACCGTCAGTTTTGCTCATATTTACCAATGGTGCCAATATTTGTGGAGCCCACTGTATTTGAAAAGAATATCTTGCCTGTAGGTTATGACACTAAATTATTAGTATCTTGTGTATTTTTACCTTTTTTAATATTCACAATGAAGATGAGATGCAGACACCTTTCAGCTGTCTTTATTTATATATTTTATAAATATTTATTGTCAGTACAAGTGTGTGTTAACATTCATAAAGATATGCACTCTGGCTGTGGTCTGAGTCTGTTTGTCATCGGACGTCATATTGAAATCCATTAAGCTCCAGGTGTTAATGTATACTACAGTTTTAGTTTCAGCAAAACACACGCAATGCAGTTTCTACATATAAGTGGCCAAGGGTTTTGAATAGAATTCTTTGAGAGTTGCATGCATCAGCAACACTCAAGTCATTTTCCCCACCAGAGTAATGATTCCCGGTAAACAATATTTTACAGCGTACATGAAACCTTTGAAAGCATGCATGCCATTTGTATACTGAAAATGCATGTAAACAGATGGTAAACAGAAGGAGAGCTTTACTTCACAGTTTGTATATCTACCAACTTAAACTCAGTCTATAGAAACACATACTGCGCTCCGTTTAGCAGTACCTGTGATTGAATGTGACTGTGCATTCACAGTATTTGATGATCCTTTCTGTAATTATTTCATGGTGAAGTCTAAATTGTCCTTGGCCGATGAAGACAGCTCCATCATTTTAAGAGACTAATTATTCCTGCCGAGATCCAGCAGCCTCCCACACGCTCCTTTATATGCAGACTGACAATAAACAGCAAACCCACGTTCGGCACCCCATGTAATCCTCAGAGAATAGACGCCTGGAGATGCTGAGATCTTATGTCGTATCAGACACCTCCTTAAGTACCATAGACGTAAAGCTTTTCAGATGATAGAAAGATGGACTGAGATGGTGAATATCACCAAACCTGATCTCTAGTTCCATGATCTGCCATTCTGTAAAAGGTAATATTATAATCTGCCAGCTTATTTTGTCATATATGTAAAAATAAATAAATAAATAAATAAAAACCTAAAAGTTGCCTAATCACTGTTTTACATGTATAATATACATTGATGATGAAACAAACTTAGGGTACGTGTGTGTGTGTGTGTGTGTGTGTGTGTGTGCGCGTATGTGCTTTTGTGTGTGCGTGCGTATGTGTGCGTGTGTGTGTGTGTGTGCATAAATGGGCCTTAAAGTTGTTTTGCAAGTTATCCATCCATTTTTTAAAATTATTTTTCTATGTACAGGTTTTGTGAGTTATATGGTGCTACATTTTTATATACTAATTGAATTGTTTTTTTTTTTTTAATTGTTTTCCTCTCTCTGTATTATTTTTCTTTTCTTTAATTTATTTTGCTTTTGCTGCAAAAAAATGCTACAGTATTTTATAAAAATTCATTTTTTATTTTGTTTTGTTTTATTTTATCATTTTATCATATAGTTACATTAATTGCCTATAGTATGGAAGCATTTTTAATTCATTATTTTAATTTAAAAAAAAATATATATATATATATATATATTTTTTTTTTTATTGTATTATTTTATTCTGTATTACCAAACAAATGGCAAGTATAAATAAAAAAAATATAGTTAGGTTCATATTTTTTTAAATAAAAAAAGTAATAAAAAAATAGTAGTAATTTTTTTTGTGACAAAATTTTCATGAACATTTATTTGCATATTTAATTAAAATGCAAGTAAGATGAAGACTGTCAATTTTCATTTTAGAGTGAATAGGCCTTAATAGTTATAAAATACTGTTCAAATGTATATATATTCCATTTATATATATATATATATATATATATATATTCTCAAAATGGACTTCTTTTCTTTATGCAAAATGTAATTATTATTTATTTTCTTATATTTTGGGGGTAGGGGGTGAGGGGTGAATTATAACCAGGGAATATTTTTTGTGATTTATCAGGATGTTTTTTAAACAACCAACTATTTATGTAATCATGACTAGATATAGGAAAGCACTCTGATTTTAATTAGGCTGCAGAATTCAGCAGAAACAGTAATCATTTATGTATCAACATTTTAATATCTGAATTTAACTGTGCTAGGGTCTGGTTCAAACTTCTCTAAATCTTCAAGAATTCTTTTAGATTCTTTTAACGCCTTCACACATTCCTTTCAGGGACTGTTTACATATCCGTCAGGTCTGATTTAAACGTGCTCCGCTAGCGTGGATCTGATGTGTTTCCAACCAAAACAAGCACGCTAGAACAGATTCTCTATGTCAGGATCCGTGCTTCTCATAAAGACGCTTTTGCACCTCCGTGTTCATTACAGCGGGCGTCCGTTCGCTGGGCTGCTCGTGTTGGCATTTTCATAGAAATGCCACAGTGAAGCCTTCTTTCATTTTCAGTGAATCATCCAAAGTCTACAAACCCTGCATTTAGTCAGAGATTTCTGCAGTGTTTTTCTCCTTTTTGACATATCAAAAGACGCTTATCTGCACTGATCTGCCATCAAGAGCACCAACTGTGCCATTTTGCAATGGCTTGTTTTCTTAAAAACGTTTTTATAAACACTCACACAACAACAGTTTTGAGCACTTTGACGTCACGTCTTCAGCTTTTGAAAGCCATGAATGGAGCAGCTGTGCTAAGCAATTAGGAAGCAATTACTTCAGTTATACAGTTGCAGCTTTTTCGGCTGATGTTTGGCTCATATTAACTTTGTTGAATATAATCCACTTCCGTCTGTGTCCAAATCAACAAATTAAATAATCTCAGACCCAGTTTGTGAATCTTGGTTACTTTCAAGTGGGTCAATTTTTTTTCAAACAGATCATTTCCGGGACGCAGACTGTTGAGGCACGTCACAACCTAAATTGTTATTTTTCTGTGATATACGTGTTCATAATAAAGTGGAAAACGATGACACTACTTGACATGCTTTGTTGATGTAACATCTGATACTGACACATCCAAAAATGTTGCCACGGTGAACGCAAAGTCGCTCTTTCTTTCTTTTCGTGGCCCCCTTTCCAGGAGAGGGCATAGTTTCAAGAACTCATGCTCCGGCATACAGGCAACAACAAAACAGGACAATCTCATGTACCAAAAATGTCAGAAAGGGCGTTCATGTGCAATTTTTAACTAGGAAACTCTTGTTTATGATAATTCCGATAGCAGGTGAGGGCAGCATCACAAGCATACAGGACTTTACCTACTTTCTTCGGGACATAGGTCCCCTTTAAGATGATATTTAAATGCTTAGTTTTATGATCAAAGCTCTGTAGTTTTAAAACAATACAATGCAATACAATGATGATTGAGAGATTAACAAATAAATATTCCTCAAAAGCCTGATGGATCATATTTGATACTATATTTCTATAAATATAAAAGTTATTCTTACATTGATCTTATAAAAATCAGTAAAGATTTCACAGCAAAAGACACGTGAACCACAACCTGAAGGCCTTTTACCTGCTAAAAAAGTATAAAGCATCAATCAGACGACAGAAGGCATTTAGTAGATTGTGTGCAACAGGTTTTTCAGCAGTTTTGATCATTTTGATAATTTTATGTATCAAATATGATACAGTGGTCTTTATAGGGTTAAATCTGCCTAATCATTCTAATATATTCATTGTAAAATCATCTCTGTCTTTTCCATTATGACTCATAAATCAGAAGTTATTTGCCTTTTTGCCAATTTATTGAAATAGTCTGTTTGAAAGTCGTAAACTAGCGGTTTAAATTTTGAAAAGTTTAAATTTTTCAAGTTATTTGTGTCAACAGAGCAGCTTGACCTTCTGTCCGTGAAATCCCTTGATAGAGCCTCCCTCGACCTCCATCTCTTATCCTTATTTTTATCTTTACCCTGAACATTTTTATTTTGCCAGAAGGGGGAAAAAATGTTAACCTTGATGGTGGTTGACTGCAGTTTTTTTTTTTTTTTTTTTCTATAGTCTCTTTTCAGAAAAATAAATCACCTAGCTTTTTCTCTTTGCTTTTAACTATTATAAAATGTGATGTTAATGGCACAGGAAGTTTCAGAATTTGGCAAATTTAATTAATAATATTTAGTAGGCCATTAAAGTGATGAGAAACATTACAAGAACAGAGCAAAATCGTAAAATTGCTTCTTTTTTTTATTGTAAAGTGATTTATTGAACAGTTATCGTCTCTCTCTTCAAATGAATTCAATTATAATTAACATTTTCTTAAGGATAAAAAAATCTAATCTTTAAGAAAAACATGTAAAATGCACATAAAGGCAGGTTTTGTGTTATCTTCTAAATCTAGTTATACAATTATTTTTCAATTATTTTTCTACTCCAATTCATTTTAGAAATATGATCATTTACAGTTACTGTCATAACTTGTTTTCATGACAAACTTATTTAAACATTTATTAAATAATTAAGACATTACTAACAGGTAAAATAATGAATATATAAGCTAATACAGTATAGTGCATTTATTCAGTGAAATGCTTCCCTCTAAAGTTCGTTTGTCTAGTGAACTAATATGTTGTGGACACTAAATGACTTGCCTGAGGTAAATGTAATGCTACGTGAGATATTATTCACAAGCTGTTTTTTTCGCGATTGAAACACTGCTTGAGAGATTACACGTAAACATATCTATGCATAGATTGTCTGTTCTTCTTCTGTGCTTTTTCCTGTTGTGGCTGTTAAGCCCCGGGTATACTTCACTTTCTGCGCCCGGACACGTCTCGTGCGCAGTCGCGTCCGCGCATCCTTAAAAGTATACTAAACCACAGATGTGCGCGGATGACCGAGTTCAATTTTTACAATTTTTTCTATACTCTTTACCAGACATCGTTTCATCAACGGGACATTCGCTGGGCAGGATCGGAGAAGAAAAATAGTGCATCCACCATTGCAACATAGTTCAGAAGATACACCAAGAGAATAAGAATCAAAAACGATGAAGAAGACATGCCTCTGAGTTTACTCGTCTTGTTTTTGAATCGCTCTTTACATACTCTTCTTCGACGACTGCACCTTGTGCACAGTACTGTGCGTATTGCCACCTAGTGGACTCTTCTGTCCTGCTTGTGCATGCACTGTTGCACACGCACAAAATCGAAATTTGGGCTGCACGCGGACGGAAATTATGTCATGCGGACGGTGCACAAACGCGGATGGCCGAAGTATACCCAGGGCTTTAGCAAACATTGCATTGCGTTGCATTACCACATGCCCCCTTCTGGATTGGAGTGTTTGCTGCTCAAGAAACATTTCTGATTTTCAATGTTGAAAACTTTGATTTATATTTTGTTGTGGAAACTGTGACATTTTTTGAAAGAAAGTTTATAAGAATAGGATGTATTTGGAATGGAAATCTTTTCTAACAAAGTCTTTACTGAACAGAAATATTTGTGTTTGCATTTGTATGTATGCATTTTGTATGTACACAAGTAGACACTTAGTAAAATCATTGCAACATCCACAATTTTTGTTAGTTTGGGATTGGCAACGAAATAAAATGAGTATATCTAATATTTCAAAATAAAATGTACTTTATCATACCTCAAGCCATCAAACACCAAATCTAGAGTTGTTTGGTCAATCTCTATAAGCTGAATGGCTTCTAGAACAACACCTGAATGCAATATCTGCTCAATGGCTCTCAGATTGCCACAGCAGCCTCAGACTTCACAGTCCCCAGCCGAGACCTCCACTCTGACCTCCAGCGAGCTCCTGATGGAAATCTAACCAAGCATCACGGGCAATTTGAGTCCTTGGAGTAAACAAACAGAAGTGCTCTTCAAAAGCCGAGGTCCAAACAGAGAGTGGCAGCCGGGCACAGCGAGCAGGTCCATTCACAGAGATGGAAAGAGCCGTGATTAAACTCACTCCTCACAGACCGCACTTCAAGGCTTAAAGGACACACTCAGAGAGGAAGCACTTTTAATAAGTGTCATATACATGTAGCTTTGTCATTCTGCTTTTGAATTTGAATCAGTTTGGGGGGGGGGCTAATGCACAAAAGTAATTAATATGGGTCGTAGCGCTCATATATTCTCTTTAGCTTAAGGGGATGTTGGAGGAAGGAAAGGAGAAAGTCGTTATGGAATTGTGTTTTTTAATTACTGCACAGATACAGGAAGTGAAATTTGAGCCTATAGATCGTAATTGTATGCCACGTTTCAATTTGCATACTTTGCATTAAACTAAAAAGCACATACTTCTGATGCAGCAAAACAGTCTGTATTGGACTAATACATGAACTACCACTGCCTGCTTAAGTCACATAAGGCATGTATTTGCATGTTTTTATTATTTTATTTTATTATTTTTGCTACAGTAAAAATGCTACAGTATTTTATATTAAAAAAATGATTATTTGTATTTGTTTTATTTTATCATTTTATCTTAAAGTTACATTCATTGCCTATATTATGGAAGCATTTTTAATTCATTATTTTAATAAAAAAAAAAAAAAAAAATCATTTTTTGTTTTTTTGTTTTATTTTATCATATAGTTATATTCATTGCCTACAGTATTGAAGCATTTTTTAATTTTTAATTGTTATTTTTAAATTATTTTTATTAAAAAATTCTTTAACCATATAGTTACATTCATTGCCTACAAGATGCATTTTTAATTCCTTATTTTATTAAAAAATATTTATTTTAATTTGGTTTTTATTATTTTTATCATTTTATCATGTAGTTACATTCATTGCCTACAGGATTGAAGCATTTTTTTTATTGTTATTTTAAAATTATTTTATTGAACACTCTTTATTTTATTATTTTATTTTATTATATTTTATTTGATCATATAGTTACATTCATTGTCCACAGTATTAATGCATTTTTAATTCATTGCTTTATTTAAAAAAATATTTACTTAATTTTATTTTTTTTTTTCATTTTATCAGTTGCATTAATTGCCTATATTATTGAAGCATTTTAAATCCTTACTTTATAATATATATATATATATATATATATATATATATATATATATATATTTTAAATTGTTTTATTTTATCATTTTATCATATAGTTACATTAATGTCCTACAGTATGGAATCATTCTATCTCAGAGAAAACAAAAACATAATAGGTAATTATAATAAGTAAAATAATAAGTAAAAACATAATAAGTAATAATAAATAAATAAATAAATAAAATAACACATTGTGAGATATAAAGTTGAATTGACATAGTGAAATAGTCACAACTGCCTTTTTATTTTTACTCTAGAGTTTAATAGTCTTCCATAATTACCCTCCAATTCATCATTACTTTACTGATAGGTTAATTTCATTACATTTAAAACTGCTGTAACAAATTCTGCCTCACAGTTATTATTAATCAATTGATAAAGCTGAAAGAGAATGCAGGGTTGTGGGTAATATTTGCTTAATTAGCACGCACTGATGCACACTTCAAAAATCCACAGGAAACATTAATATCCAGGCACATTTTTTTATTATTTTCAACATGATTTTGAATGCAGTAATTCTAATCTTGCAATGGCATGCACAAATTTATACAGGATGATTTTCATTAATACAGTAATAAGAAAGAGAATGAGATTTTGAGTAAAAATCTGAAAAATGCACAATGTTATAATGATCCTAAAAATAGGCTTTTTTCTTCTTCTTTTATTTTGAGATATGACCCAGACAGTTCTTTGTGGGATTACAGATTTGTGCTGATGTGAAAAATCGACCATTTAGATTTGAGTGAATCTGCGCATTACAGCGACTCTTAGTTTACATCCATTTTCACTTGGCATTACAGATATTTGAGAGCATTACACGTCCATCACATTACAAGATCAAGTTTCCCCTGAAGCAGTGTTTAGATTTCCAGGTTGCGTTTTCACCTCATTCAAATGGATTCTCTCCAGCGAGTCACCAACATTGGACTGACCTACATTATAGCGCAGTATGCCAATAAAACCCTCCATGTTTTAATTGCTTTTGCCATTACTGTGCCACTGCGTTCGGTTTCCGTGCCCCGTAGTCGCTCGTTCACCATGAGCTTTCCCACAATGCACCTCTAATTGACAATCAAGCCTTAAATCACTCCTTTGTGTGTGCTTCTCACCCTCTTTTGTTCGTGAATGAAACACGGTATCCATCATGCCCTGCTTCCAGAGGCATTTATGAGGGGTAGGACCTAATGAAAAGATCAAATACTTTTTCAAATACCGCTCACACCGACCATCTTCCAGTTTGCTCTAATAGGTTCCATGTGAGCACAAATTAATAACACAGAGGTTTAATGACACGACTGTGAGATTGGCGAATCATCCGTCTTCACCATCGATTCGTGCCCTGGTCCACTCAAGAGTAATTCAGTCAGTGGTGATGATGTACCACAGCTTCTTGTCCTCGTCCTCATCCTATCACCTGAAAAAAGTCACCCCTTCGTTCTACAGAAATAGAGTGCGCTAATGAAAACTAGAGCCCTTTTTATGAAGCAAAAAGGAAGTCGAGGCAGATAATGAATAATGTAGGCAAGTAAATTTTGGTCACGTCTTTTTCCAAGTGCATAAAATGAACTTTGCAATGTGATATCCGTTCTCACTCAACTGGCTCCATAATTAACAATTCAGCATGAGCTTCTATATATGGCGCTCATTAATAAATTATCATACGCTGTGAAAAAGAATACTTCAGGCTAGGTTTGATTTTATTTCTTCACTGCGCTCCGGTAGAGTATATGTAATATTATCATATTGATATGAAGGTACAGTGAGCTGTTATGACTGTACGGCAGGGATCAGTAGCATCTGGCCTCCTGAAATGAGGAGCCAAAGTGATTTTTTTAGTCCAGTGTAATTAATTCATTTTCCATTTCTATTTGATGTTTACACAGCTTCTAGGTTAATGAAACATGCAATCAATACAAAAATTTTCTGTTTATAACATCTCTCTCTTTTTTTTTTTTTTTTTGACATCAATAATATAGTAAAACTTGTATTTTATTTATGAAACTACTCAGTTATTATGAAATATTTTAATTTGATTAATATTGCATAAAAATAAAATCTTGTACTACTAACTGTTGTTTGGCTATTACTTAATAAATGCTTTATATATAATATTTATAAAATATTAATGGAATTATTGAAATATTTAGTAAATTAATTAATAGTGAATAATTGCATTATCATTTCCAATCATTAAATAAAATCCTTCTATTTGTACCATTAGTCAGTAAATCATCTGCAGGTGTCACGATGATCATAATTTTTAATTTGAGCTTTATTTTGTTTATATTTTGTATTTTTTTTATATTTTAATATTTTGTAACATCTCTCATTATGTTTATACATTTCAACCTGTTTGTTTTAACATTGCTTTAAAAAACAACACGTAATATAGTAAAAAAATATATATTTTTATAGTTTAGTTGTAATTTATTTTTATTTTGTTTAGCTATAATATTAATTAGATAATTTTGTAAATAGTTCAATAATTTCACAAATATATAAATCTATTAATTAAATAATTCATAAATATTATATAATGCATTTTTATATTTTATATATTATATAACACACATTCATAAATATAAATAATATTTACAATTTATTTCTTAGATTTATTTAAATATTTATAAAAATATTTAATATTAAACAATTACATTTAATTAATATAAAATAAAAACCTTGTATTTGCATCATCAAACTGTAAATCTGAAAAAGTTGGGCTAACTCAAAAAATTTGAGGTAATCATCAATTATGATGTTCCCAATTTTAAGTAGGCAGAACTATCAAGTTTTGAGTTTGTAGTACTCATGCATGTTAATTGCTCCTAACTTGAAGTACTGAGTTAGATAACTCATTTTGTTTTTTGTTTTATTATTATTATTATTGTTTCAGACGTGACTGAATGTGCCCATTTCTGAGTCAGTGATTTGTTTACTTTGTAATTTGTCTGTCCATCTCCCCCAGTCTGACCCATTCATGTAGATTTGTTGACCTGTTGCGAACATGATATTGCTTTTACACAACGTAATCAGCGATGTGGATGCACTGCCTCCTCTCACAAGCCATTTTGCTACACATAAAACCTCTGTAAGGACAATTCATGTCAAGGTTGAACATATTTTGCAGCATTTTCTGCACCACCCAGATTACATTCATCAGGAATCAGATGTATTGCTGTGCTATCATCCATAAAGTTATGCGCTACACCTCAAATATGATGTCCGAGTAAACAATATTCAGACCTGTACCTGGCTTATCTGTTTCACTGCAGGCTTAACAAACAAATCCTGTTAAAGTACATTCAGTGTCTCTCTGATACTTGTAATGGTCTTTTAACATAATTGCTCTGTGCTGCAAAAATAAATAAATGCATAAAAACTTATGAAATTGGATCCAGGGATTGGTTGCTTTGTGAAGTGAATTGCTTTTTAGTTGCTTTCGGAAAAATTAGAGCTGTAACGCAAAACTGCCCTTCTCAGGTCCTGAATGCATCTTCAGAGGTCTTAATTTATTCTTTGTTTGTCTTATTTTCATCTCAGTTTTACTGTGAAATTCTTTACAAATCCGCTGTTTCAAAACCTTGTTTCCTAGCTACATTTAATTAGTTAATTTCTGTGTTTTTATCTGCTTAAATAGTTTTACACTGGACTGCAATGAGATTGCATTATATTTATAAATAACATCTGTTCATGCAGTGACTCAACACTCAGACTTCACAAGCCAGCAAAAGCTTGTTTACAAATTTCTGAAGCCAGCATAACCTTCAAAAGTGACATTGTAATGTCTTATTTTTCCACTGTTGTAACTTGTTTTGTCATTTTTATTATTGTGTGATGGATGATTGAGCTGTCATCATTTAACATGAATCAAATTTGTTTTTTGGTAGCACTATTTTACAGTCCTGTTCCCCATGTACATACTATGTACTTATTGTAGTAATAACTGGTAATAACTAGGTAATAACCCTAAACCTAACCTTAACCCATGTAGTTACCTTGTATTACCCAGTACTTTCTTAGGTCAGTACACTGGAAGTACACGTAAGTGCACTTACTGTAAAATAAAGTGCAACCTGTTTTGTTTTGTTTTTTTTATATCATACCTTTATACTATTTTTTTTTTTTTTCAGAGTGAATTTAATAAGATATTTTTTGAACTTGACCCTCACCAAGCAGTACAGTGATGATTGTGATAATACTATGATTTTTTATAAGAGCTCCATACTTCAAAGAACATCACCTACAATGTTTGTACCATGGTATTTTGGATACAGAATGAATACTGTAGTACTACTGTGGTATTTTGGACATGCAAAATGATAGTACCATGGTATTTTCTTCATAAAATGTCATGGAGTGTCATGGGTAGCACTTTATTTTACAGTCCTGTTCCCCATGTACATATATGTACTTATTATAGTAATTGCAATAACTGGGTAATAACACTGAACCTACCCCTAAACCTAACCTTAACGATGTAGTTACCTTATTTTACCCAGTATTTTCTTAGGTAAGTACACTGAACATACATGTATGTGCACGTACTGTAAAATGCAGTGCAACCTTGTCATGAATATATTATGGTACATGTACAGTACCATGTTATATTTCAAAGTACTGTAATATTACTATCTGGTGCTTTCACTCTGACCGCTACTTTTTCGAGGGATCCAGTTAAACATGGTATAACCACAGTAAAATGGCTAAAAACACAGTATTGTTATGCAGTGTTTTAAAAAAAAAAAAAAAGCATGATGGTACTTTTTGGTCATACCATGTATACCACTTTTGTTCCCATGACACACACACACACAATACATGGTTTTATCATATTATCACAGCAAACAATGTGCTTCTTTTTGTTATGCTCTCAGTATGCTGGAAAACACTTTTTTAAAAATGTCACCTGACAGAAAAAGACACACAGAATACAACATTTCAAACAATCAGCTGAGACAAATCAAGTTTAATTATAGCACACAAGCAGTTTCTTTGGCATCTCCCCATTTTCCAGGGTGATTTTGAGGGAAATGTACACATTACTGCCCTGCCAGTGTTACTTATTCTTAACAAACTGTCTTTCACAGCGAGGAACACGTAATGACTCTCCGTTTGTTTAGCTGCAAGGGACATTATAGAGAAACAATACGTCTCAAGATTTCAAAATATGAGCACAAGGGAAAAACCTCAAGGGTAAAATCAATTCTCTGACACTAATTGAATCAATACATTACTTGTTTTTATGCCCTTGTGACAGTCGTATATACAGCTCAGTGGGGTTGATCAGGAAAACGGGAAGTTTAATGTGTATTGAGCCATGCCGTTTTCTAAGGGTCTGTTGAGCCTCATATTTACCATGAGTCCATCTGTTGGACACTTCATCTGGTTTACTGGCATGCTTGTGCATATTAATTACATTAGTTTGAGGATAATAAATGTTAATAGTCATCTGTTGAACTCACATTTTGAGAATAAAGCTTTTTAAGTTGCATAATCTGCTTGATTGCATAACAGACATTATTTAAAGTCAACATGAAATCAGAATTGACTTTTCTAGATCTACAATCAATGCATGTTATATTGCATATTGTTTTAGACTCAGAATGGTCAAATTATGGGAATAAAATTGCTTTTAATTTGGTCGGTAAGATTCTACATATTGATTTTTTGACTGCAAAAGCATCAGAATCTATTTTTCTCTGGATCTTGATGGGCGAGAGGGGTCATGGCATCACTGCCTGTGTATGCCTTGTGGGTCTCAGATCTTGTATGTGAACGTGTTTTTTGTCCCTTGTTGTGACAGATGCCATGCTGCTGGTGGCTGACAGACTGGAAGGGCCCTTTAACATTGAGGCCGTCATGGAGCCAATAGATGTAAAGATTTCAGAGGCCATCATGACCATGCAGGACAACAGCATGCAAGTTTCATCCAAGGTGTGTCTGCCCCCACACACACACAAACACACACATACACGTATGACATTAATGCAAGCACATGTGGGGGGATCTCTTTCTATTCTTAGAAACTGACATTTTGAAGCATTTTTTGAGTGAACTTTATATATATATTTTCTGAAAATGTGACCATAAAGTAATATATACAGTGTATAGCCAGTACTGTGCAAACGTCTTAGGCACATTGGTATTTTTTACTAAAAAAAAAGGCAGTTATTTATTTATTTTGCTGTAGTGTGTCAGTAGGAAATATCAGTTTACATTCATTGTAGTAATCCAGTGAGATTTCTGTATGCACAAGGAATCTGACAACAGCCGGTGCTCCACACGGAGATTTGATCTCACCATCATCGAGTGTGTCTGGGATTACATGAAGAAACAGAAAAAAACTGAGACAGACTAAATCCACACAAACTGCGGCAACCTCTGCAAGACGCTTGAAGAAACCTGTACCTTCAAAACTACAGTGCTGTGAAAACTTTTAGGAATTTGTGTAAAAATGCTTTAAAGTGAGGATGCTTTCAAAAAATAATGTCATATAGATTTTATTTATCATTAACTTTTATTAACTGAATCAAATCAATATTTGGTGTGACCATCCTTTGTGTTCAAAACAGCTTTTGTCCTATAGGTACACTTGCACATAGTTTTTCAGGTAGATTTGAAAGTAGGTTTCTTCAGGCGTCCTGGGCCACGTACACACTGCAGCTAAATTCGGTTGTCAGTTCACCTTTTAGAGCTTAATCGTGTTCTGAACACACACAGTTCAGTAAAATACGGGAGTGACAACCGCATTCTACAACCGAATTAACTCCCGCAAAATACAGGTAGTGACAACCGCATTTACAGAAATTCTATGTAGTGTGTACGGAACCGAACTGAACAACTAGTTGTTAATGACGTTTTTTAACATTCGTCGGAGATGTCATGTCACTCCTGAAACTTACAGTGTGCACGTGGCCTTGGAGACGTTGCTGCAGTTCTTCTGGATTTAGTCTCAGTTTATTCTGTTTCTTCATATAATCCCAGATCCCAAACTCCATGATGGTGAGATCAGATCTCCGTGTAGATCATGTTGTCAGACTCAAATCTCACTGGATTATTACAAGTGATGGCAAAAGGAATGTTTGTAAATGTAAACTGATATTTCCCACTGACACACTACAGCAAAAGATAGAAATTTGGTAAAAATACTAATGTGCTTTTGCACAGTATTTTTACAGACATTTGGTAATAATGTTGATGAAATATGCATGTTGCCCATAAAAGATAAAGCCACATCACAGGTACCAAAGCTTTCAAGAGGAGCTTTCATATTCAGGGAAATTAGCCATGTATCCCTGATGGACTTCCACACCGAGGGCAGTACGCAAAATAAAATGTGGCTTTATCCACAAATACCAGTGTGAAAGAACGAAGAAAAAAAAAAAACAAGAAAAAAATACAGCCTTCATGTTGTCTTTTGAGTGCTGTGGTCCGCTGTTACATTAAAAGCTTCTGGAAAGCAGGACCTGATTGAAAATGCACAGTGGCCATGAAAATCAGTTTGTACATGTCAGCCAGAGACTTTGAATGATAATCATAGTGACGGATCGTCCGACATCAGAGCGCAGACAACATCCTACCATAAGAGCCAGCCGTGGCATTAAAATGTTCCATCACTGTCAACTCACCCACAATTCATGGCATCTACGAGACGTTAGCATGCATGTGAATGCAAAGCATATGTTATTTCTCTCATGCCACACATTTTTGAAGTGTTTGCCTTTGATTCGATCAATGGAATGCAATTCAAAATCTTAACGGTCAGTATCCTTGGAATTATAATGCATTTTTCAGCATTTAATTCATTTGTTGTTTACTCTACTAGTGTTAACATGCATGACAATTTAGGCACTTAGATATAGGATACTGTGAATGGTATTTTGTAAAGGTATTATGGATTTGACTGCACTGACACTATCGAATGATAACAAAACTTGAACTGAATTGAGCTGAATATCGACACTATTGTCTTCTGTAGAGCTGCTTTACAGCTGAATTGAATTGATGAACAATTGATGAATTTTGCAACATTAAAGGTGCAATATGCTGTAAAATATCCCAAATGTTTCCAACTATTTGTAAATCCTGAGAAAATTGCAATTTTAACCAAGGCTCCGGGACGTGTGAGGAGTCGCCTGTCAATTGCGTCATACCCGCGTTACCCTCGGTTTCCGGTTTTATTTTGTAAAAATCATGGAAACACCAAAGACACTTTACTATATTACATATTTATAAACAGAAAAGTAATTGTTGTTATATAGCTCAACACGTTTAGTCTTATAGTTTAAATCAAATTTTCTTGATTTTTTTGCACAAAACTAACTGTTAAATACAATTCATTTACATAAATATCACATTCAGATCTTGGTTAAATGTTAGATAGAAAATAACACATGCTAATATAACTATCAAAGAGACTGTCATTATATACTTTCATGTAATCAAACAACACACAGTATATGTTCTTAAAAGTTTTCCAGCTCATCCTCAACCTAACCACATGCTCTACTCTTCAGCACAATGATAATTCTACAAACCTAACATAACAGAACCCCCTGTAAATCACAACATAACACAACACAACGTTTGTCTCCCTATATGTTAATCTTGTCCAAAAACTCACATAATAATAATTATATTAATTTCAACATTTATTTCCCTTATACAGTCTGACGCAAAGCATGCTGGGAATTTGAAATCTGCTGCTACTCAATCATATAAAGTTCAGCTTACTGCAATCAAATTTTGAGTTCACACAACTTTTTTTCTTTTAAGTACAATGAACTTTCATTATTATTTGAGTTAAACAAACTCATTTCATTTAATTAATTTCACTGTTCGGTTTTACAGTAGAGTATGTTTCATGCTTTAGGCATCCTGTCAAATCAGGATATGGTGTTTACAAAATGTGGCTCAAAATGTGCACACTGAGCAAATGAACTTAATCTTTTATGCAGATGCTTTTATCCAAAGTGCCATACACTGCTTTCATCATTTACACTATCATTTGTTCATGCATTCCCTGGGAATTGAACCTATGCCATACTGTACTGTATGAGTGAGCTCGATTGAACAATTCAGTGCAAAACATCTCAGTCTCCTTCAAGAGTGCTCCACAACACCATGCAGCCTCTCATCGCACTTCATTCTTCACTTTCAGCTGTTTTTATACCCTAACCACACAGTCTGATGCTTTCCCATTTGGTAATTATAGGTATTTCAAGGATGCGGTCATCCCAAACCAGTTGGAATCGGCCGATCTGCCCGCGGGATCTCGGATGTGTTCAACAGTCGTTTCAGACCTTACAGCCCAGAAGAGAGGCCCACCACGGCAGCTGGCACCAGCCTGGACAGACTGGTGAGTGGGTGGCAGGAAGGGCAGAACAGGGCAGTGTGGGAAGGTGTGGGTGGGCAATGATGACCTTTGGAGTTCAGACCCAGGAGACTGCCATGGGAAAAGCTTTGGTGGCAATGCAAATATGTGAAAAATATAATTTCTTGGTCACACTTTAGTTTGGGGAACACATATTCACTATTAACTATGACTTCTGCCTCAATAAACTCCTAATTTACTGCTTAATAATAGTTAGTAAGGTAGTTGTTGTAGTGGTTAAATTTAGGTATGGGATAGGGTTAAGGGATGTAGAATACGGTCATGCAGAATAAGCCATTAATATGTGCTTTATAAGTACTAATCAACAGCCAATATGCAAGCTAATAAGCAACTAGTTAATAGTGAGAATCTGTCCTCAAACTAAAGCGTTATCAATTTCTTAAAGGTGAAGTATGTAGTTTCTGCGACACTAGTGGCATCTAGCGAAATTACAAAAATAAAGCATATTTTCAAACAACCTTGCAAATGACCCTTTTGCGCATCGCACCTTCCCCAACTCAAACATGACAGATACAGCTCTTACAGATGCTTGTAATGGCAGGCTACTTTCAATGTTTGAGGCTGAATAAACATTATAAACTGGTATATTATAAACTGGTCTTTCTAAACAGGTGCATGATGATGCTGTATGGTGTTGAAGCATCCATTGTAGTGCGTAGCATCTCAATGTCCCATTTGCTTTGACGTGTTCATGACAGAGGACTTCTATCAGTGTTTAGATGGTGCCTTAATTTTCACACTTTTGGAAAGATAAACCCATGAATGGTATAGTAATAGTAGTCAATGAACAATAAACTAGGTTTAGAGAATGTATTTACCATACATATTTATCCTACATACTTCACCTTTAAGGGTTAAATCATGTAGAAATGCTGTCAGGTTTAATAAAGTTGGATAAAGTTTATCTTTGTTATTATTATTATTATTATCACCTCTTTTTAGGCTTATGATGAAGTAGTGTCTTGTAGAAGTGTTGAAGAAGTGTGCTTAAGTTACTCTACTGGAATGAAGTCTTCTGACTCATAATACTTAACAAGAATAGATGAAAATGTGAATTGGACTTAAAAGTAGAACAAGATTGCATTTGTGCATAATCTTATTTTAGCCTTCGGCTCACTGTGAGAATTCATTTAAAATGACTTTCTATCCAATATGAGCAAGTGCTTTTTTTCCACTCGGTTGTGCATTGGATGAGTTTAAAGTTAACCCTCAAATATATAATGGAGAGATGTGACGGTTAAATAAATGTTGAGTTAGAGAGAAGTGTTTGCTTGTAAAGGGGATGTTCTTTTTTTTTTTCTTTCTTTTTTTTTCTTTCTTTCAGAGACCGAGGGGAATGGGATAGAATATCCCAGCAATGCCATTCATCAAATGTAATCGTGCATATTGCTTTTCTGTCTAATGCATATTTATCATGTGTTTGCCCATGGTATGCTTTCTCTCTTTCTCATCTCCACTTTCAATGAAATCCCTTTTTTTCCTCTGTTTTTTGCTTTCGCATCCCAGAGGATTGTCTGGAGGACGATGCAACACAGCGTAAGCCGTCCAACCCTCCTCTCACTTTACCTCCATCATTTGTCTTGTGGCTTCCAGCCTTCTCTCCATCTTTCCCCCTGTTCTTCATCTGCTGGTGTATTTAAATTATTTTCTAAGTAGCAATGCACTGTATACCGTGCTGGCAAAATTTAATGAAGTTGTTGACATGGACTATAGTGGATCATCCTCTCATTAAAGGGCATTCACTCTTTTTCATGCAGTCAATGTATGGAGACTGAAGTTTTCAAGCTTCAAAAAAGGCATAAAAGCAGTATAATAGTAGTATGAGGGTGAGTAAATGATGACAGAATTTGTATTTATGGTAAACGATTCCTGAAAAGCTAATAGTTGAATTTATTAAGGATGTGCATTTAGTTCAAAAGTTTAGGGTCAGTAACATTTTTTTTTTTTTTTTTAAGAAATTAATACTTTTATTGAGTGAGAATGCATTAAATTAATCAAAAGTGACAGTACAGAAATGTATAATGTTACAAAAGATTTATTTTAAATAAATGCTGTTCTTTTGAACTTTCTATTAATCAAAGTATCCTGAAAAAAAAAAAATGTATCCTGGTTTTCACAAAAATACAACTGTTTTCAGTATTGATAATAATCAGAAATGTTTCTTGAGCAGCAAATCAGCATATTAGAATGATTTCTCAAGGATCATGTGACACTGAAGACTGGAGTAATGATGCTGAAAATTCAGCTCTGAACACAAGAATAAATTACATTTAAAAAAAATATTCAAACAGAAAACAGTAATTTTAAATTGTAATATTATTTCACAATATTACTGTTTTTACTGCCTTGGTGAGCATAAGAGAGCATAAAAAAAAAAAGAAAGAAAGAAAAATATAAATCTCACTGACCCCAAACTTTTGAAAGGCAGTGTTCTCTCTCTCACTCTGTGTGTGCGTGTGTGTGTGTGTGTGTGTGTGTGTGTGTGTACAGTATGTCTGTATAAATATCTTAAGTATCGCTTAAGCTCAGGTTGCTCCAAAGGGATTTATCCTGTAGTAAATGTCCGATCAGTTGCTTGCTTGGAAAAAGGATTTGCTATATGACAAATAGCCTCATATATCTTAAGCCAAAAACAGAAACAGTACAGGTAGCTACAATTGTCCTTACAGAAATGAAGGCTTGAAAAAGAATCTTTGTGCTGTTCTCGGCCAGCGTTACTCATAACACAGAGGATGTGGAGTGGCAGCAAATTACTGTGGCTGCCAACGCAGCTAATTCAACACTGTACAGTTACAGAGACGAACAGAACATTCTGAACGTAATACTGCAGTATTCGGATTTAGGCTTTGGGCATTAGAGAACATTATTAAAGACCAGATAACTTTGAATGAATGCTCTGTTAATGTTACAGGAAGAATGTTTGTTAAAACATTGAGAGAATGTTTACAGAACATTCTGAGAATGTTCCCTGATAGCTGGAATGAAAGCCATGACAGAGTCAACTTTTTTGTGAGGCTGTACATAAATTGCATCTGCTTGATTTAGACATTGGAATCAACCTGTCATCTTGCAGTTGACCCGTATGTGGCGGTATTTGTCATTTTGTTTTGCTCTGATGGCAGATTCTGGTTGTAGGGGTCTACCTCTGAATGTGTACCAACTTAATTTGTGAGTGCTGAATGAATGACATATTACAAAAGATCACCCAAGTAGACTGCAGTTGAAATGTCATGCCAGAAGCCTGTGAATGAGCTGAGAATGCCGTCGACTAGGATGCAAAACTTGACCTTGTTGGTTACCAACATTGCTATCAGATAAAATGTAGAAATATCAGTAGACCCAGTTTGTTGAAATCTCAGTTCACAATGAATGCAGTCCATCACACCAATTGCATTTTGTACAGCTGACCATCGCTGCAAATTACCCTAGAGTTTTTGAGAAAAGTGTGGGTTTTTTCTTCTTCTTCTTCTTCTTTTTTTTTTTGTTTTTTTTTTGCATTTGCTTATTTGCTTCAGTTCAGTTTTATTCAAAGTGCTGTAGTCATTAAATTGATTGTGACACCAGTACATAAATGGTTATTGAATCCGTCTCATCAAATGAATGTAATGAAATAGTCTTCTGCATACTGTGACATATAACAGTGACATACAAATATATATATATATATATATATATATATATATATATATCACTGTTATATGTCTGTTAGTCTGTTATATATCATAGTAATACACACAATTTAATACACACACACAAAAGCATTTTTAAAAAATGCTGGGTTGTTTCAACCCATGTTTGGGTCAGATATGGACAAACCAAACTGTTGGTTTAAATTACAATTTGGTCACACTTTAGTTCTCTTTAGTTCTTCTTTTAGGAAGACTATTAACTAACTACTATTAACACTATTAACTAACTACTATTAAGACTATTAACTAACTACTAACTATGACTTTTTCCTCAATAAACTCCTAATTACTGCTTATTAATAGTTAATAGTTGTAGTAATGTAGTTGTTAGGTTTAGGCATTGGGTAGGATTAAGGGATGTAGAATATGGTCATGCAGAATAAGGCATTAATATGTTCTTTATAAGTGCTAATAAGCCAATATCCAATGCCAATAAGCAACTAATTAATGGTGAGAATTAGACCCTAAACTGAAGTGTTACCTAAATGTTTAAACCCAGTGGTTGGATTTGTCCATATTTGACCCAAACATACAAGACAGCCTTTTTAGAGTGCATAGTCCTATATATTTAAAGCGACTGATTTTATACAGTTTAGAATTTTAACAGTTATTGGTCAAAACATTAAACAATTGGTTTAAAAGTCTAAACTTTTGCCAGTCCCATTAAAAAAAGAAGTTGGTACTGCTTTAGGTTTATTTATAACACTCTTGGAAGGTTAAGTTTAACGTATACATATACACTTTTTATTACAAAAACAGATGTAGTACCTTGAAATGGTAAGTAGTAGTATTATCTTGAACATCCTGTTCTGTTGCCCAATGAAACCAATTCTGAGTATTATCCGACCGCATCAGAGATGCATTTAGTTCTCAGCTATAAAACCGAGAACCCACAAGCCCATTCCAGCTCTTTTCAGATTTGGCTAACAGACACAAACCCCAGAGAAATGGTGTGAGGTTTGACAGGCTAACCATACAACACTTGCTAACTTGCTCATCACCCTCTTTGCTTGTTTTTTTGTGTTATAATGAATAAGTTTGTGATGGAAACATTGCAACAACTACATACGGCATGGTTAACAAAAGAGTGCAAATGAGCGAGTGTGCTTGTGGTCTGATAACAGCAGGTAAACACGCGTCGGCCATCTGACTGAAATGTAAAGATGCATTGTCTGAGCCCTCACCAAAACAGTATTGCAGCTACATTGATTCTTCCTGTGTGCGTCTGGCAACCGTACTCATGGGTCTCTCCTCTACACCCAATTTATTTTCATCACTGTGTACATGACTTGAGTTGTAAAAGAGCCACTACTGCTAACCTTGGGGAACAGAAGTGTATAGGAGGTACAGCACAAGGCTTAAGCGAGAACAGGTTGGACGTCCTTCATAAAATAATGATAAGGTGCTTTTCTGTCAGCATAGTGAATGTTTTTTAACATTAAGAAATTTTAGCAGTTGTGTTTTGTCTATGGTCATTGTTTAAGACTGGTGACATCAGCTGCTAAAGCAGCTGTTTTTCTCAAAGATGTTATGATACATGTCAAGTGCTCACCGAAATTATTTAGCGTGCAAAAGTAAACAAAAAAAGTATGGAAACTTGTTTCCATCACAGAATAAAAAATAAAAAAGGTAATTGTGGCATTTTATCTCACAATTCTAAGTTATTTTCTCAGAATTGTAAGATATAAACTTACAATTGCGAGTTATAAACTCAAAATTGTGAGGGAAAAAAAAGCCTTTTTCTCCAAGTTGTGTGATATAAGCTCATAATTGCAAGTTATAAGGCCCATTCAGACCATGAATGATAGATAACTATAAGGATAACTATATTAGCGTCCACACCAACACACAATATTATTCTGTTTATTCTAAGCACTCACTGCTGTTTTGTAGTCTGTTTTGAGATGTAAACTCGCAATTGCGGATTATAAAGCCGGATTTGTGAGTTGAAAAGTCACTATTATTATTATATTTTTTTTTTTCCCGTGGCAGAAACAAGTTTCCATAAAAAAAAAATAAAAAAAACGTCCTTAAAGGGATAGTTCACCAAAAAATGAAAATTTGCTGTTAATTTACTCACCCTCACTCCATCCAAGATGTAGGTGTCTTTTTTCTTCAGTAGCAGATTTTTAGCTAAAACAGTGGTCCTCGGTGATTCATATAATGGAAGTCAATGGGTGCCGTCACTTTGAGATTCAAAGAAACAGACAAAACAAAATGAATACCTGAGGCTCCTGACGATACATTAAAGTCTTAAGAAGCAAAATGATCGGTCTATGCAAGAAACTGAAAATTATTACTTGTAATCCACAGCCTCGCCAAACAGTCCTGAGCGAATTCACGACAGTCTGCAGTGCGAGCTTAATGATGCGGTGTCGCATAATGACGTATGCGCAGGAGCTCAATCTTCCCGATTGAGATCACCCATATATACTGTAGGTTGTGGTATCCAGGGTAAGCACAAGTAAGTACGATTTTGATGAACAATACAACTTGTGCGTCTTCCCTCTCTGTTGTAAACAAATACAGCATCAACTCGCTTATTAGTTTGCTCCCACGCATACGTCATTATGCAACATGAAGCTCGCGCTGCAGACTGTCGTGAATTCGCTCAAGACTGTTTAACCATCAAGATAATAATGCTGTAAATAATGTTCAGTTTCTTACACAGACCGATCATGTATCATCAGGAGCCCTGGGTATTAATTTTGTTTTATCTGCATACGTTTTTTTGAATCTCAAAGTGACGGCATCAATTGACTTCCATTATATGAATCTCAGAGGACCACGGTTTCAGCTAAAAATCTTCTTTACTGTTCTACCGAAGAAGAAAAAAAGTCACCTACATCTTATGGCCTGAAGGTGAGTAAATTAACAGCAAATTTTCATTTTTGCGTGAACTATCCCTTTAGGATCACATATTGGAATGCTTTAAGCATTAAAACGTATGCCTAAATGAGTGGCTCTCTTGATTTTGGAACTTTATATGTCTAAAATGATTTGGATCAGAGACCTGGACGAATCTTCCTGTCTGTGAAAAGGGAAGCACTTTTGCAACTAAAAGCAATACATCACCCAAGTATCATAAGTATGATTAAGGAAATGAATTTACATAGGTTTTATAGCTCATTGAAGTTTTAATGGAAGCACTTAGCCTTGAGACTTATAGACGTCCTCTTGGGAGCAGAGTGAACGAGAACAAGCCATTTAAAGTAACGAGGCTCTTCATGCTGTTAGACACTAAATAGAGTCAGGAAGTTGAGCTCGTGGTGTGTTAAAGTACTTGAAGATACATGTAGATAACATAAGCTGTCATACTCTTTAAGCAGTGATAGATTTATGGGTTCTCATCACAAAAAGGGTTTCCATCTACATATTTTTATGCAAATATTGTTAATCGCATTCAAATTCTGGAACGGAACATTTAAACATTTGGAACGTTTAAATGTTTAATGTTTAAAACGACAGCCCTAACATAAACTCAAACAATAACTGAATTATCTGAGCAGTGATACCCTTGTTACTATTATAAATATACTTCATAATTTTACTGTATGTGGCTTGCTTGTTTCTTTTTAAAGAGGAAGTTCTTAAAATTCAAAAATTCTCATATAAAACAAAACTAAGAACTCTGTTTATTCTCCTGAGCTATCAAAGAGCAACCTCTGAGCAATGCAATCTTCTTCTTGGATGTGTCTTTGAAGTTCACGTTCAGTTTATAGAAATCACAAACGTGAAGTCATGTTAAACTTGTGTTTTCAGTTGATAAAACTGCAGCTGAATTGGTGGTAATCCGCATTGTGGAGGTTGTCTAGGAGGCGTTCGCTCGATGCAGGCCTACTTTATTATGTGTAGGCGTATAACCGGACTGTTCCACATCTAGCTTGAAGGCTCATCTGACTAATTACTTGACTTCCAGATGTCTCCGGCTTATGTGTACAGACACAGCAGAATGACGGATGAAGCAGGTTAGAAGATAAGGTGAATATATGGTCTTGGTTGCTGGTGATTTGTAGGGTGCCATGCTAGTCAATTGCTTTTTTACCACAAATCAGCTACGGTTGACATGCTCATGCCGACTGATGCATGAACCGAGAACTTGCATTCTTGCATTATGAATCATCACCTGTGATTTAGAATGTTTTCCCAGCACTGATTGCTCCTAATTTGCATCCCAACTTCTACAAAGATGACAGGGTATCCAAAGAAAAATGACCGCTGCGTTTGCGTGAACTGATGAATAAGGTCACAAAGTTCCATCAGAAATAAATGTAATGTTGTTTAGCAACTGTTATTTGTTTCTAAACCAAATAGGTATGTCTTCATTAGATATTATGAGCACCATTTCCATAATACTCTCCATCTCCAGTGCATGTAGGAGGCTTTTAACAGCAAACGTGGGTCCGGGCTAGAGGAGAAATGGAAATAAGTGAAGAGGTTTCGGAAACTCTGGCAGCATGTTACAAGATGAATAAGTGAGGCACATCTGCAGGGTTAACTCAGAGTCATTCTCATGCTACACCGTCGGCTTCATGTGAATCCGATCGTGAGTATATATTTGCCTGGTGGGAGACTTGTAAGTGTAAAAGGGGAATATGCATTCCTACTGCAGCCTTTTAATGATATGGCAGGAGAATTTTATGTTGAACTTGGCAGGAAGCGCTCTGACCCAAACAACTGGATCCGTGTTCTCTTTTAGGCTGCCAGTGGCGCATTTTTGTCCGTCAATGCCAAGTGTAATTATCCTGCAAAATAAATGAAGACGTTTTATAACCTCGGTCAGCCAGAGCACTATGATTCTGTGCCCTGAATACATTCATAACGTCATACATAGAAAAATCCTACCTGGCTTTGAAACACTCAGGCCAGTTTTTAAGCACAGCACAAGTGATATTACAGTATATGAAGATGTTAATATTTCAGCCATGACTATTTTCTTTCAGGCTAAAGGCTTTGCCTCCTGTAGCCCCCCAAAAATTGTGATTAACTCGGTAATATATACACTAATTTGTGATTGCCTCAACTCACATGAAACTGGCGGCAGGCTTTGGCTCCTCCACGTATTTTAATCCGTTTTTATTTGGCGTGTTCTTCAATCCGTAGCAGCGCAGCATCAGAAGCAGAGGATGTGTGCATTTATTGAAAGATTGTTCTGATATCTGCATCTGTGAAGTTCTTTGTCATAAATGAAGTTTAGATAATATGAAGTGGGAGAAATAAATTTTTTAATGAAATTACTTTCATCTAAATGGCATGAGACTTTGTGACTTTCCCTAATCTTGCCATGCTTCATACTTCAGTGCAATAAAATTGCTAAAATTTCTTAAAATATGTAAGGAATAATTGACGACGGGCCGCTGAATTCTTAGAAAATAATGCACACACGAGGTGGTACTGCGGGCCCCGATGTGAAGCATTATTTTCTAAGAATTCAATGGCCCGTAGTCAATTATTCCGCTTATACTACAGTTACCACACCTCAAGACACTGTTCTGATTTTGTATTTCAAGACATTTGTCAGGTTTTTGTCCTTAAAATACTCTTGTGTATGGAACTAATTTCTTACACATCTCATCCCAAGCCTCCATTGCTAATTCCAAAACGTCATTTCAGAACTAGTAAGGGAGGCTTGAGCCTTGATAGCAAAATAATGCAGTTGATACAGTTATTAACGCAGTTGAGAGAGAGAGAGAGAGAGCGCATATGTGAATTAGCCTACTGAGTCTGTGCTTCTCTCAACAGTGTTTGGCAGCAGTGTCTCTACTAATAGTGAAACTGTAAGTTTATCTACCTCAAGAACTGCACAGTTATTAACTCGCTGGTGTGAAATGCCAAGTAGCTTTTAAGTTGCTAAACTATTTTACTGATTAATTCATCAGAGCAGTGTGGACAACACGTTTCTGTGCGAGTGTGTGTCCATACTATACAGCACGTGTGTAGGTTTGAGAGAGAGAGAGAGAGAGTATGCGCTTTCAGGACACAATAAAATGTTTTTTTTTTTTTTTTTTTTTTTTTTTTTTACCCACATATTGCCAATCTGATCAATTACAGGAATATAAAGTGTGTATATATTCTTAATGAATATTAGCTGGTTATTTAAAATGATTAGAAATTAATTCAATATTCAGGAAAGTGTAGAACCTACTGTATTGTTCATGTCTATCCTAGTATACAAAGTACACAAATATATATATATATATCTTTCTGGTTCTCGAATCTGATTGGCTGATAGCCGTGCGGTATTTTAGTGATAACAGCATGTAGAATACTACACTTGTTGTACCACGAGCTGTAGTTTTAAGAGTTTTTTTAGGCGAGAATGTAGTTGTTTAGACCTGAATTATGTGACTTATATTTAATCATAGCGCTTATTTTACAATTTGTTTAGACATTTCCGGAGATGCGAGCTCCAGGCCGTCAACGGCCGGTCAGGGGTCTTTGGTCTTATTAATCCATTACTTGTTCCAGAGCTAGTCGAATTGTGCTTTGTTAAATATAATTTAATATAAGGCTATATTCAACTTACATCCTCTAATGTTATATAGCATAGCATATTGGCTACAACTAGACAGGAGATATCAAACGAAGACAGTTCTCCACTCTTCAAATACACAAAACATTAGCCTTTATAAACATAGGTGTTTCTTGAGCAAAGAAAACGCTTTACATTAGAGGTGGGGCGGATTTATGAGGTTTGACTGACAGTTTGAGGATCCAATGGAGTTACAGGGTTTTGGCACACTTGATAACCTGTCACGGGCACACTGGTGCTTTTGTACGGTTGAATGAACTGTACAATTGTTTATTTCCTACTGTCATTTTTAATGGCTATTGTTAATTTGTTGTTCAATAAATATTTCATATAAATATGTTGTATTTGGTATTGAGAAAGGGTCCATTAGTGCGTAATATGGATTGAGTGAAAGTTACATTAACGCCATTAGATGGCGGCAATACTTTATGAGTGAATGAGTCAGTCAGGCACAAGAGACTTTTAAATTGAAAGGAACTTTTGCAAAGGAAGTTGTTTTAGCGCTGTATGTTATGGAAAATTCCCTTAGCTGTAAAAAGGACAAATACAAAGATCGCTTTCCTCAGCGGACATTCAAACAGACTTTTATAATGGATATATATAAGAATGAATGTTATTTCAGACTCAGGCGATCTCTCTTTCTCTCTCTCACACTCTCTCAATAATACTGTACAAAATTCAATGAGTTTCAATGGAGGGACTCAATGTTCCTTTGTTACTAGTTCTAAAGTGACATTTTAGAATTAGTAACGGAGGCTTGGTCAAACTGTCAACTTGAGATTTGAATCCGTGGCAGATGGAAGTAGTGCTGCACAAAAGAGGTTTTTAAAGAGGTTTTTGTTATTTCTTATTTATTTACACACTCGTGCCGTCGAACTGTTGTATAAACGCAATATCACACTCATAGCCATGCGATATGTCTGTATATCAGCACGCTGTGATTACCTGCGGCCTCGTGCCTACGGACGAATCACAGCCGTGCTGATATACAGCCATATCACATGGCTATTCGTGTGATATTGCTCATATATAACATACCTTCATTGGGGGCTTAGCCCCCCCTAATATTGAAATCCTAGAATCACCCCTGTTGTGGCCTAACCATTTTAACTACCATTTACCACCAATAATTGCAATAAAATCTATGTTTTGTTACTTTCGATAAGAAACAAAGTGTCGTCTTTCAAATTCTTCAATAAATGCCATTTTGATTCTCTTCCATGTGGCGTGACAGATCACTTTTTAGGTTCCTCAGTTAAAGCGTTAGCTAGATACAGCATGAAATAAACAACTAAAGTATGTTGAAAGATACAGTACAACTTACTGAAACGTATCATATCTTGTGTAATCACTCAATCTGTGTTTCCACGGCAGAAAGACATCAGTAAAACTGCTTGTAAACAATATGTCACATAGTATTACATTTACCTCAGAAAAGTCATTCAGTTTCCACAGTATTTTAGTTCGCTAGAGAAATGAACTCTTTCGCTTGTTTAACTTGGTTTCAGTTCAAGTATGAATTATATAAACCAGAGTTTATCATACTTATTCATCTAATCAAAGAAGCAGTTACCATAGAAACTTCAATAAATCCACTTCCATAAAGCATTGAGGGTGAAATGTAATAGAATAATTTCCCACTCAATCAACTTTTATGTATATTTCAATATATAATGTAATGTACTTTCACCTTGGATTGTTGTTGCTAAAAAAAAAAAAACATTTGTACATTAGTACATTTGCATGGACTCTCTGGCTATTTTGATGCCCCACAATTTGAAAGGCTCATCTAAACATATCATATAGTTATTAGCTATCAGAGTTTTGAAAAGTGACATCCTACAATTTCCTTTTGTGGCTGTGTAACCTCTGTTTCTCAATCTGTCATTTTATTGCTCTGTTGACGTTCACCATCTCTCTTAACAGTCAGGGTTGACATTTTATGGTCACTAGGCTGCGGGATGCAGGGCTAAATCCGTGTAAAATACAAAGGATGTGGCTGGGAAGAGAGAAGCACTTGTAAAAAAGCAAACCCAAAGTCTGTTAGTGGAGCGCTGGTTGATACGCCGTTCAACCGCCTCTGCCAGTAAAGGGTTTGAATAGCTTTAAAACACAAAGACATTCCATCAGATGGTTTAAGTTACAGTTTAATGGAGGCGTGCATTCAGATAGCCACTCTATATTTTATTCACCCAAAGCCACAATTACCGTGCGGCTGAGTAGGGTGAATAAAACACCAGTGCAGTCAGTAGGTTTTTTTTTTTCTTCCGTGGCATGACATGCTGCTGCGTCATGCTGTTTTGCAGATTCAGCAGATGTTTTTATGAGCAGAATAACCACAACGGGCATAAATGTGGGCAATTCCTAACCACCTCGGAGAAGACTTTTTCAGGGGAGAACCCAAGAAATGGGCTTTTCTAAACCAACATCCTTCCAGCTCAATCATATAATTATGGATATGTTATTGTGCCTTATTCTCTATTTGAATAAACAACCACACTGACAAAAAGTTGGTATATGATGTTCTTTTAAACAATTTTCAGAAATTGCTAGTAAATTTCACAAAGAAATGGCAAGTAATGCATTGAATTAAGTATGACATTTTGAAAGACTGAAATAGAAATTTCTTGTAAAACGTATGTCAGTATTTCTTTTCTTTTTTTTTTTTTTTTACAAAAACCCATCGCTTTGCTTCAGAAGGCCTTTATTAACCCCCTGGAGTACTATGAATTACTTTTATGATGGATGGATGTGCTTTTTGTGCTTCAGAATCGTGAGCACCATTCACTACAATTATAAAGTTTAGAAGAGCCAGGATATGTTTTAATATAACTCTGATTGTGTTCATCTAAAAGAAGACAAACCTATGGGGTGGCTTGAGGGTGAGTAAATCATGGGATCATTTTCATTTTGGGGTGAATTGTCCTTTTAGGCTGTCGTTCTTGCCTTCTCACATTCAAATGTACAGCCTTAGAAATGCAAGGTTTGATGTCAGTAACGATGGACCATTTGTACAGAGTTTAATGGCACATTTCCACTTTCATTTAGCAGGGTACATCTAGCAAACTAATCAACACTGCTGCGAAACTTGCTTCTGCAACATCTCCAGGATTATTACTAACATTGCAATTGCAAACAAACTGAAAGCTGAATAATCTCTTCAATTAAATTGGTGAATGTGCTTATTTTCTCTTTGTATGTCTTAGCTAGTTTGCTGAATGAAATGCAACATGCTAATTGTGACATTAAGTTTAGTAGTGTTAAAAAGACTATACTGCATTGCTTAAATGTGCTTAAATGTTACATGCAGTTTCAAAAGCAGCTGTGCACAATTCATATGGACCACATTTCAAGGTGATATTAAGTATTTTAAAGACAGAAATGACACATTAACATTGACCATTTTTGTGTCATATTTAAAAAAAAAAAAAACATAGCCTGTTTATCAAACAAATCTATCAGATGACTTCAGAAGACATTGAATACAGTGCACAAGTCATGCTATGATATGGTGCTTTTTTGAGATTTTGAAGCACTTTTATCATACTGAAAAAGATCATTTCTAAACATTTGCATTTTCTCTATTCTGCAGAAGTCATACTGGTTTGACATAATGGGTAAATGATGACAGAATACAGTAATTTTTGGCTAAACTGTCCCTATTATGCTATTTTGAAGGTTCCTAATTTTGTTTTGGAATCTCCTACAATAGGTTTCCATGCATCCAAGGTCAAAAAACTTTTCTCATGATACCATATTGTTCAGAATATAAGACGATCCTGATTAAAAGATGACTACCTTTTTTTCCCAAGATGTACATTTGGGAAAAAAAAAAAATAATTAAAGACCAAAGCTTGTATTTTATAAAGAACATTTTATAAGGAAAATGCTTTTATTTGAAAATAATTTTCATATTGCATATTTTTCATGTTTTATTTTCATATTTAAATTTTGAAAGTATGGTAAATACCGCTAAAATGTACCTACGATTTAAACACATTTAAAAATAAAAACTTTTTGGCATACCATAAAAATAACTTAAAATAGCCCATGTGAATTATAGGCTATAACAATTAGGCTATCCCTCTCATAGTGAAAACCATACAGCCTTCCAAAATTTCATTAAAGGTGCAATATGTAAGAATTTTGCAGTAAAATATCCAAAAACCACTAGGCCAGTGTTATATATTTTCACTTGAGTACTTACAATATCCCAAATGTTTGCAACTATTTGAAAATCGTGAGAAAATTACAATTTTAACCAAGGCTCCGGGACGTGTGAGGAGTCGCCTGTCAATTGCATCATACCCGCGTTAACCTCGGTTTCCACCAAAGACGCTTTAATATTTACATGTTTTAATGGGCAAGGGAACAACTGTTTTGATATATTTATAGACAGAAAACGAATTATTGTTGTAGCTCAACACGTTCAGTATTATTGTTTAAATCTAATTTTCTTGATTTTTTTGCGAGTACCATGCTTTACCATGCCTCAGAGAAAAACACTATTTTGTGAAGTAGCTAACATAGCATAATCAGATGCAGCTTTATTTTTAGTAACAGTAATACAGCATTTTCTCTATCATACAATACGTTTTAAAATTAATTGCATGTCATTTATCAACACAAGCCATCCAGCATTTAATATGATATTCTAAAATCGATCTAGCTTACTGCAGTGTGCAACAGTGTCTCATAACAGCCCCCGAGCAAACGCACAGAGTAATGTTATAACATCATTTTCAACACTCTCAAATGTATTTAATATATAAACAGAGCTGCGTTACCTCATACTCATGACCGAAAAAGCGGAAGCAGCTCCGGCGACTGTGGCATAATAAAAGTTCCTCTGCCCGTGAGGCGTGTGTTGTGCAATCGCTCCAGTGGCCTCGTTCAGCTCCCACAACACTCGGTCCTGCTCTGCTTCATACTACAGTAACGTTAATAATCGCATCTATGAACATGATTTCTTCCCGAGTCCTATCCCAATTCTTTTCCACCGGCTGTGAGGTGAAGACCACATGTCCCAAGATTGCACGCGTCATCAAGCTACACTTTTCTTTTAAATAGGCCTCTAGCGACCTCTAGCGGACAGAAAATCTTACATATTGCACCTTTAACAGTAGAAGAGAAATCTTACTGTTGTACGTTTTAAAATCACATACGGGAGAAGTTCGGTCTCCTCAGCGAGGCACGTAAACATGGCAGTCACGCGGCTCTTGGGTGGTAAGCTTTTAGCATTTTTAAGACTGTCTTTTTGTGCTCGCGATCTTCTAACATTACACTCTGACACACAGTATTTCTTGGCACACTTGTTTTACTCATATTTGGCACCACCAATTGTTGCGGGTGTATTATTGACATGTAAAAGTCTACACCCTGAATATAAGATGAACTCATTTTATCAGACATATTTCTAAGAAAAAAAAAAAACAAGTCTTATATTTGGAACAATACGGTATACATTGCAGCATCACCTCTTTTCTCACAGTGTCTGAAACGGTTTGATAAAGGATCCGGTCTCTCTTAACCCCTACTTTCCAAGAGCCCACTCTACTCTGATTGGTCAGATGGCCCAGTCTGTTGTGATTGGTCTACCGCTTACAGAGTGTGTCAGAAACCAAACACCCATTATCATATCTGAATTTCAGCTCTGCATCTTCCTCAGCGTTTGTATACATGATGGCGTCAGTTTTGCGGTCTCTTCAGAACTGCATCTCGTCTACTTTTGCGTGAAAGCCTAGGGGTCTTGAGGAGCTGGACAGGAGGAAAGCAACAGAGTTTCATCAGTTCCAATTTGAGCGCGAGTCCTCATCCTTTGGAAGTGCATCAAAGTGGATTTGCTTTCGCAGTGCAGAAAACGGGACCAGACTCTTCCAGCCTCAGCTACAACTACAGTGTTTGAGGGTGGGTCAAAGAAGATGTTGTTCATGGGCAGCCAATGAAAACCATAGGCAGGCATTATGCAAATTTGTTACAAACCTAAGTAGGTTGGAATTAATTACTGATGACTGCAGTTCGGAATCAGTTATTTCATTTAGGAGAAAATAGCTCCATTTATCCTGTACTTTGATCTTTGAAACTTCGCAGACCTTTTCATTCACAAACAGCTATATTACACACTAATGGAAGCTAGGCTAATATCTGAAAAAGCATAATAGGGGCACTTTAAACACGACCACTGCTTATACGTTCTTGGTTGATTTCAGGACAAAGCATTTGTCACCCCATCCATTTAATCATACTCCTCATTAATGGAGGCCATATTTTTATTCAAAAAGTGGATGGTAAATTAATTTAATTGAACCCCTAATGTCACACTGACTGGCAGTGCATCTCAATAGGTGTCTATGTTCCCCCTGAACTTGCAATTCCCCACATGCCACGCCAGTGGAAAATCCATTCATGTCCTGGCAAAAGGGGGCCGGCAGAATCCATCCCTCTTTGTTGATCAAGTGACATTCCACTCCTCTGAACCACAGAGGAACCTCAAAAAGCCTCATCTCCTTAATCTCCTCTTCACTTTCTCTTGTTGTTCAGTCATTTGTCGGTTGGAAAGTGCCTCCCTCTCGCTCTCTGGGCATGATGGGAGGTCAGGAAGGCAAAGCTCTCTGCTCAATTAGAGATGTGTTTGATGCTTCTGTAAAAGAGCACAGTGCTGAAAAATCTGAGTTTTGTGCTGATTATATCAACCTAACTAGTGTGTTAACCAGTTTACTGACAACTACTATCCTAAAAGGTACCATAGCATTACTATTGGACATGTTACTATATTTTTGAATAGATATACCATGGTATATTAATATGGTAATCATTTAGTGCCATGTTATTTATCAGAATTCATGCTTTTGGACATGGTAATACTGGTACTCGTTTAAATAGTAATTTAGTATCACAAGCAGTATGTTATTATTTACAAAATAGTTAATAAAATTGACAATATCATTACTATGTTTTTTTTTTTTTTGGTTTTTTTGGGGAGGGGTTGGGCATAGTTCTATGGTACATGAATATGGCAATCATTCAGTATCATGGTACTTATCATTCAATATGTTTTCTGTCAGAATTGGGATAATTAAAGGGGTTAGTTCACCCAAAAATGAAATTTCTGTCATTAATTACTCACCCTCATGTCGTTCCACATCCGTAAGACCTTCGTTCATCTTTGAAGTCGTTATTTTTGTTTTGTTTTTGCACACAAAAAGTATTCTCATCGCTTCATAACATTAAGGTTGAACCACTGTAGTCAGGTTGACTTTTTTAACATTGTCATTACAACTTTTCTGGACCTTGAAAATAAATATGTTAAATATGTTGCTTTCTATGGGGGATAAAAAACCTCTCGGATTTCATCAAAAATATTTTAATTTGTGTTCCAAAGATGAACGAAGGTCTTACAGGTTTGGAACGACATGATTGGGTGAGTACTTAATGACAGAAATTTCATTTTTGGGTGAACTAACCCTTTAATTAAACTTGGCATGTTATTATATTACCATGTTTTTTTTTTTTTTTTTTTTTGGGATATATGTACCATGGTACCACCGTGGTTGGCTGTATGAACATGGCAGTCATTCGGTAGTTATTTATGACATCAATATTTTGTCTGTGAAAATTGTTCCATGACAATTCATCAACCATTCAGTTATCCATAAAACAAGTAAAACAACCATCATAAATGTTCAATATGATCAGAAGCTATTTTCATTAAGTCCTGGAAAGACGCAATAAAAACACACTTGCATTAAAATTTCACAGTCGCAGTAGAGCTGCACTCGGAGCGGCTAAATTGGCAATAAAATGCAAACAGAGGGGAGTCGTGATTAGATCACACCTTCAGGTGTCGTTACGGGCCTCTGGTGGAGTGTTGGGTCCACACTGGATTAGCAAAAACAGCCCATAAAAACCATGAAAGACTCTCGCACTTGACATGTAAAGTCCTGCTGGCTGAAGCAAATTTATTGCTGTTTTCCACCGTCAGAGCTGTGTTTGTAACAACCTCTGCTGTTCAGGTGTAAACTTGTTTATGTCTAACAAGTACAATGGAATTCATTAAGATCACAATTCTAGGAATTTATTACAGGATGATGTTTACCGCAACAGTACATGGAAGAGAAGTAAATTTACAAGTGGAGAATTACAGTGAAAACTTGAAAACACATACAGTATATACACATATCATTCCAAAGTGATTTAACATTGCTTGGTAAACCTAAAACTGCATGCAAAGTCGCTGTCAGTGGACACGGGTGTAGCTGTTATAGATGTACATGTGGTTTGTTTTGACAGACTGTGCGAATGAAAGGCTCTGAGAATGTAACATAAAAAAAAAAAAAAAGCCATTTTAGACCAGCACTCTCGCTAAAGTCAACCAAGAGCTCTTCCAGTTTAACCCAAAGAAAGCCTTTCATAAAGTGAGATGTCCTCATAGGCCTTAAATGGCTGTTTGCATTGATTGGAAGACTATGATTGCTATAAGTAATGCAAGCTGTTAGAGTGCCAAACTAAATGGATAATGCTAAACGCTATCTGCAAATGGCTCCGCTAATAAGAACAGAAGATGAAAATACTTAAGAAGTGCTAACGAGGTATCGCTGAGCCTTTTCCAGTGAACAAAGCCATTATCACCAGCGCTGGTGTCTTCATGACTTCATCTTACATCAGTAGAGACGCGTGACAGATGCTGTATTAAGAACTTGATCGTTGTATAGAAATTGAGCCTTTTCCTGTTTGATAAAGTGATTTTAAACATTCTGACATTGTATAACAATATTTATAGATTGTATTTTGCCAATAACTATGCATTAAAAAAAGTTTAAATAGCTCATTTAACAACTTGAGTTGACTTTAAATTGAAATTATGACATTAAGTTTTTTTTTAATTATATATATATATATATATATATATATATATATATATATATATATATATATATACACACACACACACAAGAAACTTTGTTATGCACAGATGAGAGACACAAATGACACCTATTTTGCAGAATGACCCAAATAATTGTATGTTTCACAAATGCAAATTTACAAATGCAATCTAGATCTTTCTTTATGACAACTTAAATTGCACTTGGGACGATGAAAACAAACAAATACAGAGATGCCATTAAATATTTAGCTGGGCTACAGCAATTCAAGATGTTTCAGGCAATAAGCATCGCTATTCTAAATGTCAGATAAAGAGGGTAACAAAACAAATACTGTGAGAATGTGCCATCTGTGCCACAAAGTCCCTCAGACAAAGGACAGTGCAGACAAATACTGTGTTCGCTCTCCCATCTGTGCTTATGTTATAAAAACATTTTCTTATGAATTGGTTCTAAAATATTCACAAGGGACAAAATTATAATAATCTTAATTTTTCATTAACACGGAATAATGACGTAGATGATGTGTTGAACCCATCATGGAATATCATCTTACAAGTTTTGCGCATTAAAGGGGTACTTCACCACTGGTAAAAGGGGCTTTCATTAAAACTTGGCTGCCTATACAGTAAAAAAGGCAAAAATAAATAAATAAATAAATAAATTTGTGCTACCTGACAAGAGAAAACAGGGAAAAAGGAAAAAGGCTGTTTTCTTCCATTTTGCCGAATAGGTAGGAAAACACCCATAATGCATTGGGCATGGTGCCGTCCATGGCCACTCATATTACCCCTTTTCCACCAGAACGAACCGGCTGCTAATTCAGAGCTAGTGCTATTGCCTGTTCGGAGGTGGTTCGACTGGCAAGCCCTTTAAGAACCGGTTTGCCTTTCCATGGGCTAAAGAGCCAGCACAGAGCCATGTCTCACTTCACTGTATACATCTCATCTTTCACAGCAACGCTAGCGTGGCAGCGCCAAATACAAACAGATCGCAGCTCCGATGCATCACAAACAAGCATTCCATCAACAATGGCAGACGTTTCATTACTATTGATGCTCATGGCTTTGCGAACCTACATCGGCATTCAAACACGGCTTGTATAGACGGAGATTAAAATTGAGCTGTTATTAGCTCGATTAGCTGCTATTTCAAAAATGGTGGTCACAAGTTTCTTGTTGGTCACAGTAACCCCGCCCCCAGTCCCTGACGCAAGCGGTTTTTACTTTTAGACCAGCAATATTTTGGTGCTACTTACGAACCACTTTTTCTGGTTCAGAGCTGGTGCTTTGTGTGTCCAAAGACAAAGAACTGATTTGAAACTAGGCTCTGGCTCTGAACCAGCACTCAAACTGCCTCGGTGGAAAAGGGGTAACAGTCTGCTATGGATACACTTACCAGAGTCAAATACTGCCTTGCTTTAGTAGGAAATACTCCTTAGCAAACTTTTATGGTCATAATAATTTATGGCCTCTCTGTTTGTAGTCAACATTTCAAATGGTATGACCATGAACACAGTTTCATGCCAAACGCTGGGGAAAATTGAAAGAAGCTGTTGTGTCAGTTCCACCCAAAGCCAAACGTTGTTGTTTACAGGTGAGAAAGCTGTTGCCATAGTGTTCCATTTTCACCATAATGCTGTTTAAAGAGTAGACAAAGTACCATACAATTTTCAGTGATAAACCTGCTCTTACAATAACTGTTCTGTTAATAACCCTCTGCCAATCTGACTGTCTCTGGACAGGGATACAAAAATGCGGAAGTATAATCTGCATTTTGCATCATCCTGCAGATTTTTGCTGTCAAACAATTATGAATGTCTCTGTCCAGGTAACACAGAGAACGAGTAAACATTGTCTATTTACATATACTACCGTATATGGTATACCATATGTATACTACTACATTGCAACAGTACAAAACATATTGAAAATCGGCAAAGTGAAACTTTAAAAGGTTTTGCAGTTCTGTTGTGAACCCTAGTGAGCTGCATATAGGCAGTATAGAAGTAGCCTACTGCTTCAGAATTGCTCCCAAATGCCTACGTAGGCAGCACTAAGGCTCTATATAGATTCAAATGCTGGAAAACTGATTAAAGTACTAAAGAACTAACTAACTGAAATGGAACCTCATTTATTCTTTAGGAACACAAAATCATTACTCATTATGTTTTTGAGCATAAAATTATAGTCAGTGAGGTTAATGTTTGAACCTACTGAACTTTCAAAAAATTCATAATATCTCTTTTTGTGTTCCAGTGATGTTTTGGGTGGACTGTCCCTTTAGGACATTCCAATGCATTATGGAATTGCAGTCGCTGAGAATGATGGGATGCTGCCTTAGAATTTGGCACATATGAGATATCTTGAAGACATCATAAAAATGTATTGCCTACCTTTTTGAAACAACCTATGATACCCTTGTCATGTGAAAAATTGTTAATCAGTAAGCAAAAAAATTCTATTAACAAATTAAATATATTTATATATACCATATTAAAAACTGACAGCTCAGTTTTGCTGTGATTATGATGTTTCCGTTTAAGGTGCAGAAAAGAAAAATTATAAATTGGCAAAGAAAATAAGACTTGGTAATACTCGAGAGAGATATAGATATATGATGCTAATGAAGTAAGAAAAACATCTTATCATATATTACAGAAAAGTCCCACAGGTCAAGCGGGAACCTTTCTGTAGACCATCTGTCACTTTTAAATGAAAGGAACTGTGCGTGCAGCATCATTTGTTCTTTAGTATCAGAAATCAGATGCTGTAGCAAGTGATCGAAAAGCAGGTCTTCGCAGTTTCCTTCCCAATCCTTTGAGCATCATACAGATGATATGCTTCACGTGAGCATGTGATGGCATTGCTCAGGCAGAAGATGAGGCATTCATTTCACTGGCATCATGGGAGTCGGTGTGTTGGCCTGACCCCTCTGCTTTAGGAGCCTGGGATTTTTCTTTTTTTCTGCATTAATAATAAATACCTCACAACCATGCATTGCTCGTTTTTTCATGTGTACGCAGAACCTTTGGGAAGATCCTGAAAGTGCCTTTATTTTGATATGCCGCAGATAACACTCCCGTTATGTCATCCACACTTGTTCAGGAGAGAATTCAGCGCTTTCATATTTAACGTACATTACCGTTTCCTAGGACTTGCTGACATGCGAGTTGATGGATCACTGCTTTGATCTAATACACGGAATACATTGTGCATTTATCATGGAAATGGATATGTCTATAGACTCTTAACTAACCCATAACCACATTATATTCATAGCCATATTGCATAGATAAACTGGATTTCTGAGGCCAGCTACATGGGGAAATGCTTTATCTGGAACGTTCCTCGCTGGCTTATCGCCGTGTTCATAGTTGAGAAATTTTCAGACAGACAACCTTTTACCCAAAGCCTCTTTCTTGACACAAACAGCCCGGCTCAAAGCTCAGCAGACAATGAAACCTCAGCACGCTAAACCTTTCCATTGATGCTGGAGATATTCTCAGCCAAACTCAGACTATATTCATATCCAGGAAACCCTTCATGTGCAAATAATGCAACTACGTGTTTCCCATGAGCAGCATAGCAAATGATTAACAACATAGAATACAACATAGAATACAAAACATGTACAGGAGGAAGCAATACAGATTTAAGCAGTACACATGACTAAATTATTAGAGAATGTGTATCTTTAGATTTCATATAAAGACATCATGCATCTTTCATAAAACACAACAACAACTGATAGTCTATAAAATGAATTTACAGCGATTTGCAGCAGAAGAAAAAGAAACAGCAAGTCATTGTTTTTCAGTAAGGGTTTGTGATTTGAGCAGAACTTTATGCAAATAAGCAGCAGATAGTGGAGCAAATTACAAAAAAATAAATAAATAATAAAAAAAAACATGAAACATTTCTATGTAAATTGCATTTTATTTAATGTGACATGATATAATAGATTTACACTATAACAGTCAAAGTTTTGGGGTCAGTATATATGTATATTTTTTTCCATCCAAAAAGCTTTTACATTTTCAGAAAACATTTCTATTTCAAATAAATGCTCCTTTTGATTCATCAAAGAATCCTGGAAAAATGTTTCACATTTCCACAAAAAAAAAAAAAAAAAAAAAAAAAAAAAAAGTGACATTTTTTATTCTATAATGTTACATATTACTACATGTACTTACTATAGTAGTTGGTAAATTGTGCATAATTACAAGTAACTAACCCTAAACCAAACCCGGTAACACTTTTAAACAATTTTAATTTTAATTTTAATTTTAATTTTAATTTTAATTTTAATTTTAATTTTAATTTTAATTTTAATTTTAATTTTAATTTTAATTTAATTTTAATTTTAATTTTAATTTTAATGCAACGAACCCTAAACCAAACTAAACCCTAATCCTAACCATAAGTACATGTAGTTACTTAATATTACTTAGCACTTAAATGTATAATTACAGTGTAACAAAGAAACCTTAAAATAAAGTGTAACCCCAAACCCTAACCGTAACTCTATAGTAAGTACATGTAGTTAATTAATATTACTTATTTGAGTAAGTACGATGTAACCACGTCACCTTAAAATAAAGGGTTACACTTTATTTTAAGGTTTCTTTAATACACTGTAATTATACATTTAAGTACTGAGTAATATTAAGTAGCCTCATGTACTTATGGTTAGGATTAGGGTTTAGTTTGGTTTAGGGTTAGTTGCATGTAATTATGCATAATTTATAGTTATTACTATGTTACTACATGTAACATATGTAACAATGGCACTGTAAAATAAAGTGTTACCAAATAAAGTAATCATTAAAACATTAAAACAGCAGGTTACACTTTATTTTTCCGAGTGTTTTTTCCGAGTTTGATCGTCATTTTTCCAATCAGTTAGAAAAGATATAGCAACGTGAGTCAAAAAATGTCTGAAGGTCTGAGCCGAGTTTGGAGGTTGTAGAGTTAAATCTCTAGGTGGAGTTCGAGTCAGAAATTTTAGTCTCAGAAGAATAATAATATCTATAAGTTTAAATAACATTTCAGTAAGTTGGCTTTCTCAAGTCAACTTAATTAATATGAAATGTGAGTAATTTCGATGTAAAAAATGTCTAAGGACACTGGTGAAAGGACCCAGTTGTTCTTTGTCTGCATTTGTGCTGCTGTGTTTACAATAGTTTGAAATGTAGCTCGAGTTTGAGACAGGAAAGTATAACAGTTTTCTACTTTACTAATAACAAAACATACATCAATCTATCATTTCCATGCTCCAGAGGGGAACCACACACACTTTTATTTAATGAAGAAAAGCCTAACGGGGAGCTCAAAATTAAAATCTGGACAAAATTGTACATAATTTTTTATAATGAAGGTCTAGGTTCAGGGCAAGAGATTTGAACATAGTGAATATTCTTTCTGGAATTCTCATAATAGCACCTCTATTGTTCTTGTGTTTACTTTTAGAGATTTCTGTGGCATTCATGTTAATATGCTTTCAATACCCAACCAAATTGCCAGCGTGGTTCCAATTACTTGTTGGAAATGTACAGTTCAGTAATGCATATTGATAATATTCCCTAGTGGCAATATATAAAGACAAAAGACCTTTTGAGAATAAAGCCTCCTGTTACAGATGAGATGGATGAGCAACTAGTCAATTAGTCAGTTTTTTTTTTTTCTTTAATATTTTTTACATTAATATTTTTTAGCAGCAGTGCTGTAGGGGTGAATTTGAATGTGCAACATCTCAGAGAGAGTTTTAGCATTTTAACATTTACTGAGAAAATGCTCATCTACATAAATGCAGTACTTTGACTTTTAGTCACAAAGTGATGGGAAGAACGGCTCATTTTACTGACTTAAATCTCGTTCAGCAAAATGAACACATTTTTATTGAAGTCATTTTGTTCATTTGGGCAGGATTAAATTAAATGTTTCATTTTTAATCTAAAACCTGTTCTGAGTCATTTAAAAGATTTGTTCAAAATGATCAAATCATTCATGACCGACCCAATAATGCCACATATTTGGAAAACGCGTAGTTGTGCCCATCAGTTGTTATTTATGGAAGCTTGTTTCCACCATGGAATAAAACAATTTAAAAGATAATTGTGACTTTTTATCTCACAATTTGGTTTTGTTTTTTTGTTTTTTGTTTTTTTTCTCACAAGTCTGACTTTTTTTCTTGTGGGCTACAAATGTGCAATTGCGAGAAATAAAGTCAGGATTGCGAGATATAAACTCGCAATTCTTACTTTATAACATGCAATTGCAACTCACAATTTTGAGTAAAGTCAGAATTGTGGGCTATAAACGTGCAATTGCAAGAAAAAAAATCAAGATTGCGAGATATAAACTCACAATTCTGACTTGTTTTCTCGCAATTGTGAGTTTACATTTTACAATTCTGACTTTTTCCTCGCAATTTTGAGCTTATATCTTGCAATTCTGACTTTGTTTCTCAGAATTGTTAGATATAAATTCACAATTGTGAGTTATAAAGTCCAATTCTGAGGGGAAAAAAGGCTGACTTTTTTCTCAGAATTGCAAGTTTATATCTCGCAATTCTGACTTTATAACATGCAATTGCGACTTTATATCACGCAATTCTGAGAAAAAAAGTAAAAATTGCGAGATATAAACTCACAATTGCGAGTAAAGTCAGAAATGTGGGCTATAAACGTGCAATTGCAAAAAATAAAGTCAGGACTGCGAGATATAAACTCGCAATTCAGACTGTTTTCTCGTAATTGTGAGTTTATATCTCGCAATTCTGACTTTTTCCTCACAGTTTTGAGTTTATATCTCGCAATTCTAACTTCTTTTCTCAGAATTGTTAGATATAAATGTGCAGTCATAAAGTCCAATTCTGAAGGGAAAAAAGGCTGACTTTTTTTCTCAGAATTGCGAGTTTATATCTCACAATTCTGACTTTGCGTTATAAAGTCAGAATTGTGAGATAAAAACTTGCAATTCTGAGAACAAAAGTCAGTTGCAAATATATATCTCACAATTCTGACTTTATAACATGCAATTGCGACTTTATATCACAATTCTGAGAAAAAAAAAAGTCAGAATTGCTAGATGTAAACACAATTGCGAGAAAAAAAGTCAGAATTGTGAGATAAAAAGTCACAATAACCTTTTTTTAACCATTTTTTATTCAGCGGCGGAAACAAGCTTCCATAGCTATTATATTAGCTGATCAAAAGAAATACTTTTCTACTAGGCAGTCAGGATCTAAATTCATTCAAATGTGTCTCAAGAGGCCAGTCCACTTCAGTAGTCTATCACTTAAGAGTTGTGATCAACAAAGCTGTAAAGGGATTTAGTCACTGCTGTGACATTCACAACAGTTGTTTTCTCTTCTGATGTGTTTTACTCTTACTGTTTTGCTGGTGAAAGTAGCTGTAATTAAAATGTTCAGCTTAACGTTAAAGCTCTGCACTGATATATGAGCGTCCGCAGTGACAGGCATTAAAAAGAAAAAGGCTACATCACTCGCAGCTCATCCTGTTGGGGTTGGCTTTCAGCTCTTGGCAGGGAACGTCAAGAAGATGGGCTGTAAAAAGCGCTGAAATAATGTGGAGGGTCGGCCTTAGCGGTGTCAGTCGGTTCACTGGCGCTTTCATGAGAAAGCAGATGACTTGACAGTGCAATGTGACGACCATCTCATCTGGATACTTGCATGCGTTTATACAGGAACTTTGACATGGTGATGGCAACTTGCTAATTCATGCTCTTGATCAGGACATCCAACAGCTGCTGTGCTCATTTCAGGAGTTTGTTCATAAAATCAAAAAGAGAGGCAAGAAGAAGACAGTTTCAGCATGGCATTTTCATTATACACACTGGAAGCTCAAATAAATATGTAAAAGTCATGTTCACTTGATCCGCATTAGGGATGCAAAGGGGTGGAAAATTTTCGGAAAATTTCCAGAATTTCTGGAAACTATCCAGGATTTTTGGAAACGTTCTGGAAATGTCAGAAAGTTTCTGGAAATTTACCAAAAATTGTTCACCCCTTTGCATCCCTAAACCTGATTAATGTAACATGTTCAAAAGTTTGGGGCCGGTATGAATTTTGTAATCAATGTTTTTAAAAGTCTCATGCTCACCAAGGCTGCATTTATTTAATCAAAAATACAGTAAAATAGTACAATTTAAAATAACTGTTTTCTATCCTAATATATTTACAAGTGTAATTTATTCCTGTAATGCAAAGCTGAATTTTTAGCGTCACATGATCCTTCAGAAATCATTCTAAATGCTGATTTGCTGCTCAAGAAACATTTCTGATTATTATCAATGTTGAAAACAGTTGTGCTGCTTAATATTTTTTATGGAAACTGTGGTGCATTTTATTTTTCATTATTATTTTATTAATAAAAGGTTCAAAAGAACAGAATTTATTTGAAATAGAAATGTTTTGTAACATTGTCTTCAAAGTCATTTTTGATCAATTCGTCCTTGCTAAATGTGTTCATTTTATAAAAATAATTAAAAAATGTTACTGACCCCAAACTTTTTGTAAACAGTAAAAAACCTCTTTTTCTAAGTCCCAGCAAGTGTTTATATTTATATTTTTCAATTAAGCACAAAGTGTAAGGACCCATAAAAGCCTTAAATTTATGTGCATGTAAACCTGGGTTTTTATAATGAGTGAGTTTGAAAGTTATTTTAGATTTTTTTTTTTTTTTTTTTTTTTTTTTTGATGTTACCGAGATCAAGCAAATAGTTTAAAAGTCAGGTAAAGGCCTTAAATGTTGTTTTTGTATCGAAATGTCAGTTTATTATTGTCAGTTACATAAAACTTAAAATGAGTCTATAATGAGCCAATTGTTTTATTGCATATTAAAGAAAAAAACACTTTGTAATTAAGAATAAATGTTACACGATTGGTTCATCATTTTGAATGATGATTCATCATGATTGAAAAAATACATTTAATTTGACAAAAGTTGGGCTAAAAGGACTAAAATGTTTAGCATGACACCTCAGGACATGTCAAGTATTTCATGTCAAGTACCCACATTCAAACACACTCGGTTGGAGTCCAATTGATTTCTGATGAGAAAATATCATTACACAGGTTTTTATCAGTCGAATATCATCTCAAACGAAATGCCACTCGCATGCTGTTTGTATACAGAATGCCAGGGGACGTGTTCCTCACTGCGCAAAACACAAACAGTGAAACATCACGCTGGGTAATCCCCCGTCCAATTAGCCAAATCCACTCCACACTTCTAATCTATAGCAGCATGAGAGGAGCGTATTAACACGTCCGTGCTCCTTCCCGTAGGGAGAAAGGAGTGCAAGAACAAATAGTCCTAATGAGGAGCTCTGACCTATACGAGTCTCAGATCTCCACACAGCTCGGCCTGCTAACACTGTTCTGAGGGGTCGTGGTGGGCCTCCGAACTTCACAAGGAATGCTTCAGGGGACGTGCTTTGCCAGCCATTTGATCAGACGCTAAGAAGGGTCACCAAAGCCGGCCCCATATGAAGCAGAGTGTTCGCATTTGGTATGCGGAGCCGAGAGCGAGCGGCTTGCATGACTGGTTCAACTGGCATTTGACATCACTTCCAAGATCTCGGGCTTCGGGGAAGGGTGAGCTGTAGACACAAGAGAAGAGGCTGTAAACTTTGTTTTCACTCTTACAGAAGTCGACAGTGCTTTGAGTGATGCCTTTTAGCTCTGTTGTAAATGCTTAGTTCGGGTCAACTCTTGAGGCAATGCAAAATACTGTTCGCAACCCATTTTACTTGTGCAGTGTGATGTATTTTTAAAGTCAGCATGAAATCAAAATTGACCGTTCTTTTTTTTTTTTTCTCTCTATGGAATATTGCAGTATTTATTATAAACTATTTATCCATGCACACCATTAAAAAAAAAAATCATGTGCCCTTATAATCTTTGATCAAAATAACTTCCCCTCCCTCTTACAGCGACACCTCAACTGTAAAAAAAAAGAAAAAAAAAAGAAACATTTACACTGTAAAATACAGTTTTCCATTGAAACAGTAATACACCATTAAAACAATGCATTCTGGGGAAGAAAAGAGGCATATTGGCTACTTCCTCGAAAACGGCAAATAATATTAACCAGATTGCATTGTAATATACAGAATGCTTTGTAATTTACAGAAGTAATATACTGTAGAACCAATGCATTACGATGACAAATAATATTACCCAGAGTGCATTGTTTTTACGATATATTACTGTTTCTATGGAAAACGGCATTTTCCTGAGTAAATTTGTTTCATTTTTTTACAGTTATTTTTTAGAGTGTGCTCTTCTCTGATGATGCGTTTACTGGCGTGAGGGCGGGGCAACTTGTCACTCCCATGAGATCCACCAATAGCAAACCACAACCATCCAATCAATTCCCACTGGACAAAACCAAGCCCCTCCCTACATTTGTTCTTGTTCCAGAAGCCGTTTCACTCAATGTCAGAATAGAAGACTATCGCAACTTCCGTTTCATTGACACAATCTGCATTGTTAAAAGCGCTATAGAAATAAATAAAGGCGACTTGACTTGACTTGACTTAACAGGATATTAAATTAGTAAAACTGGGATGTTTTATCTGTTTAGATGGGACCTTTTAGCTCATTTAGCTCTACGTGGTTTACAAAAAAATGATTATTCCATGCCCTTTACAGTCTTCTCTATAATGAAAATTCCTGTTATTCTAGTCATGCAATTCTTAACGTATCATTACGTACAGTAGCATAGGAAAAAAAAAAAAAAAACTCTACTGGGAATAAAATCATTATAAATTGGGACATGTCATCTCCTAAACTTTCTAATAGAGGGCAGTTGTGAGAGAATTTTGAAGGTTGAAAGTCGCATGTAGACCCGGCCAGCAATGATGGGTCCTGCTTGTATTCCCCTGTGAGAAAGAGAACTATCAGGTCTAAATGGTGCCGAACACATTTAGCACCACAATGATGGATTGTACCCACCAAACATTTTCTCCTATTTTAAGTGAAAAGGAGTCCAGAGGCTAAACTCCACTGGTTGATGTTACAGGCACATTTATATCTATTTGATATAAAACGGACAGTTCTGACCCTCTGATGAGACATGTTTAAAAAAAATGGAAAATAGCAAACACACCTATTGGAGTGATGTAGCCTATGATCGATCGAATCAATCAATCAATCAATCAATCAATCAATCTATCTATCTATCTATCTATCTATCTATCTATCTATCTATCTATCTATCTATCTATCAATCTATCTATCTATCTATCTATCAATCAATCAATCTAGCTATCTATCTATCTCTCTATCTATCTATATCTATCTATGTCTCTCTGTCATCTATCTATCTATCTATCTATCTATCTATCTATCTATCTATCTATCTATCTATCTATCTGTCTGTCTATCCATCCATCCATCCATCCATCTATATATCTATCTTAGGCTGTTGAATTATATTATATGCACCACATAGTGTCACTGTCCATTTTTCATAATCCAGAGTTGTTTTATTGTTTATAATAAAACTATTTATTTATGGAACATTGCTGAATTTTACATTTATGTATGCTACTATTGTCACATTGTATAAAAGCAATAAACCAGAGGCCGAACATTATTTTACCATGGGTTTTGAGCATTCTGCTTTGTTTACCACGGTAAAAAACACTGTAATGTGAATGCTCTTGTGGTTTATTAATTAATGTATTATTTTGTTTTATCGTAATTATTGGAGACTGGATACTTGAGAGGATTTTTGTTACTCTACCAAATTAGTTAATTTTGGTTTAGCTAAGAAGAGACTTGTAGTTCATTTCATAAATCATTTCATGGTTTTTTTCCTTCACTGACTAGATACTGAAATACTCTGAAATGTTTTTTTGAATTGGCGCAGTAATTATTGCGACGCGTTGATGCTTTTCCATGGAAAACGCAATGACAGCTGTTGTTGTCTAGACTGAGACGCCTGTTACAGAAAGTGTCCTGATGCTTTCTAAATGAGTGCTATGAATGAATAATACAGCAGCTTTCCTCTTTTCCATTCAGTTGACTGCAAATTTTACTCACCTTTATATCACCTTTATATTGTCCACATAAGGAATAAAAGTACAGGTTTGGAATGACATGAGAGTGAGTAAATGATGACAATATTTCATTTTGACTTTGCACTATTCCTTTAAACCACTCTAATACTTTAACACAGAACATCATGTCATTGAGAACGTCTGAGGAGCTGTAGATTTGCTTGTAACCCACATGTCGAACCGTGTACGGAATGATGCCCAGAATTCGGACACTGCTGTCTGGCTGTTGTCGAGCTCGGACTCGTGTTGAGCAATGGGGCCCAAGTGAATAACAGTTCCTGCCCTTAACTTATCCCTTCTGGCAGGCCTGTGCGCTAATGATCTGTGTGGCCGAACGGTTAGACGATCCGCAGCCTGTCCCAGTGCACATCGGTTGCCCAATATACAGCCACTCACTTACCGCTAACATAAGGCTTCTCTTAATACACAGCATGTATTTTAATACACCTTTGAAACATGAGTTGACTTATTTATTTATATGCGCACTTGGCACGCTCTCTACTGTCTGGGGAGTATTTCTATCTCTCTCTCTCTCTCTCTCTCTTAGAGGTGCAGCATCATCTAGTGGTCTTTCTGGAGAGAAAGGCTTGTGTAAATAAAATGTTTTTTTTTTTTTTTTCATTTTTACTTTAGTGGTGTTTATGCAGTAGTTTCTGAATACTTTTCTCAAATCTGTTGTGCAAATGTTAATCAAAATCCTTTGTTTGACTTTATAATTAGGTGTCTTTAAAGGTAGGGTAGGTAATTTTCAGAGAGGCTAGCTTTGAAACCATGAGATCGCACCCTCCCTGCAGAGCTTTACAAAGCCACACCTCCTCCAAAACACATGAACACTCACAGCGGGGAGCATACAAAAGAGAGAAGAGAGACGGCATTAAACTACCTCATGTCTCAAAGCACATAACATTACAATAATAATGAATGTAAACTACTTAAAGGGCACTGACCTGTAACGCCTGACTGCTACAGATTCATTTTGGCGTTGATAGTGTTGCCGCTCCGAGTATAACGTCACAGGTTTCCATCTTTTCCAAATTGCGGTAGCGATTGGATGAACATTTTATGGCCCTAATATATATATATATATATATATATATATATATATATATATATATATATATATTTAGACCACTTAGTTATTGTTATCAGGAGGTGAAGAGACTTTCAACCAGCATAAAAAAAAAAAAAAAAAAAAAAAAAAAATCCAAAACAAATCATCTACTCTGCCTTAACTACTATGTACTCACATTTAAATTAATCATTTGATACAATGCACGTATTGTGTATATACTTCTTTTTACATTGTACTTATATTTTTTTAAAAATGTAATTACAGCTGTAATTAATTTCTGTAATTACATCTATAATTAAACTCTTGACATTTCCCTTACACCTTAACCCACCCTAAAACCCACCCATACCACCAAACCTGTCCCTAACCTTACCCGTATCCCACCTCAATAGCAGCAAAAGTGTTTTGCAATACAATATGAACACAATAAGTTTTTTTTATGCAAGTACATAGTAGTTAAGGACACCTAATACAAAGTGTGACTGTTTTTGTTTCTGGGAAACTTATAAACTTGTCCCTCAAATCTGATTGGTTGAATGGAATGTTGTTCCAAGATCAACAAAGATATTGATCCAAGAACATGTTGAAATCAGGTTCTGCATCAAAGCCTACCGCTCCTGTGCTTTGACAGGGATGTGGTACACGAGCAGGACAGACCATTTCTTGTCTAATATCTTCATTTCTTCACCCAATGTTCCAAAGCAACTGACACTTGTTGTAAAATGTTTGAAGAGCAAATTTTATCTTCCGCAGGTGCAAGACATTTAGGCTACATTATTTGATGTTGCGCTGCCAGAGAAAGTGAGAATTTACAGCGTGTGTCAAATGCCCTACACAAATAAACTTGATGTGCTAGTAAAAAGGTATCTGTCCTACAACATTGTTCTACTTTACCACAGTAAAGGATGCAAATATAGTAATTAAAGTGAAGAAATGTTTATAATCCCCTGTGAAAGATTTAGTGAAGATTTAACAATAACTAATGGAATATTGTTAAATTTGCAGAAAATCGAGTGATCAATGGCTTAAATTTATGGGCTCATGTACCCTTCATTCAGCACGAATCCAAATGTTTCCATAGTTGTGATATAGCATTTAATTATTAGCATAGCATTACTAACTTGTTATTTCTTTCGAAAACAAAGCTTTGCGCTTTACTCGTGTCGTAATATTCACATAAAACAGCATTCACATACAAAAATGTGTTTTGGCGTACTATCGTTGTCACAGCCCTACAGTTTGCATAAGAAGGTTTTTATCAATGATTTACACAGAACTCTAAAACGACGCTGCTTGTGCAAAATGTACCAATTTATATAAGACAATCTACATAAAATGTTAAAATGATTAGTCATATACAGGATGCATCAGTTTATGCAATAATGGTATTAAAACTCTTGAAGATGTAACTTGTGCAAAATGTGACCATTTGTGAGGAAACGTTATACCAGCAATTTCATTCTAGCATGGGGCACGTAGACTTTATTTACAGTTAAATGTTTGAAATGAACTTTACAAATTATGGTTTTATTATTAATTTACACATATATATATATATATATATATATATATATATATATATATATATATATATACATACACACACACACACACACACACACATATATATATTGTTTTCTATTGCAAAATATGTTTTAGTATTACTTTAAAATCATAACTCATTTGTGAGAAGTAGCATTAATTTTTCTGTCATTTTCTTTAATGTCCTTTTTTTGACTTCGGTTGGGCAGTATTTTGTAAGGAGAAACTGATGGACAGTTTGTTTGTTACATAAGGTTAATCTAATCCCACATGTACTGGATCTAACACAAATATCGCACCTTTGCTGTAGATTTCGCTGTTTATCTCGACACCCTCCTAAAGCATCTATGTTAAGGTGTTAATATCAGCATACAGACTAACAGCTTATGAATGTAAACCAAACGTACCGCGTGAAACCGCTCCAGATCTCTGCAGCCCGTGCTCACGGATTAGCACTTCAAAAAGGGCGAAGCACCCTCCAACTCTGACACGCCGTCAATAAACAGTCTTTAATGTCGCGCCTCTGGCTGTTGCTGTTGACTCCGCAGATAACCTCAGCATCATTTAGTGCAGCTTATTTCTGCAGAATGTGACATCCGGCACCTTTTAATCCCATTATGTCATTATTGTATGTCAGAAACCTAATATACTCACATAGTGACACATACAGGATGTGTACAGGTTTCCTGTGCCAACAAGAATTAATGTCACTTTGCATGAGATATTTATGGCTAATTGCATAATGATTCTTCAAGGGCTCTGGCATTCATACATGTCTATTATCAGAAAATTCCTCACTGCAATGCAGTAAAATCCTTTCCTTAGCCAGTATTTTCGTTTTGTTTTTCAGTACAGATATCTAAGCATCCAAGATGAATTTACTCAAGGCTCAAAAAAGTCTCAAACAAATTTCTGTGTAAATGCATCATAAAAACACTTTGAAATTGATACCAACTTAATTGTATTTTTTGCAAATAAATAAATAAATAAATAAATAAACAATTTATGCAAGAATAGTTGTATAAATAATTTACAAAATATTGTTTATGTAATTTACAAATCACAATTTACGTAAGAATGATTTTATGAATAATTAACAGAACAATGATTTTTACGAATATATAAAACATAGATTAAGTATGTTTATTTCAGTCTTTCTTCATCAAAATGTCATGTTTAATTAAATGTTTCTTTGTAATTATTTGTGAAATTTATTAGCAATTTCTAAGTTAAATTCCTAATCCCACACTGTTTTTTTTTTTGTTTTTTTTAGTGTTAACAATGAGATTATGTGGTTTTTATAATCAATCACCACTGCTTTTGTCATTTTTTACAAGATGGACAAAATATTTCACCAAAAAAGTAATTCAGTTTAACCAAAATTTTGGTTTTACCAAATGATACATTTGGTTATACCGAATTACAATATTTTCAAACAGTGCTAACAGACTGATATCTAGCTAGCTAGTTAGCTTGCTAGCTAACTGGCAAAAGGACAATCAAACATTTTATAGTTAGTACAAGTTTTTAAAATATTACAACATATGTTTTATAGCGGTTGTACCGAATGACCTGATGTTTCGGGACATGTGTATGAGCAAGTGAAAACATGAATTTTTCAAATAGTTAAGAGAGAGTTAGTTACTTTGCTTCACGAGATGTCTGAATGATGTTACATCCTGTCACATGATATTGACCGCATGACTTGATCCAAAATGGTCCCTTTATATTGGTTACTCCAAATGACATCAATGAAATTCATTTTTCCAGACATTCTTTTTCATAACAAAGCAACGACTTCTACACATAATTTTAATACCATTTTGCACTATGTTGATATATGATGTTATAAAATCATGCCAGAATAAAAAATATATACATTTATTTCATTTTTTAAATATTTTAATCACAAATGAAATGGCTGTATTGGCCTTTGGACCGTTAAACCGAATGACCTTTTGACACTTCAAAATCTTTAAAATACCTTTATATGTACCAAAATATAATTAAAATCTTTTGGACTCAATAAAAGAGATCTAGTTGTACTGCATTACATATTTTGGATGTCATATCTTTTTTAATTATTATTATTATTATTACTGCCTTTGGACAGAAAAATGACCCGTCACGTCATTGACCTATGCAAGAATGTAAAAAAGATGTTAAGACTTTAGAGAATATGTCTATAAATTGAACTGAGAATTATACTGAAGCTCTTACATGTTAACATGAGTCAAGTGACAAGGCCACAATCACTGTTATATGGTAGGAGGCGCTATTATGCATCTTCTGAAAGAGTAGAGAATCTCCCGATCAAAACACAAGCGAAAAAGAAGCAGAAACAAGCGATAAAAGCATTGCTTGTGCGCACGATCATTAAACATAGCATATAAATCAAAACTGCCTAAATCATCGTTACCGAATGAAATGTTGAACCCATGAAGAGTTATAGTACTGTGAAGCTATGGAGGTGTTGATGGACTCGATTTGCTCCATGTATGTTTTGATCATCATTCTGAATCCAATCCAGATGAAGTCTTTCACAAAAACATGATTTTCTCAGCTTTTTGCTCTAAAGTTGCTGTTTTTAATGAAACTTGCCCACTTTCAAGCAATAAAATATTATAGGGGCCATGTTTGTTTTTGTTTTGTTTTGTTTTGTTTTGTTTTGTTTTTTTGTGTGAAAATGATCAAAAATGCTGTGGGTGGCTGGCAACTTAAAAAAAAAAAAAAAAAAAACGCTGGCGGGAAAGAATATGGCCGACAAACTGTGTTGCAGATATCTGCCATCAGATCTCCTCCTGCAGTCAGAACCCTGCACTGATAAGCATCAATCTGTTTGCTTTCTGGAGTGCGGTGCACTTCATTAATAAAATCAATCTGCACACGTCTGAAGCTCTGGGCTCTGATCTGATGATGTACTAGAAGGCAAGATTTTATCGACGATTCTGTAATGTCTCGGCACGAGCTAATTTCTCTTGCACAAAAGGCAGTATGAGTAGAATGTAGATAAATAATAGAATACACCCTGGATGAGTGAAGCCCATCTGGGGCCATTTTTCTTTGACCTAGAATGTACCCTTCATATAAAGCAGAATGTACAAGTATATTAAACTCTAAATATAAATAATCTTTTAAAGGAATCTGTTCATCTTTGGTAGCGTTTGTTAGGTTTAGCTACACAGGAATGGGGTTACTACAGTAGAGTGAGTTTTATTGTATTTATGTATTAGGTTAAAAATAAGATGGATAATTAGAATTAGGAGGTTGTTGAAATCAATAACCCAGTTATGTTTTATGGTCTATCTAGGAAAAAAATCAAACAGTCGAATTGCTTAGTAAAGAAACAGCACAGTCTTCTAAAAAAGCCACATGATTTGAAGAAGCAATCATGTCTTTAGCACAAACACTACAAAGTCTGTGAAACATACTATTATTCAAGCAATATCACACAAGTAAGAGTGCTCAATACAGCAGTTCAGGTTAATATTGAGTAACTTACAGTTTTGACATAATATCACCAGTTAGTTTGTATATTTTGCTACACCGTGGACTGTGCATCAGTAGCACAGCTACAACAGTAGCTGTGTTTCCTTCCTGAATGATTCAGCATTTTTTGAAAAAATCGATTGAATGAATGATTCAATGACTCACTAAAGGCAGCCAGTTTTGTCACTAAACTAATCTGTTTTTTGTTTTTACGAATCAGTGAAATGCTTCTCGCTGCGTCCGAATATGTCTACTTTTATACTATATAGTATGTGGAAAAAATATATTATGTACGAATTCAAAGTATTCATAAAACAGTAGGCGAAAAGTACCAGGATGACCTACTACTTCCGGAGAGATTCTGAAGTGCGCATTTAATGGACACTTTAATGTCCCATGAGGCCAAAGGAGAGGATTTGTGAATGGAAGTGAAGGATGCAACTGATGCCATAGGTCAACATGACGGCTGTAGTATGCAGTTTCATTCATATTACACACATTTAAATTATACGTATATAACACTTTTTTAACGGTCACAAAGTAAGTTTCAAACCAAATGTAGTGCCTAATATAGCGTATGTGATTTCAGATGCAGTGTCTGTTTTGTTCCTGAGTGAATGAAGTGTTTTGAACGAATCAGTTGAGTGATCAATGGCATGCTAATAATTTTAAATGGATCGTTGGAATGAATGAATCACTAACTCACTCAAAGACGTTCGCTTGTCGCCACCTACTGGTGCAACGATGCAACGAAGCATTGAAAAGATTGCAAAGCGCAATTTTTCAATTCGGACATTTCTTTGAATGTGCGAGACTTGCGATTCAGTAGCCGGTATAATTAAATACCTAGAAGAGAAGTGCAGTAAACTGTTTGATAATAATGAAATAATCACAATAAAATAATGTAATAACAAATACTAGTTTGCATTATACAGTAGCATAATAGACTGTTAGACGAATGGACCTGGAAACCTCACACATTCAAGTTACAAATAGCCATGCCCTCTTTTACATAAAAAATGAGATAGATCATTAGAATTAGGTGGTTGTTGAAATTGGTAACCCAGTTATAAGTAATAGTAATAGCGGTGCTTGCCTTAACAAGCACTTGCTAGCCAATAAATAGTAGAAATATTGTGCATGTCTAGAGAGTTGAAGACCAGCAACCATTTAATAAGACATGTTATGAGTGAAACAGACAACCAGTGACACGTCTAACAATGGACTAGACATTTATAAGCAATGTCCACAGATAAATCTTGGCATAATGCCTGCAAATAAGTCCAATTTATAAACCTCTCACTATGAGAAGTATTCCAGGTTGAGAAGAGATTCCAGCGATCCCGTTCAGCCAGTTTAAAAACAAATCTGGCCTTCTGGTTGGTACAGAAAATACCAGCACAGCTTAGTGGAGGATTAGACTTGCACCTGGTCCCCAATGAATTATCTAGCAGTGTTGAAACTGAAAAAGTGAACTGTGCAGCGAGCCAGAATGAGATTTCCATGCAAATTGTTGGCCTCATCTTTCCCCCCTTTATAATAATCCCAACCCAATCCATCACACAGTTCAAAATGTGCCTAAATCTTCATTCTCTTGTTGTGTGCTTGTGGTGTTGAATTTGCTAAACTGATTTTCTGTGCGTGATTCCAGGTGATCGACATTAAGGAGAAGCTAAAGGAGTCGAAGAAATTCTGGTCGTCGCTGCCAGACAGCATCTGTGCAGAGGACAAAGTGACTGACCCAGATGAGGAGCAGTGCTGGAACAGCCACACAAAGGGAAGGTACGGCGGTCACCTTCAGATACGTTCCCTTGGGTCGCAATGCAGATTGTTGTGTTTCAATGACACCTTCGATGGTAATTGTTTTAGCGATATTAGGTCATAGGCAAATACAAAACACCCTGTTGGCTCAATACACAAGGCTGGTGTGTGTCCACCCAACCAAAAATATTACATACAACTGGTGTAATTGTGTAATATCGACTGGTGGTATGAAAATAAAAATAATTATTAACATATGATTCCTAAAAACATGATACTTTGTTTAAATAAGAATCTCACATATTTAGTTAGAATTACTTTACTGAAGTAACTACCATGGTGAAGTTTTGCAAGAGGTGATGGCATAAACAGCGTGAGTAATTTTATAATTATAAATTATTGTGCAGCAAATCAGAATATTATAATGATTTCTGAAGGATCATGTGACACTAAAGACTGGAGTAATGATGCTGAAAATTCACACTGACAATCACATAATTTACATTTTTCAATATATTCAAATAGAAAGAAAATTCAAGTACATTGACAAGCTGTCAGTTGAGCACATTAATTTAGTGTGAATTATTTTTTGAAAAATGGTCCAAGGCTCAGAGAAAAAAAAAAAAAAAACTTGAGAATGCCCAAATATGTGTACATACACAAACAATTAAAAAAACATCACAGTGTGAAAACAGCCTTTAACACATTAATAATTTATGATTGAGAGACCTCTGGTTTTTATGAAAGCTTGTTTCCACCACTGAATAAAAAATGAAAAAAGGTAGTTGCGACTTTTTATCTCACAATTCTGACTTTTTTTTTCTTGCAATTGTGAGTTTACAACTCTCAATTCAGATTTTTTCTCAGAATTGGACTTCATAACTCACAATCGCAAGTTTATATCTCACAATTCTGACTTTTTGTGTACGAAAAAATATCAGAATTATGATATAATATTAATATTAATATTAAGTATTAGATATAAAGTTTTCACAATTCTGACTTTTTTCTCGCAATTTTTTTTGTATATCAAACAATTTTGACATTTTTCTCGCAATTGTGAGAAAAAAATCAGAATTGCGAGAAAAATGTCAAAATTGTTTGATATACAAAAAAAATTGCGAGAAAAAAGTCAGAATTGTGAAAACTTTATATCTAATACTTAATATTAATATTAATATTATATCATAATTCTGATATTTTTTCTCGCAATTCTGACTTTTTTTCCTGCAATGGTGAGTTTATATCTCACAATTCTGACTTTTTCTCGCAATTGCGAGTTTATATCTCACAATTCTCACTTTTTTCTCGCTATTCTGATTTTGTATATCTCGCAATTCTGACGTTTTTCTCACAATTCTGACTTTTTTCTCGCAATTCAGATTTTTTTTATATATCGAACAATTTTGACATTTTTCTTGCAATTCAGATTTTTTTCTCACAATTGCGAATTTATATCTCGCAATTCTGACTTCCTTTCTCAGAATTACAATTACAAGTTTATATCTCACAATTGTGAGTTTATATCTAATAATTAATATTATATCATAATTCTGACTTTTTTCCTTGCAATTCTGACTTTTTTCACGCAATTGCGAGTTTATATCTCACGATTCTGACTTTTTCTCACAATTCTGAGTTTTTTCACGCAATTGCGAGTTTATATCTCACAATTCTGACTTTTTTCTGGCAATTCTGATATTTTTATATCTTTCTCAATTCTGACTTTATCACTATTCTGACTTTTTTCTCGCAATTCTGATTTTTTAAAATATTTTGAACAATTTTGACATTTCTCGCAATTCTGAGTTTATATCTCACAATTGCGAGTTTATATCTCATAATTCTGATTTTTTTCTCGCAACTCTGACTTCTTTTCTCAGGATTGTGAGATATAAACTCGCAATTGCGAGAAAAAAATGAGAATTGCGAGGAAAAAGTCAGAATTGTGAGTTTATGGCCCGGTTTCACAGATGGGGCTTAGACCAGGATTAGGCCCTAGTTCAATTAGGGCATTTAAGTAGCTTTTATAAATGTACCCTAGAAAAAAAACATTACTGGTGTGCTTCTTGAGACAAAACAATGGCACTGACATATTTTAAGATATGCCAGTGCAAGTTGCTTTAAGTTAAAACAGCTCAAACATGCATAGCTTAAGCCTTGTCTGTGAAACCGGGGGAATATCTCGTAATTCTGAGAAAAAAAGTCAGAATTGTGAGATAAAATTCTGACTTTTTTTCTCGCAATTGTCACAATTATCTTTTAAATTGTTTTATTCCCTGGAGAAAACAAGCTTCCATAGTTTTACAGTAGCTCATTCCTTCAGTTCATTTCTGCTCATGGGCATCTAATAGAACACGCCATGATGTCTGTCACTCCGTCTGCCCGCCTTTGACAATAAGCCAGACGGCTTGGCAGAAAACCCATTCACTTTACAGCCCTCCACAAGTGAGAATATCAGCAGATGGTGCAATATAAGATGCGTTTCATTTTCTTTCCAAGCGGCCTCATCATGTAAATGACCCGTATTGGGTAAAGAGGGTTTTTTTTTACCTAAAAGACAAACTAACATAAATGATAAGACTTGGTGGAGCTGAAATGCATGTGATGTTTTTTTTTTCTTTTTCCAATATTTGTCAGATCTGTTCTCCACGAAGTACAACAGTCTCATTATTGGCTAATTACTGCTTTAAAACCACACGGTTTGCATTTGAATAGGAGCAAATTTGTGATGGCGCAACCCGGGAGCATTCAACAAGTTTCATTTATTTTTCCACAAAGCACCACCTGAAATATTAATTAGGCACAAACAATTACCTCTTGCTAAAGCGCTTATTAGGAGATTAGATCTCAATTGAGTTCGTTGCATGCATAATGCTGCAACATGTGTTCATACTGACTTGCAACGTTCAGATAAAGAGGCAGAAATTCAGAGAAGGGAAAAATGATATATGCAATTAATTCAGTGTGAATCACAGACAAACTTCATTATGTAGATCATTTCAGTCTTCTCCAGTTCTGCCTCAGAGTAAAAGGTAATGATTGTAAAAAAAAAAAAAAAAAAAAAAATTTTAAACTTCATCAGGGTTATTATTGTAACTGAAATTAAAATGAAATCTGAAAATATAAACAAAATGAAATTCAAAATATTAATACAAACTGTAATATTATCTCAATTCTAAAAAAAAAAAAAAACACTGCATTACAGTTTATTTTATGCAAAAACTAGTTGCATAGTGTTTGGTTTTTATTAAGCATTCATTACATTTAAAAACATTTATTTGAATACATTCAATACATTTAAAGTTTGAAAATCTCTTATTGATATTGTTCGTATGTTGAACCATTAATAATCAAATTTACGTTGACGTCATTACAATATTTGCATACTACATTGTGGATGGTCTTCCATTTATTTTCATATTGTATTTTGATGTCTTTCTTGTAATTATTGAACAAAATATAGTCTATTATTAGTCTTTTTAGTCTTTTATTTCTAAAAAATAATGCGTTAACTCGTACGCAACTGACAAGAAATGGAGTGTTTCGCCATTGACTTTTTAAAACATTAACGATATTTATTAGCTGATTTGCAAGCACAGCATTCCCTGCAAGAAATACAGATCTAGTTGTAACCTTTACAACCAAGGTGATTTTTACACTATAGGTGAAAGTGCAGATTGTAGCTTATTCCTGTTATACAACACAGGGCGACGCAAAAACGCTGACTTTCTGATGCACATAGTGCAAATGAATATTGCAAATGAAGTCATTCTGCACACGATGTAGAGCTGCAGGGCATGTTAATGTGAATGTGAAAGGTGCTGATCCTGCTAAAGCGACTCCTGATGGGGTCATGGTTGAGTCAACAAACAACGCCTGCTCATGTGACCATCTGCAAATGCTGTGAATTCATTCGTGTTTGAAGTTTTATCATAATAGTGTGAAGAAAATGAATTTCAAAAGACGTGTTTGGATAAATTATGAGTTTTTAATCAAATATAGATTATACCAAATCACAGATTCAAAAAAAGAATCATTTATGTGTTTCTTGAACCCGAACTGTCAAAACATTTTAATAAAATATTCCCACCTGAAAAATCCTCCAAATTTTTGTTTGCTACTTTCCAGATATTTTCCTGAAGTTGTAAAAGACGGCCTTACGAACCAGCTCAGTAACCCAGAGGTGGAAGTGGACATCACAAGACCAGACACCTTCATCAGACAGCAGATCATGACCCTGCGAGTGATGACCAACAAGTTACGAAACGCCTACAATGGCAAAGACGTCTACTTCCAAGACTCGAGTAAGTCGCTTGCACAAGTAATCTCTGTTTCTGTCAGTAGAGAATATTAGTTTATGGATAAGCAGAGGGTCTGCTGTATGTGCAACTACTGTAAAACAGTACAACTGACTGTTTCTGATGTTCTGGTGTTCAAGAAATATATGAGGGATTTTGTTCTCCATCCTAATCCAGGAATATGCACATCTTCAGGTAAAATGTTTGCTGGGTTTGGAGTTGATCTGGAGTAACCTACTCTCACTGACCACTTTATTAGGTTCACCTTGCTAGTATTGGCTTGGATCTTTTGCCTCCAGAATTGCCTTGATTCTTTGTGGCATAGATTCAATGAGATTCAACAAAAATGTTTCATTCCTCAGAGATTTTGTTCCACATTGACCTGATAGCATCACGCAGTTGCTGGACATTTGTCAGCTGCAGATCCATGATGCAAATCTCCCGTTCCACCACATCTCAAAGCTGCTCTGTTGGATTGAGATCTGATGACTGTGGAGGCCATTTGAGTATAGTGAACTCGTTGCAATGTTGAAGAAACCAATTTAAGATGATTTGGGCTTTGTGGCATGGTGCGTTATCCTGCTGGAAGTAGCCATCAGAAAATGAGTACACTGTGGTCATAAAGGGATGGATATGGTCAGCAACAATTGGTCCAAAGTCTGTCAAGAAAATATCCCCCACACCATTACACCACCAGCAGCAGCCTGAACCATTGATACAAGGCAAAATGGATCCATGCTTTCATGTTGTTTACGCCAAATTTTGACCCTACCCTCTGAAAGTCGCAGTTGAAATCCAGACTCATCAGACCAGGAAATGTTTTTCCAATCTTCTATAGTTTCCTGTTCTTAGCTGACAGGAGTGTCCCCGGTGTGTCTTCTGCTGCTGTAGCTCATCTGCTTCAAGGTTGGACGTGTTGTGTGTTCAGAGATGCTCTTCTGCAGACCTCGGTTGTAACGAGTGCTTATTTGAGTTACTGTTGCCTTTCTATCAGCTCGAACCAGTCTGGCCATTCTCCTCTGACCTCTGGCATCAACAAGGCATTTTTGCACACAGAACTACTGCTCACTGGATATTTTCTCTTTTTCTGACCATTCTCTGTAAACGCTAGAGATGGTTGTGCGTGAAAATCCCAGTAGATCAGCAGTTTCTGGAATACTCAAACCAGCCCATCTGGCACCAACAACCATGCCACGGTCAAAGCCGTTCAAAGCCACAAAATCACCTTTCTTCCCCATTTTGATGCTAAGTTTAAACTTTAGCAGACCATCTTGACCATGTCTACATGCTGAAATGCAGTGAGTTGCTGGCATGTGATTGGCTGATTAGATATTTGTGTTAACGAGCAGTTGAACAGGTTTACCTAATAAACTGGCCAGTAAGTGTATATATAGGGAATTCTAGAACTGACCCTTTTATCCAAAGCGATTTGCATTGCATTCAAGGTATATTGAACCCATTTCCTTTGCGTTGCTAGTTACAGAAACACAAAATGCAAAGATGTGAGTCATTTGTGTTTGATAAGGCTTTACTTGGATCTAGCAGCCACACAGAACACCCTAGCAACCACTTAGAACACCTTAGCAACGCCTTGGCATTGTGACGGTGTGTTTTGCACAAGCAATTATCACTCTCAAAATTCAATTTTTTTTTAAATAGTTAAATAAGTCAGCAATGTATAACTTCTAGGCTATATTAGATTGTGTAAGTTGCAAAAGCCCATATACGAGTTTGTGTTTTCTTTTTAGCACAATATTGTGATATACAAACAACTCAAAGGTGAAAAAGTCACCAAGTTGAGCTGTTTGAGTGCACCGCTCTTTTCTCAAGGAGAAACATTAGTATTTAAGACATGCAGCATACATTCTGTTATTGACACTTATTTTGGTTTCGACCTACTTAAGATCTGACTTTTTTAAAGGAATAATGCATAGATGAAAATAGATTCAATTGCACAGATAAAAATAAGCTCAAACTGGCATGCACATTTACACCCTTCTTAGATGCAAAACTCTCCAGCATGTGTTATTCCCTGTAAGGAGGCCAGCCCATCCCTCACACGGCCGCCGGCTCCATTAATCATACGACGGCGTCAGAAAGCGTCACACGCTGTCTAGACCCTCTGTCAGCGTCAGTGAAATGAAATCTCTCGTCTGTCAGAAACAGAGAGCCGGGCGGCACTGACACCAACAGGAAGCTGAATTATGATAATGGAGTGTCGGGTCACATACTGTATGATGCAGGTCCAGAAATATGCCTGTCCTCAGGTGCCATTTATGTTTGCAGGGGTTTGAGTTGATCTGGAGTAACTCTAAACCTAGGCTATTTGAGAGCCCACTAATAATTGTTCAAGAAATTAATTCAGAAATCTATGAAATAATAATTCAATAAATACAAATAAATAATATCTAAAAAAATAAAATAAAAATAAAAGCATTAAAAATAAATTAATACAATATTAATTTTAGTAATTGATCATGTATAAATAATAAAAAAAATAAAATGCAATTATTAAGCCCTCTAAAACATGTTAAGTAATATAAATATAATTTAAAATATGATATTAATATAATATAAAAATACAAAAAATAATGTAATATATAATATGTATAGTAATGGGACTTATATAAAATATATAAAAATATATAAAAAATAATAATAAAATAAAAAGCAAAAAATATAAACAAATATGCAAAATAGAGAAAAATACATTAAAAAGACAAAGAAATGATAAACAAATGAAAATGCAGTCATTAAGACATTTATAAACAAACATTAAGCGTAATATAAGTATAATACATACAAAAATAACGGAACTTTTAAAAATGAAAAGCAATATTTCATATCATTAACCCCAAGTGTCAACATTGGGAAAACAGTGAAACATTTCCTAGTGAAGATTAGATTAGATATTTCGGTAAGCTGCAATCAGTACTTATGACAATAAAGTTGACTAACTTTCCTTATATTTTTATTTGCCAATTTTGAACTCTTTCCCCACCAGCCTTTTTTTTTTCTTTTTCTTTTTTTTTTTTTTTTTTTAAGTTGCCAGCCACTGCCAGAGTTTTTGACAGTTTTCACAAAAATTGTTATACATTTGCTATATTGCATGTTCAGATATTCATACATCAAAAGAAAGAACAGAGCCTCTGCTTAAAAAAAGAAAGAAAAGGTTTTATTCTAGCTCCATGCATTCTTGTAAATCAACACTTGAATGGGTAATTTTCATAAAAAAGCAACATTTTGAACAAAAAGCTGAGAAAATGCTGTTACAACGTGCATAAGCAATGCTTTTATCGCTTGTTTCTGCTCTTTTTTGGGGGTTTGTGTTTTGATCCGGAGATTCTCTACTCTTTCAGAAGATGTGTAATAGCGCCCCCTACCGTATATAACAGTGAAAACACAGAAAGCCAAAAATTCCAAGTGGTACTCACTGCATCAAATGATGTCCAACTCCTCCTCTCTGTAGGTCCAATGGGGTGGGAATAGTCCAGCTTCACCTCTCTAGACATCTAATGGCGTGGAGGGATAGTTGTGGGGAGGGTTAGGGTAGGGTTGGATATTCTAGCTCCACCCATTAGGCCCAAATTATATTCGCTTCTCCTCGCTGGAGGTCTAGCAGGGAGGAGCTAGACATAAGCTCCACCCATTTGCTCTGCAGTAAGCAGCTTCTCAAAATTTCAGTCAATGGCAGGGAAAGAGTTAATTGTACTGAACCTGTTCTGATCATTTTAGATGGCACATGTTATTCCTGTGCATTTCTTCTGACATTTCCTCGTATTTCTTTGCATCAGGTGATGAGGAGAGCGGCTCAGGTAGCGGAAGCGGCTTCACAACAGAACCTGAAGTGATCCACACAGAGCCCCCGATGTTGGAAGCAGACAAAAGCGACCCACAACCAACGGCAGGCGCTGCCCAACGGCAAAAGCCTTCATTGCAGTTACTAGTCGCCGTAATGGCCCTCACATCGCTTCTGCTGCTGCGGTGGAGATAATGGCAGTAGGGGGCACGCAGCCACACGGACATTTAAGACAGACACAGTGTCGCTCACGCTGTTAGCCTTTCCGTAACTGGACTGGACGTTTTCCAAAAAAAAAAAAATATAAAGAAAAAAGCCCATGAAAAAAAGGAGAGCAAGCTAGCTAGCTAAACGTAAAGAGAACAAGTGAGTGTGTGAAAGGAAGAGCGAGCTCAAATCTTTGCATCCTGCTTTTTCCAAAGAATGCTTGGTGCAATCAGAAACAGCTTCTCTTTTGGCCAACTGCTCTCATTTCTAAATGAAGTTACTTTTCGGATGAAAAAAAGTGGTTGCCGTGAAAATGGGACCACTTTCCACATAGCTCTTTCGGAAAAGAATGGGAAAATATAAAAATATATTTTTGTTTTCCTTTTATACTGCATAAAATGAGACAACAAAATACGCTCTGGTGTTTTCTCGCCCCTCCCGAATTCATTGTACGATAAAAAAAAAAAAAAAAAAAAAAAAAAAAAAAATACAGGCATTATAAAGAAAAAAGTAACAACATAAAATCTATATGAATCAATTTGTTTATGTACCACTGTGAGAATGCATGGGGAGGTCATGAGTAAATGTTTTTAACTGTGATTTTCACACAATTTTAATGCTTTTTCTCTTTTTTTCTTTTGTTGAAGTGATTTTTTAATGTTATTTGCTAAGGTGGCGATTTGAGGTCATTTTATAAGACAGTTTTAGGTGAGCGTTAAAAGAGTCTGGTCGAGTTTCCCGAGGGCTGCTCCTGCTTAATTCAAACTAAATGATCCATATCTTAATATATAAAGGTTTAGTTATAAAATGTTTTCTTACAGAGAAAGATTTATTTATATTTCTAATATAATTATATATTTTGGCTTTACCAGTTAGCAACTTTTATTCAAAAGCACATATCTAACAAAATAGCTCTTGCAAAGATGTTTTTTGCCCTTTTCAATGCAAACACATTCATTTATTTTACTAATATTTCCTTTTCAATCTGGATTTAGATGTACCCAACAGACTTGCCTGATGAGTCTGAAATTTTAACTTAATGAAACAATTTCCTTTGCCCCATATGTAATTCTGATTTGGGAAAGTTTCTAATCAAAAAGTCTTCGGAAACACCTAAAGCCAGTGTTAAACGCGATCTGAGTCATGTTCCTTACGCTCATTTATATACTTATCATTTTAATCAATTATGTATGCACAACCCTCATTTACTTATCAACAGCTTTTTTTTTTCTTCATTTTTCTGTCTTTATATGTAACTCACCTTATCAGCGTTTCACGTTTTTTGCATAGACAATTACAAAATTATTTTGTTGTGAATCAATGGGCCTCATTCATGAAACTAAAGCAGGTTAATTTTGCAGGTAATTATTCTAAAACAGTGTTTCCCAACCAGGCTGCCGCGTAAAAAAAATATTTTTAAATTGCTACAAAATATATATATATAGTTTTCAGGCCACCAAAACACCATTGTCGTGCAAATGAACGGCCAAAACGTATGAAGTTTTCTGTTTTTAGTTGAAAACGATGTCATGTAAAAGTGCGCACACATAAAACCGCCTCTAAAACAGCTTGTGAGTGCCAAATTTATTCCTTTTTCATGGTTTGTTGCACTTAAACGGTCAAATACACACAAAAATATTGTCACATTGTCCGTTTTGCCGAGTATTCACATAAACACAATTGATTATGTACTAAATGAACAAACAGTTGAGAAAGAAAACGCATGTGTAACAGTATATTGGATCCATGCGTCAGGTCTTAAAGTGACAGCAGCCTAATATACCTGCTGCTGTCTGTGTTTTTGATGTTATTTTACATTTAATTACTTTAGTTTCTAGTATTTCCTACCTGAATAGCCCTACTGCTGTTAAACCTACCTGAAAAACTTAAAGCAATTAATTTAATTTGTTTCTCAAATTAGATAATATTTCATAAATCTATATGACAGTATACACGGTGGTTCTTCCTACTTTTCAAGGTATCATATCGAGGTTACAAATTCCAGTATCGTGACAACACTAGTGTAGGGTGCCACAAATTTTTTAAAAAAAATCCAAAGGGTGCTGTGACTGAAAAAAGAAAAAAAAGGCTTGGAAACACTGTTCTAAACTATATAAAAATATCTAAAATGTTTATTGCAACATGCACAAACATTTTTTTTGGTTTTATTTAAAAGTTTATTTGTATTTTATTTAAATAATTTGTAAGCATTCTTATGAAATTTGCTGCATTGAATTGAATCAAACTGCATTAGATTTTTTTTTTTTTTATGAAAAATTTACACTGAAATCTGTTTCACGAATGAGGCCCAATGAGCTTTGAATGTTACAAGGGCACTTTCTTGATTTCACTTGTATCTATAGTTATGAATGTTTCTAATCCAGTGCAATTCAAATCCAATGTACACATTGAACAAACTGACAGAATTGCCAGTTAAATGGCTCAGACCTCCCGTTATGAATGCTGGCATGTGTTAATGTATCTTTTAATGACAGCCTCTCCAAACAGCTCATGATTTATGGAAGGATGCCATGCATTCATCCAGAGCCATAAAGCTATGCGTTACAGTATGTTCAAAGCCGCCTGCTAAAAGACTTTTTTCATCATTGAAATGCAAAGACGCTAAAAGATCCCTCTAATGTCCTCTTTTCAGAGATGCGTGAAGGTGGAATTGAAGCATCAGTGAGAACGGGTGGCGTGTAGAATATAGACACACAAACAGCTTTGAAAATGAAATGTGGAAGAGAGAGAGACAGTCCAGTGATGCTCTAGTGCATCTGGTTTTGAAAGCAGGACAGGTAGCAGAAGACAATGTGCTTTTTGCTCATGCCTGGGTACTTTTGTCTTCCCAGAAAGGCTCAAAAAGCACCTCGGTGGGTTTTGGAAATGAGAAATTCAGTGAGCCAAGAGAGAGGGCGCACTGTGGAAAGGTCAAACATGCCGCTGTGTCGTAAAGTCAACATGAAGTCAGATCTTGAATCCTGTTCTCTTTTTCAAATATGTTCCTACTCTCTTAAAAATAAAGGTTTCAGAATGGGGATTTGTAGTGATGCCATAGAAGAACCATTTTGGGTTCCCCAAAAACTTTTCATTGAACAGTTCTTAAAACAACCATTTTTTTCTTAGTGTGAATAACATTTAAATAATCTAAAAAAAAAAACCTTTTCCACTTAAAAGAACCTTTTGTGCAATAGAAATGTTCTATGGATGTTAAAGGCTCTTTATGGAACCATCAATGCCAATATAGAGCCTTTATTTTTAAGAGTGTAGATGAAAAAAACATTTTTTTCTCATTGAATATGAACATTACAGAAGTTAAATGGGTCATTTCATCTTGACTTTAAGTGTAAGATGGGAATTAAAAAGAATGCAAATGAAATGCAGGCCCATATATGAACCCATATATGTATTGTAACCAAAGTTATAGTACTTATCTATTCATTGTTGCATTGATGCATTAAAACAGATGACAAACCACCAATTTCAGATGTAACAAGAAATCTGCAAATATTGTAATGCATTTTAACTTTGGCTATTTATGAGGTTCCTAATTTTCTCAAAGAGACTGAAAACAGTTAGTTTGAAGATTCAGTCTCTCTAAACCCCTCCTTTCCGCAAACCTACTCTGATCTGATTGGTCAGATGGCCCAGTCTGTTTTGATTGGTCGGCCGCTTACAGCGTGCGTCAGAAACAAAACAGCCATTAGCATATTTGAACTTCAGCTCCGGATCTTCCTTAGTGCTTCATACACAGTGAGTCCTCGTGGATTCGCAGTGCTGAAAACAGCATCTTTTCGACATGTAGACAACATGAACCAGACTCTTCCAGTCTCAGCTATAACTACAGTGTTTGAGGGCAGGGCAAAGTAGATTAGGGCAGCCAATAAATTCGTACGCGGGCAGCCAATGAAGACCATAGACTGGCATTATGCAAATTTGTTACATTGTTATGTAGGTATGTGACAAGAAGTGAGACTGGAATTGCTGACGATTTGTTTCATTAGTTCAGAATTGATTCTTTCTTTCAGGTGACAATAACTTTGTGTTGGGCACTTTTATTTAAAACTTTGCAGACCTTTTACCTTTACAAACAGCTATATTATATGGAAGCTTGTTTCCGCCATGAAATAAAAAAAAAAAAAGGTAATTGTGACTTTTTATCTCACAATTCTAAATCTTTCAGAATTGCAAGCTACAAAACTCACAATTGCGTGATACAAAGTCAGAATTATGAGGCATAAAATCAGAATTGTGTGATATAAACTCGCAATTGCAAGAAAAAAAGTCAGAATTGTGAGATAAAAAGTCCTAAATTACCTTTTTAATTTTTTTTATTTAGTGGTGAAAACAAGCTTCCATAATATTACACACTACATGAAAGGTAATATTCAAAACAGCATAATGGGGCACTTTAAGTAAAGTGTTACCAGTATACATCATGTCAACTTTATTTCAAGAAAGACAAAAGTGAAGAATCCTCAAAATTGGTCGAGGGTCCCAAAAGAGCTGGTCGCAATATTGATCACAAATGGGCATGTTAGCGGAAAAACTGGGACGTTTTAGCTCTGTTTTCTCATCCATTGCCCTCCATTCTTGTGCGCTCCTGTCAGAATCTGAAGACGGTGTTGTTGAAACGAGCATGTCATGTAAAACTTTTCCTAATAGCTTGCGTGTTTCTACTTGTGGTCTGAATGTATTTGGCTTTCCTCTTTTGTGCGGAGATAAGATTGATTAAAAAGGAATCAGCTATTTTGTTGGTCTTGGAGGATGCGAAGACTAATTAGTCAAATGGTTTTTATTTTTTTATGTTTTAATGTGTTTGATGAATTGAAGGATACAAACCAGATCCAAGCACTCAGAGTGAACCTGTTTCTATAGTTCTTTATTTTTAGTTTCTTTCCACATTGCACTTTGAAATTGAGTTCCACATTTAGATCTTTATATGAGTGACAAAAACAAGACAAGAAAAAAAAAAAAGAAAAACGTTTACATGTAAACAAGTACAAGCCATGTCAAATACATGTTTGAGAAGATTGTGGTCTGAAAATGAACGTCGTTTCTACTGAAGCACGCTGCTTTGAGCTACTATAGGTGAAGTTTTAATGCGACGTTTATGTCGTGCAAGCAGACATGCCTTACAGTTTGTTTGTTTTGTTTTTTTAAGAAAAAAGTACTAAATGGATTGCATATTTGGATTTTGTTACTCTCTCTTATATACAGACAAGTGATGAAGGGGTGCAAATAAACATTTTATATGAAAAAAACATTGGTTGTCATTTTGTGTTCTTTCATCACATGCATTTTCTTATCATCAATTAGCTATTTATACAATTCATGCAACCTTGAAGTTAAAAATAGATCAATTATTTAAACGCATCATTACTCAAGCATTCACTCTGCGGATCAAACCAGATTTTGATAAAAATGCTGATGCAATCAAATTTAGTGTGAAGGAAGGAAAATCAATCAAGGCTTTAAGGAATAATTCCACGGATAAGAAGTGGTTTAATGGGCAATCTGAATGAAAATGCATGATGGGATTATAAATATGATCAACCTGAGGTTCTGTGAATGAGTGAGTCCAAATCATTGAGGGGATGAGTCATCAGACTGATTCACCAATTGAGTCGATTGATTCATTAGCAAGAAGTTCACCAATCGAGCGATTTGGTTGCAGATTAGACCATTTATGATTGTTTTTGTGTGTAGTCAGTGAGAACAACACATTAAGAAGTCTTCACCATATTTATTTCCAATATTATTTTGCAGCGCCCAGCCTCTCTCTCTCTCTCTCTCTCTCTCTCTCTCTCTCTCTCATTGCACACAATTCACCAGCTCAACTCTGCTAAAATATAAATATATATATATATATATATATATATATATATATTTGTACTGCAGATTCAAGAAACGCTGCTGTAACCACCTATTCAAGTTTTAATGAACCATTTCTCATAAAACAATTTACTGGAAGACCTTTGGTGATGTGATTTCTTCGCTCATATGGGAGGGAAATAAAATCAGACAAACTGCAAATTTAGATCAGATTAGATTTATGTGGATGGGCACTAACTGATGTTTTTATGCACATAAACGTAGCTGTAATTATGAAATGTTTTTGCATATGTAGGATTCATTGTGGAAACATTTCAGTAAGTTTACACAGTATATAATACACTGAACTGCTGTGCTGTACCCTACAATATACTGTAGGTGTGCATGTTGAAGATCTTGCTGCAGAATACACTTCATTGGGTTGAAAAATGTTTCTTCATTGGTAAACTCAATACCCAATCATTCAGAAACCTAAACTAACATTTCAGATGACTGATTTGCAGTTAGAACAATAAACACTTGAAACACTCCCTAGGAGCTTGTAAACGATCTTTATGCTGACTGTTATTTGAGATCTGATTCATGTGAGCATTTGAATTTTTTTTTTTTTTTTTTTTTTATGAGAGTTTTGGACTCAAGGAGAGATCATTATATAGAAGCGGCTCTCACAACACACATTTTTGTATTCATTCGGTAGGTGATATAAATTTGAATATTTATGACACCAACTTGAAAGCTGCCAGGATGAATCTCACGAACTTCTAATGCAGAATAATACTGTAATGATGATGATGTTTTTACCTGTGGATCCACCAAAACAATTTGGTAACACTTTACAATAAGGTTTCATTAGTTAACTTGAGCCATTAATGAATAATACTTGTACAGCATTAGTTAATGCACTGTGAATTAACATGAACATTTTTATTAACTAACAATAACAAAGGTTAATAAATGCTGTAAGAATATGTTTCTCATTGTTAGTTCATGATAAATGAATTAACTAATGTCTAATATTAATCAATGTAAAGATGTATCACCAAATGGAACACTGATCACTGTAATGGTGACGTAAAACAAGAAAGTGCATCCATCCACATTCATCCATCATAAACATACTCCACACAGCTCCGGGGGGTTAATAAAGGCCTTCTGAAGCGAAGCGATGCGTTCGTGTAAAAAAAATATCCGTATTTAACAAGTTATGAAGTAAAATATCTAGCTTCCGTTAGATCGCCTTCCATATTCAAACAAATAAATGATGATAAACAATAAAAAATAATATTTTAAATACCATAAATAGAAATGTAAAATAATAATGTTATACTTTTCTTACTAAAAACATGACAATTTAAGAGAAAAAAAGGATCACTAATTGGGTGTCTTTCTCCGAGTTTTTTCATTTAACTCAAACTCTCAGGAAATGAAACTAAAGGCAATGACTCCTCGACCCCCGCATCTCATTATTTCCCAGCACACGCTGCAGCTAATGACCTCACAGGTCAGCAAATCATCAGGTGCGAGAGGCCATCTGAATATTTGATGCCATAAATTGAAATTCCAGTTGAATTATACTAAGCGTTACTCTGGAACACCCCAGTTTAAAATATTAATGATATAATTTCCTTTTTTAACAGACCCCATGAATGAGTCACACTGAATATACGCTCCGTTTGGTCTTGTAATAAAATTCTGAACACATAAGCTCTGATCCAAACCCTAGTGCACTAGGCAGGTTCACTTCAGGAGTGCTTCTGTGCCGTCTAGGTAGGCAGATCACTTGATTTAGGAACAGAACTAAAGTCTAGAGTGAGCCAATATCCCATATGATGGCAAAAATATTGTTAGACATTAAAATAAATTGCTCAAAGAATGTCATGCATTATGTTGTTGCTGTTAGGCAACATAACTATGACTTAATCAGGAGTTACAGATACTTGGCAACCGTACGAGAACTGCACTCGTTTGATGATTCCCAGTGTGTTCGTCCCTGCAATCTGCTTTCCCTCAATGATTTTCCGGGTATAACATGTATGGCATGCCAATATTACTGCCTTTCCTTTTTTTAAAAAACAGACACCATTCCAGTACATTTATATGCCAACTCAATTTATTTAAGAGATAGTGGGCGGTAAAAAGGGAAGGGCACAATATTAAGGATATTAAGGTCAGAATGTACAAAGTAAATGTGCTCTTTCATAATACCCTTCATTTCTAGACTAATTGGGAATGCCCTTTGACTTACAACTAATAGCACAGGGATACCGGAGAGACAGTAATTCCCATGGAAATAAGGGAACTCGTAATAAAATTAAATCTGAGTTTTCAATTTTCCATTCCCATCAGAGTTTACAAACTAAATGGGTTCTTGATTCCACATGCAGGCTAATGAATTTCCAAAATAAGTTAGAGAGGGAGGGGAATTGAAATACGGATGTTTCCCCACTGGAAGAATGTTCCATATAAACGTGTCCTTGTTTTATCGTACAGGAAAAACAATTTGGAGGAAATTCATCAGAGGTCAGAGATGATCACATCTTTGGTTGGTAAACAAACACATATTTGTGAAAGAAAAGCCTATAAACTGATGTAAGCAATTATTTGTGAATAATCTCTTGACTGTATTTGTAGTTACTTGTAATGTGCTGTACATTTATAATAAAACACAACATAAAAAGGAACAGAAACTCACATTTACATTACTGATAACAAAAACAATAAGAAATATAATTATTTAAATGAAATAGAATCAAATGTCACACAGGGATTTTTGAGAACACCCTTTCATATGCACAATAAAATATACTTTGATGAATCTGGTAAGTAAATAAGTGAATAAATAAACTTCTTATGCTGTTATACTCATTTTAAGTTAACTTATTCTACTTATTTTCTGACAACTTAAATATTTGTGCACATGTAATGAGTATCAGGCAGTCTAAAAAACTGATTTTTTTTTTTTTTTTTTTGAGACAAGTATTTAGCAATTGAAATTAGTTTTTCTTTAATTTTTTAGATGATTTTCAAAGCATATACTATGATATGGACTTTGCATTATTTGCCTCTTAAAAAGGACAGCTAGTTAGCTAGCTAAGAGTGACACAAATTAAGTTAAGTGTAACACGGAGATTTAAATAATAGTAATAATAATAATAACTAGCTGCAGTGCATCCTGGGCATTGTTCAGCATAATATATATATGTATGTATGTATATTTTTTCAGATGATAAATCAAATCATTTGTGATTTATAAATAATAAATTGACTCCTACACGTTGTTCAAGCTACATTATTACATTTGTTAGGCGCACATTCTGCATGTTGTATAATAATATGCAACAAAGTAGAAACCAAAAATCTTTGGCAGACTGTCAGCTGTTTTATTCAAACCATCAATTATATTTACAGTAACAGCACAATATTAAAGGATTAATTCACTTTCAAATTAAAATTACCCCAAGCTTTACTCACCCTCAAGCCATCCTAGGTGTCTATGACTTTCTTCTTTCTGATGAACACAATCTGAGTTATATTAATAAATATCCTGACGTATCTGAGCTTTATAATGGCAGTGAGTGGGATCAGTGAGTATGAGCTGAAGAAAGTGCATCCATCCACATCCATCCATCATAAACATGTACTCCACATGGCTCCGGGGGGTTATTAAAGGCCTTCTGTAGGGAAGTGATGCCTTGGTGGAAAAAAAAAAAAAAACTAAATAAAAAAATCATATTTAACAAGTTATGAAGTAAAATATTTAACTTCTGCCAGACTGCCTTCCGTATTTAACATATGAAGTAAGTGTACAACTCTTGCTGTTCAAAAAGCTTACGCTACGTCCTACACCTTCCCTATTCAACTTACGGAAAAAGTGTAACTGACGCGACGCCAGTTTACACTTTCTTCGTAACTTGATACGGAAGGCGGTCTAGCGGAAGCTAGATATTTTACTTCATAACATGTTAAATATGGATATTTTTTTTTACACAAACACAATGCTTCGATTCAGAAGGCCTTTATTAACCACCCGGAGCCGTGTGGAGTACGTTTATGATGGATGAGGATGGATGCACTCATACTTGTTTATCCTCGCTTACTGCCATTATAAAGCTCGGATGCATCAGGATATTTATTAATATATCTCCGATTGTGTTCATAAGAAAGAAGAAAGTCATAACACCTAGAATGGCTCGAGGGTGAATAAAGCGTGGGGTAGTTTTCATTTGAAAGTGAACTAATCCTTTAAGGCCTAATGCACTCCAGTTCATTAAATGTAGCAAATATTTATCAAATGCAAAGTGAAATATGTAAAATGCATGTTTTTACTCAGTTTTTCCCTTATAAGGCATTAATCTACATGAGTTCTGACTCAAAACATTACTTTCCTGTTTAGGTCCAGAGTATTTTTTTATTTTCCTTTTTCTTTTTTTTTTTTCTTTTTTTTTCACTTTGAATAGAGGTTTTTCACAATGCAAATCTTTTCAAAGGATCTTTTTCAGAGAATGGCGAACAAGCCAAAGACGCAAAAAAAGAAACCTTTAGAGGAGCCCAGTGAATATAATGATGATGATGAATGGTGAACCGGTAGCATTTGTGTCGTTTTTCATCAGTCTAATTGAAGTTTTCCATCATCCCTTAATATTTTCTAGTCGGGTATAAAAATTGTACTTTTAAATGAACCCCAAGGGACTCAACCATAGCAATGGGTTTTCTCTCAGGATGCAGGTACATGCACATGCTATTATGCTACTACGGTGGCTGAATGGATGTCAAACAGTTGTGCTGAAGTTTCTAAAGACTGGCTGTGTAATCAGTATTCTGTATGCATGATCAAACTTTTTTGGAGAGAAAGTTTAGCTTTTGAATGCCAGCTATCATCATCATCCCGTGAATGTGAATGAATGCTGAATTTGTATGCCGGAACTGGCTTTGACTGTAAATTGAGAGGTGCTCTTGTTTCGGAAAGTGCTACTCGAAAAGTAATTGAAGACATTTTGATGAGCTTTTTTTCAAACTGAGATATCTTTAAGGGAATAGTTCTCCCAAAAGTGATCCTGTCATCTACTCTCCCTCATGATATTTTTTTGCCGAACCCCCAACTTGCCCTTTTCCATTACAGTGAAAGTGAATGCGGACTGAAGCTGCCAAACTCCAAAAAAGACAAAAAGCACCATGTGGTCCACACGACACATGTGCTATAATTTTCTCATCCACCATAGCTGTAACATTTCATTTGTACTCCAGCAAAACTGCAACCACACAAACAGTTACAGCTGACCAAACTACAAACTTTCAAAGTAATTAGAGGGGTCATGAATTGAGAAATCAACTTTTCCTTGAGCTTTTGATATATAAGAGGTCATCGTACTATAAGAATGTCCTGTAAGTTGCAGAACTGAAAACTTCCTTGTTAGTCCAATAAAAGCTTTTATTGACATTAGGCCCAGCGAACAACTCGTCCTGGAATGTGTCTAGCATTATAGATAGGTGAAACGCAACATTCGCAGAAGAAACCAATGCCTACTTCATCATTGCAACACCCACTTGTGTGTTAGTGAGATGAGGAGGAGAGAAGAGCGATACAGGACAAAAATAACATTAACTTTCAAAGGATCCTAATGCTAGGAATATGGTTATTTATTTTCAACAGTGTGAATGTCTCAGTTGAGCATTATCTATTTGTATTCAGTACATTTCACTGTGGATTCTTTGGTAAATCAATCGCATTTCAGAGCAGGCTTTGCAAACAGACTTTTACAATATGGACTCAACAGTACTAATGCAACAAGTAAGTAACTGTGTTATTTCTAAGGCCTGATCTGATATTAATGATTCATGTACAGTCAGATGTTCTTTGTCTATGTGTCAGTAAATCAAACCAGCGACTAAACGGTCAACTTCATGTTGTTTTTCTTAGTAGGATGAAAGCATTCTGTTATTTAAACAGTGATTTAATTATATAGAAAGCGATCAAAGAACGCTCCCTTTACACTCGCTGGAGCTGTCAATCAAACAGCACGAGTTTATCAGTTCTTTACTCGCACCAAAACTCTTTTTCACGATTAGTTAACCTTGAGAGCTGTAATAGTAAAAATGTGCTAAATGTTTTCAAGAGAGCATATTACTTAGGTATTTCATATTGCAAAGATGTTAGCCAATCACAGCAGTGGGCATTTACACTGAAGTCTCACAGCAGACACGCCCCTTAAAACAGAGCATTCAAATAAGAGGGCTAAAATCAGGGTAGAAAAATGTTGCGTGCTGCGTTTATCCAGTCAATGACACTGACGCCACAAATATGCAAATAAAAATGTTAACCCAGGGTTTAGGAATGTACAATGTAAAACGTCAGTTATGAATACCCAGGATTAATTGTTAACCCCAGGTAAATTATAAGCAATGTGAAACTTGAAGCAAGATAACCCAGGATTCCGTTTACCCAGGGTTTAGAATGACCCAGGGTTAACTATATCAAGTGTGAAAAGCCCTATTATGTCTATGGAATGTCCCCATAAAACCAAGTAAATGATGACAGAAGTTTCATTATAGGTGTAACCGTCCCTTTAACAGAAGCCCTGTCTCTTTTTATTTGCTGGTCCTCTGACCTTCTAGACAGAAACATGAAACATGCCACTGTTACTTTCACCTGTGTGAAACATGTTTAACCCAGTTCACAGTCCCGGCCCTCGAGTTCCCCTCACAGCCGTTCCTGAATAGCTTCCATTATTCCTGTCCTGTTCCCATGACTCGCTGTGTATCCCAAAACCTCCACCTCCACCCCTCTCCCTCACAGCAGTTCTAGCTGGATGAGAAACGACTAAAAAGCAACTACAGGAAAAGAGGAAAACCCCAAGGAGGATCTGTACACGGAATACTAATGAACACCAAATGAACGTGATGACAGAAAAACAGCACAAGGAGATCATCTATTTATCTATCTCTCTATCTTATAATTAGTATAATTTAATTATTAAAATATTTAAAATGTTATTTTTATTATTATTATTATTAAAGAAAGATAGAAAAAAAAGGAACTATTCCCAAGATTATAGTTTCTTTCAAGATTATATATTAGGTAACGCTTTACAATAAGGTTCATTAGTTAACATTAGTTAACTACATTAGTTAACATGAACTAATAATGAACTGCACTTATACAGCATTTATTAATCTTTGTTCATGTTAATTTCAACATTTACTAATACATTATTAAAATCTTGTTAACATTAGTTAATGCACTGTGAACTAACATGAACAAACAATGAACAACTGTATTTTCATTTAACTAAAGTTAACAAAGATTAGTAAATACAGTAACAAATGTATTGCTCACGGTTAGTTCATGTTAATACATTAACTAATGTTTAACTAATGAACCTTATTGTAAAGTGTTACCATATATTATATATAGTGAACATGATTTTAAAAGAAAGATCATTTTACATATTTATAGCCTAAATTAAACCAAAGCCATTTTTCCTTTCATTTGGCACTTGATGACTGTCAGTTTTGGATCTCGGCAGGAGATTTACCCTAAACTGAACTGGAGTTACTGCGGGAAGTGCCGGAGGTCAAGAGAGGTTAAGTCTTAAGCATGGAACATTAAAACAACGAGTCTATAAAGCAACAGCGAGGTTCTCCGCTAAATATAACGTGCCCTTTTGAAAGCTCTGGTTCAGCGATCGCTCAGCCTGAGAAACAGCAATTAAACTCTAGCCTGACAGGCCTTGTCATGGTGAACTCTACTCTGCCTCTGGCTCATTTCACTGAGGAACTGCTGCTTTTGAGGAACAAAAGAACCAGCATTAAACATACATGGAGGTGCAATGTTATTTTGGTGTTAAAGGGTGGAGTGTATTTGGGATTACGTGTACATGTTCTTGGCTCATGCTTTCTTACCAAACTGACTTGCAAAAGAAAGTGTTCATTGTGTTTATGAAGTTTGGATGAGTGTTTTTGACAGTGCATATTCAGGTACATTATCACTTCACTAAAATGTAAATCACTTTCTGTGAATATTGTAATATAATGTAGCAAATCACCCTATTTTTATTTCGAAATATAAAAGAATAAAAACACCTGTGAAAACCGTCACTCAGATAATTAAAAAACCGTGGGTTTTATTCTTCACTGTGGTTGTGTGGTTATGACAATCAGTCGGGGTAAAGCGTGTTGCCTAGTTAATTGTGAACTCCGCTGGGTAATTCATTTGCGTCTGCAGAAACACAATGGATGTTTCATGTAGAGCAAAATGTCAAAGGAACTTTACAACAGGTCTCTAGTGACGGTGAATAATTATAGATGGGGACTTGTTGAGTTTTAATTGAGAAAGGAAAACACTGCTCTGATTCCTCTCTTTTACTCCTACTTTTTCCAGCTACTATTGTAATACCCATGTCAGCTGTGAATGTAATAACATCCCTCTATTATAATAGCAATAATAATGATGATAATAATATTACATTCATTTTTACTTAAATATATATAATATATATATCCTCTATTGCACATTGTTGCCTCACAAAAACTTTTTTTTTTTTTTACATGATGTATGTAAAATGTCAATAAACTAGTTAATAATGAAGGGACGACTCTGAATAAACCATTAAAATGTTTTAATCTTTGTCATACTACATCTGTCTCAGTCACCTTCCCTGCACTCCATTTCCCAGCATCCCTTCTGTTCCTCACCGGTACACCGTCATCAATCACCTGCACCTGAAAGCTATCACCATTGTTAGCACTCATCAGCACACCACTACTTAAGCCCCATGTTCACTCCACCATGTTGTCTGGTCTTGTCAATGGATAGCACAACGTCACATGTACCTGGACTCCTTACCTGAGCATCCTGATCTCCTTCATCAGTTCTCCATTACGTCGTTGATTCCTTCGGTCATCCCATTCCTGCATAGAAACATTCTTCCATTACCCATTCAGCTAAGTGACTGCTCAAAAGTGCTTGTGCCATTACTCACCTGCATTCTCCGTCTATGTCCTGACAACATCTGTCTGCTTCTGTGAACCATGAGGAGGATGAGTATTTCTCTGGAGAGCTTCCCTCAAAGCAATTTGTATTGATTTTTCACCCACCAAAAATGATTCATATTTGTTAGTGAGTAAACTTCATTTGAAACCATTTTGAGTCATATACGTTATGTGTTTTATGAAGAATTGCTTAAATTTGGCCTAAAAGCAGTGCAGTGTGTGTGACAGTGGAATATATCAACAGTAGATATTCCTGCATCTATAATATATATATATATATATATATATATAATATTTACTTAACTTTGCAGATGTTGTTTATGCTCAAACAGCAACATTGCACACTAACTAAAGTTAAAAAAGTGAAATCATAATCAAAGACCCCTTTAAATTTTTTTTTACATTTTAATATACCTAAAAAAAAGACTTTCAAATAGTATTTTTCAAAATGTGTTTTGCATTTTAGTAATGAAATCCATTCTTTGCAAGAAAAGTGAATTAACTGTATTATTTATAATGTATGCACTAGAAGGATATAAATATAAATCCTCACACTATTTGTCAGTGATCTTTTTCGTTCAACCTCCACCGGCTCCTGGCTTTGTGGATTCACCTTAGTATCAGACTGCACTTTTCTGACTCCAGATATCCTGGGATTTGTTTAAGCCATTCTTCCAGCTGGGATGTTAGAGTCCCGGGAGCCCCTATCAATAGCAGATCTACCCAGGCTTTGACTCGAATGATTCTTTCTAGCTCTGTCTTTAAGTATCTGGTTTTCTCCGGTTTCTTGTGCTCCTCCTTGATGTGCCCATCATTTGGGATTGTGGCACATCCACCATCCCGGCCATTTTCCCTTTTTCCACACGATGCTTGTGGACTTCATGGTGCTGTTATGTTAACTAAAATTATATATAAAGTTATTTTAAATAAATGTTAAATTAAATGAAGGGAAAAAAAGTCAAACATTTTATTTCAGCTAAGCTGCCAATGCAAGATTTCTCGTTGTCATTTAATTCAACTTGATGTAGGCCTACTAAAAAATACTAAAACTAAAAATCTCTGTATTCGTGCAGTGTGCGCATGTCAAAAGATCAAATTCAATTTGAAGCTTGTGACATATAATCACACACATCCACCCAATCACTTATTTAGCATTCATGTAAACACTGTTTAGATCTTTTGTTAGGAAAAGTTCATGTAAACGTATCCATTGTTGCAGCTTTTCTCTTCACTTTAGTTCCTTGACCTCATTTATAAAATGTTGCGTAGAAACTGTCCAACATTTGATTTTGCTATCATTTCTCAAATGTTTCAGAGAATGAACGTTTCTCCTCCAGATGTGAAATTTATATTATATTTAATTGCAAATGATCTTGAAATTGCAGCTGAATGGTTTCAGATCTTCGCCTTGTAAACACCGCCTAATTAATGTCATTAACATATAAAAGAGCACCAGTCAACTTCTAAATGCTTTACTTGAGAGCGGCGAGTGGAAAGAATTGCTTAGATTTCCAAATACCTGCAGTTCTCCAACTCTGTCACAAGGACTGTCTTTATAAATATGAAGAATGCTGTGGATTTTAGCGTACACACACTCTAAGTTCAAAACTCTGTGTACGCACGTTTTATAAATGAGGCTATCTGTCTCTATGAAGCCCCTCCTTCTGAAAGCACAGTGTGCTTTGATTGGTTGGCTGGACCAATGTGTTGTGATTGGTCAACTGCTACGAGAATGTTTGGGAAATGTCACACCCCTTACCAAAAGTAACCCTGAGTTTCAAACAAGAGTGCCACACAAGTCCTGAAAAGTGAAGCCAAAACGTTTTGATCACCCCCAGATAATTAAATTTAAAATTATCTTTTTTCAAAGATGTCATTTTTTTTTATCATGCTGATGTAAGTTCAAGTGTTCGTATTTTAATGGTTTCAGATGTTATGATGCTATAAAAACGGGACTGTGACGTCATGACTGACAGCTGAGATTGACAGCTTCTCTATGTGAACAGAGGTGCCAACAGACTTTTTTTTGGATCTTCAGGAGATTGGAGCCATAACTTTCATTTCTACATTTACCATAACATACATACATGACTTTGATACCACGGCTCCACTTCTCTCAATACTGCTCAGACTCGGGTCCCGAATCAGTGATGTTAGCGCCATATTGAGACATTGGAGGCTTCACTTTTCTACAATGGAAGAGAGTGAAGGTTCTTCGTCCATCTTTTTTTACACTCTATAGTTTCAACACACAACTAACTCAACCAGGCCCTGCCCCTTTATTTTGTGTATGCCTTGGGCAGGAATTATTTAAATGAGGAATATTGCGATGCGTTCGTTCCTGGAAGAAACTCAAGACTACAATGGAGGTGTTTTAGGGAGATCAGAAACAGTGTACACTGATATAGAGAATAACTCCCTTTGGAGGGACTTTGCAGACCTTTTTCATGCTCAAACAGTAACATTACACACTAAAGAAAGATGAACATTTAATAAAGCATAATAGCTTCTATTTAACCTGATGTCCCTAGTTTGCACAACATTGAAACTCTTTCTTTAAAATGAAACAAAGATTTATATGAGGGAGGATGCCCACTTTGGAAAAAAGATCCTAATCTTGGACAGCACCAGCTCAAGTTTATTGGTAAGTCTGTGCAGCAGCACAAGCAGGTATATGGGAGCATAACCGTGAAGCACTTCACTCTGTGGGGAAGCGACAGCAGGAAAGCTCAATATTGATGGGCTTGTTGTTCACTCACTCACACCTTTGAGGAAGCTGAACAGCTTGCGAGCTCCGGCCAAGAAAGACAAACTCAGGCTAATAATCCATTTACAAAAGGAAGTTTAATTTTAAAGGAAGACTGCAGCTTTTTTAAATTCAGAGGTATTTAAATGCACCATCTATTTTGTGTGGCACCAAATGACTAAAGCTATGAAAAAAGCACCAGAGAAAAGCAACGTCTATTGAAAAAGACTACTATTTATATTTATAATTTTCATTTGATTTTGTCTCATATTCTTATAACACCATTAATATGACAATCACCGCTCTTTAATAAGCTCACAATTGTCTTATTTCTATCCGTTTAAGGCTGTAAGACTGCATTTAAGTTTCTTTTAGCTTCATACTGTATCTGCTCCTGGTAATTCCGACAGAGAAGAGGAAATAAAGGAAACAGGAAACAAAGGGAAAGACAGTCTTGTTTCCCAAAGGTGTAACAACACAACACCCACCAGGCAGACACTAGAGACTGAAACTAATGCGCAGCAAACCAAATACCACTACAAAATAAGAACCCAGAGGAGGAGGGACATCAAAGAGGAACATGAGATTATCAGGACAAGGAGGAATACAGCCAGGAAAGAAAGCATCTCAAAACAGCAAGCCATCAATGTGCATTCATTGGCCATTTCTGACTGAATCTATAGCAGGAGCTTTACACCAGCACAGCTGCTCACTGTAAGCACTAACTCTCATCGGTACTGAAAAGATCGGCACACACAACAAGAGCAATTGAGCAATCAGAGTGAGATCAACACACCCACAACACCCGCTCTCTCTCTCTCTCTGCCTCTGATATCCCAGCATCATACAGCCAGATACATTCTAGCTGCTCCATTAGCTGCTCCGAGCTCCATCTCTGATCAGCAATAAACCAGCTACCTTATATTAAAAAGCAGCTCGAACGTCCCTTTTTAAAAAAATAAATATAAAATAAATACATTTGTAAAACTTTAAAATCTTGAAATAAGCTAATCTGTATTACTTCCATTAACCTCACTAAGAACAAATCTCACCAAATTTAGTTTTGTTTATGCTTATAACAATAAAAACAATAATGTGCCATTGAGGTAAAAAAATAAAATAAAAATAAAGCATCGTAATTGTAGAAAAATTCTCTGAAATCCAAGTCTTATTTTAGTATTATTTATATACTACTAAAATATTTATTTTATTACTAATATATATTTTTATTAGAATATATTTTTTAATAGTTTTTAGCTTTTATTTTTAGTAATTTTGTACTTCAACACAAATTATATATTTGTATCCGTGATTCCACACTATAATTTGATGGAATAACTGGTATTCTAGTATCTAGTATCTAGTATTTATATATATATATATATATATATATATATATATATATATATATATATATATATATATATATATATATATATATATATACTAAAATAGTATATATATATATATATATATATATATATATATATATATATATATATGAAATCCATGACCTTTTCCCTCCTCAAACAAATACAGTATTTCTGTACTCCATATTGCAAATTCATACAGTATCATGCCATTTTATCCGTGATTCCACACTATAATTTGATGGAATAACTGGTATTGCTGCCGCTGTAACCAGGAATTCAATCATCAAGTCAAAACAGCTCAGCAATAAACTGCAGTCTGCAAAGAGAGGCAATTATGCTTATTTACATTTTCAACTTTCTCTAGTATTTAATTTTGCTTTTTGAACATGAAGAAGGTCTGCAAAGTTACAAAGTCACTCCAAAGGGAGTTATTCTCTATATAGCACTGTTTCTGAACTCCCTGAAACACCTCCGTACGAACATGTCACAACATTCCTGATTTAAATAATTCCCGCCCAAGGCATACGCAAAACAAAGGGGCGGGGCCTGGTTGAATTAGTAGTGTTTTGAAACTCGCGGTTATGGTAAGCAACTAACCAATCAAAACACACTGGTCCAGCGACCAATCAGAGCCTTCAGTCTGTTCCTTAATGTATCTGTTCAACAAACAGGTGGACTGGAGACGTCTGGAAAAAAGACCTGCAAAGCCCAAGAGGTCTGGAAGCAGTCTAGGGTTGAGTGTCTTTCCACGGATACATCAGTGACAGACAGGGAAGAGATGTATCAAACGTACGTATGGGGAATTACACTACAATCTCACAGGCGGTGGGCTGCTCTGGCAAAGCTGTTACCACCCTGCAGTTTGAGGCCCCTGGAGAGTCCCGCAAGAGCGCTCGCTCACCTCATTACTCGAAATACATATGAGAGCAGCTTTATTTTATAAGTGCACTTTAACTGTTCGGCTCGCGCCGTGTCTGAGCGAGCTTCAGTTGCTTGTCATAAACAAAACCAAGAATCTTAACCTGTCCAGCTTAATTCCAGAGAACAGCACAGCAATTGGCTCAAATTTCAGGCAAAATGTCAATTAATCCTTCATTTTTGTTGAGTCATGCATTACGTCTCTGTTACTGTAGGCGTTAAAGGTAGAGAATTTAGGCAAAATTAAAATTCTGTTGAAAAAGACAAAGCTAATACATATAATGGTAACACTTTACAATAAGTTCTCAATCATTCACATTAGTCAATGCATTACTGACAATAAGCAATTTATTTTTACTGATTAATAAATCTTTGTTAATATTGGTGATGGTGAATAAAAATGTTCATGTTAGTTCACATAAACTAATGCTAATGGATACAACTTTTGACCTTAAAAATGTATTAGTAAATGTTGAGATTAACATTAAATAAGATTAATATTAGTATAAGAATTAATATGAGATGTAGTTAACAAATGAAACCTTATTGTAAAGTGTTGCCCATATAAATATAAACTAAACATTTATTAACATAAAATTACAAAAAATAAACAAAATTGTTAATAAAATATATATATATATATATATATATATATATATATATATATATATATATATATATATATATATATATATATATATATATATATATATATATATATATATACGATAGTGGGGATATGGAAGACAATCCCCTGGTGGCCATGGTGGAAATAGTCCGCTGGCACAGACCCAGAGCTCCCCAGTGCTGACATCCCACGGCTGGGTCGAGGGAAGGAAAAGCCAAGCTGGGGGACAGTCGACAGAGGCGTGGCCGATGGATCCGCAGGTGCAGACCCAGTGGAGCTGCAAGTCCGAGGGTCTCCAGTAGAGCCGAAGGTGGGAGGAGCCAAGACGGAGCTGAAAGGTCGACAGGCCCAGATGGAGCGAAGAGATCCGAGATCCTGACGCTGCTAACACGACCTGCAGGTCGATGTCAATGCAGGGCATCCACGGAGACGGCACAGGGCTGTTGACTTCCGGCAGCGGCTGGGCTGGCTGAGCTATCCGGTGATGGAGGTGGTGAGGATCTCGATGGAATGACGGTAAGACACAGTTCATACAGTCAATAGTACTGTTCAGAAACAGTGATCATGATGTACCGGGTGGGATAGGGTGGGAGTTGATCATTCCTCACTGAAGTTGACCAGCCAGCCCTCATTCTCCGTCATCATGGCTCCCTCGTCCGCTGATGTCGCTGGCTTACACCCCTAGTCAGACTTGCGATGAAGCTCCAGTTCAACGTGGCCCCGATCCGGAACAAGGTACACAGGGTCTTGTCATCGAGGGAGCTGGTCAAGGATAACTGGATAAACTCCCTTGTGAATCCAAAAAAGTTGTGGCTCTCCTGAGCCACGTAGATGAACTTTGCCCGTTCATCTGTGTAGGGTGGTCCGATCATCTGTCACGGTGCTTGCAGGGAAACAGGCGAAGGCAGATGAATATAGTTCAACACGACAGAGTTTAATAATCAATCCAAACAGTCAAGCAGACAGGCAGAGCAAACACAACTTAACACGATGGCGATCGGACAGAGAATTAATGTGAGGGACCAACACATACAGCAAACACAAATGAGGATGATTAATGGAACAGATGATACATATGAACTAATGATGAGGAGCAGGAAAACAGAACAAAGGAACACATTATGTGAATGAAAACAAAGTAAAAGTCCATGATAATGAAACTAAATGACTATTATATAATATAATATAATATAATATAATATAATTAATATAATAGTGATTATATTGCGCATTGCACCGGTCTCGAATCTCTCACGGAGGAGCTCCGGAAGCATAAAAGAGGAGCGACAACGAGATGTTCGCCGGTTCCCACCTCCTTCTTCCCGTATGTACGAACTGTGTTACATTGGTGCCGAAACCCGGGAGGAAGGAGGAGAGCCCTCGCTGCTGAGGGGGATTGCGGTGCTGAGGAGGTCGGGCAGCGCGGGAGTGTGAAGACCGTGAGTGGCTGCCCGAGGCGGTGGTTCTGGAGCGATTGATCAACAGGTGGGACAACAGCTCGCTGCCATGCTCCTGGGTTGAGGTGGGGTGGCTGCCATCCGAGAGGGAGTGAAGGAGTCACCGCCGTTCGCAGTGGGCCGGAGCCTACTGCCGTCCACCATGAAGGGGAGGAGCAGGGAACGGGGGACTCGCTGCCCTTAGCTGGAGGAGCCATCGTCGGCCACCAGGGGGCAGAGGAGGATCGAGCCGTCAAGCGTCTAGTGCCATCGCATGGCACCGCAAGGAAGAGCCTCTCGGCTGGCTGGGGACCGAGCGGCAGTGTGTCCGGGAACCGGACCATGAATTGTTTTTTTTTCCTCTCTTCCCTCTCTCGTCTGTCCCTCCCTGTGCTTCAGTCTCCTTTTTTCTAGTCTCGTCTGTCCTTACCCCCAGGTGCTGCGGCCGCCGAGACTGGCCCTGGGGGGAGTAGAGCGCAGTCTCGTGGGTACCCCCTGGCCTGCGAGGGGCGATGGGGGTATGTGGCGTGAGTGTTAACGAGCGTCAACTGCGCGTTACACCGGTCTCGAATCTCTCACGGAGGAGCTCCGGAAGCATAAAAGGGGGAGCGATGACAGTGAAGGACGAGAGAGGACCAGGCCTGGATTTTACTTTATGTTTTTATTATGTTTATGTGGCTGGCAGTTGTCAGTGAGGAACTACCGGCATTTTACTTTCGTTTTTGTTGTTTGTTTATTTATTTACGTTCGCCGGTTCCCACCTCCTTCTTTCCGTATCTACCAACTGTGTTACTATAATAATATAATATAATATAATATAATATAATAATTTAAAAACAAGCCCCATTTGCTGGATCATTAATATTTTTTAGAATTTTGACATTCAATAGATTTTTCTCATTTTTGTTTTGTTTGTCAAATTGGGATGAAATGTTACCTGGACATTTTCAGTTAATCAGATTTATAATTTAGCAGTCTTCATCTCAAGTTGAATGCACACAAACTCAAGCTCATTTAAACTGAAGGACTATTCTTTTCTTTGAGCATTACATTTTTAATGAAGTAATAATTACTAAGTGCACCTTTACATTTTGATCTGTTCCTCACACAAAGCTACCGAGTGGCTTCAGAAGACATGAAGTAACATCACTTAAAGATGACGAGTCTTTGTAAAACTGGAGGACTGGATATGTTCCTCTGGAAGAAAAATACAAAAATTAAAACTGGTAAGTGTGGGAATCATTTTAAATGTGTCATGAGTCTTATTCTTTTTTCATCAGAAGTGCCACAGAGTGCATAAGTAATTTGAAGAACCCGAACACTGGTATAGAAACTCTGAAGGAAAGATCTTTCACGTTCCTCTGAGGAGCCCTTTGAAGCTCTTCAAGAAAAGATAAAAAAACTCAAGCGTCCTGAGATTTGGCAGTATATTAATGAGTTCAGCTGACCGTTTTGGGCAAAGTTTTCATTGTCAGAAAGGGCTGTGAGAGAACAGGAGATGAAATGAGCGATTCCTCTGTATTTATCTTCTCCTGGACCTCTGAGACTGCGTTAAAAAGAGGAAGGTGCACATTTAATAGTCTAAAAAGCCTCTCCTGCTCCTTCATTGCTGTATTCTAGACAAACACTGAAGAAAACAGTCTGGAGTGACATTAAATGTCTGGTAGAGTCAACATGAAACAACATCCACGGCACATTTGACTTGTGTAATGTGACATATTTCTGCATTAAAAATGATATTCAATGAGAAATAACGGGCTGGAAAGTATGTAAATTGAATTAATGAATTAAAACTTGAAAACACCCACATTTATATGCAGTAACTAGCTGAAAAACAGTGATGAGCAGCAAAATGTTTTTTTTTTTTTTTTTGTTATTTTATTTTAAGGTGTCCTTGTTACAGTGTAATTACACATTTAAGTATTGAGTAATAAGAATTAACAACATGTACTTACTATAGGGTTAGGTTACTATTAGGATGTGGTTAAGGGTTAGTTGCATATAATCATGCACAATTTATAAAGTAACTACATGTAACATGTAACAAGGACACTAAAATAAAGTGTTACCGATCTTGTTTGTTAAAATTAGTTAATGCATTAATTAACATGAACAATGAGCATTTTTACAGCATTTATTCCTCTTTGTTAATGAAAAACTATTCATTGTTTGTTCATCTTAGTTCACAGTGTATTAACTAATGTTACCAGATGCATTGTTTAAGAAATGTATTAGTAAATGTTGAAATGAACATTAGTTCGAAGTATTGTTCATTGCATGTTCTTATCTAATGTTAACAAATAAAACCAATATTATTATATATTAGAGCATGTTTTTTTTTTTTTTTTTTTTTTGCATTTAATTTCCTGTGGCAAATATTTAGTTTAATTATCTGTTTAATGTCACTCTGTAACCAAGAATAAATACATTGTAAATCAACACATCTTTATACAATTTGTTAAGGTGCGTCGTACGCCATTTCAAATGAAAAGAAACAACAACAGTACATTTAAAAATGCTGAAAAAAGGTCATATAGGTACATGGTACCAAGACGTATTCAAAAAGCAGTACATGACATCAGAAATATTGCATCATTTCTATTAAAAACGCTGATATGTGCTGTGCTCATTTCAGCTCAGAACTATGTTTTGAATAAATCATACATCATTAAAGAATTAAATTAATTCATTTCTCTCTGAAAGTGTTACTCTGAACCCTGTAGAAAAGACATTATTCAGGGCAGTAAAGTGTTCGCAGAATTTTTAGTAGCCTGTTACGTTTATGATAGAAACACTTTGCGATTAAAAAGGTTTATGAAAACAGTTTTGCTTGTTATTTTCCCCTCGTAGTTCATTTTCTTTTCACCATCCTCAGTTCTCAAGGCATCAGTGCCAGTTTTGTCCATTTTCGATCCATTTCCATTAGAGGACATATTTTTGCTGGAATTTCAACCTCAATGTTTTAAACACTGACACATTTTCTTTCCAAGAAACCGTGTGAAAAGCAGTCTTCAGACTAGGGTTTGGACCCAGTTGGCTGACATTACCCTGACAACAGCGCAAAAGCGCATATTGAGACCAGAGCCAGAGGGATGGTTTGTGTTACTCCGGTTCCAGAATTCATCTGATCAAAGTCTTTGGTTTGAGGGTGATGGTATCGGTGATTGTTGGTATTTTCCGGTGTCACTGCAAGAAAAAAGAGAAAGAAATGAAAGTATTTCCACTAGACATAAACTGATCAGATTGGTTTATTCAAAGCATGTGTTTTCAATGTGATGAGGAATGAGGATAACTAGATCAAGTTCCTAGGAAGTTCCTACTTATGAGTCGTAACTATTGCGGTCTTCGAGTCCTGTTGAAATAAACACATTTTTCGAGAAGAACGCACATGAAGGCATTAATGAAGAACTGTTTAAGAGCACCTATTATGCTTTTTTACATGTTCATCTTTGGATGTGTGATGTTTTTGTAAAAAAGGTCTGCAAAGCACAAAGTCCCTCCAAAGGGAGATCTCTACAGTATATCAGTGTGCACTGATTCTGAACAACCTGAAACTTTTTCCGGGAAAAAGGCATACACAACAAAACGTGGCGAGTCTTGGTTGAGTTGAGCAGTGGTTTGTTGTCACCATATCCAAGAGACACTTTTTTCCACCCCAGACCTAAACCTCCTTTTTTTCGGCCTTCCTAAAGCAGACAAACTTAGGAAACAATGGTAACAATGTATTTTTAACAGTATTCCTCAGTGTTCCTTTTGTTGTGTTTTCACCATTTTTCGAAATGCTTTCTGAACCCTGCAGTTTGATGCAGGTCAGATGTTCATCTGAAATGTAAGAGAGGTATAAAAAAAGAATTACCACTGTGAAACATCCTGCACAAGGGTTCGAACTGACACCATAATTAGTGCAGTTACAGTAGTGTTTACAGCACCTCAGGAAGCATCCAGACCTAATACTCGCCGGTTATGGTAAGGGACATTACATTTCCGACACACGCTCTAAGTGGGAGACAGATGCGCTAACAAGGACGCTATAGACCGCAGTTTCTAGCGTCAGTCTCTAGTGCACCTCTTGAGATCAGGGGAGTGAGGTTTACCTGCACAGCTCTCACTAGCTGGCCTTCATTACATAAACAGACTTGGGCCTGACGTGACCAATCAGAGCAGACTACGCTTTTAAGCGGGTTTTAAAGAAATTGAAACTAAAAAAGAGCGTTCAGCGTGTAAATTATTCTAGTAAACCCCCAAACAAAATAATAACCAAGCATAATAGGAACCCTTTTACTAATGTTAATGAAGAACAGTGATAAAGCTCACCACAAAATAAGAGGCAAACTTAACTAAATTTCACATCATTTTCTGTGGCAGCATGCAAATAATAAAATACACAAATAAAGCACCAATTACACACCTGATGTAATGTATAAGGCAACAGACCTAGAAAGCACCCTCATTTTTATAACTAGTTTAAAAACAGTGACGAACAGTAGTATTTTAGCATTACTCAATACTAGTGGTAACACTTTACAATATTATCTTGTTTGTTGACTTAATACATTAGCTAATTAGTTAAAGCATGAATTAATCTTTGTTAAAATAAAAATAATTGTTCATATTAGTTCACAGTGCATCAACTACTTAACAGATGCAGTGTTTGATTTAAGTTGATCTTAATGTTTAATTAAAGTATGTTAAAAGTCATACAATTGTTAGTTGCAAGTTGGAACCATTTTTCAACAAAAGTTTCCAACATACAATCAGGGTATCCACTAGAGTCATTAAAATGGATGTACATAATGGATCCTGTCATGTTTAAAACAAAGTGCACGATTCATAGATTCCCATCGTTCCTGCCAGAAGAGCTTCTCGAGCCAAAAACTACATTCATCCCCCAGTAGGATCCTGCTCTCCACAAAAGAGCGCTGAGATATTTCCAACCATTTTGTTTGTACAATGCATGTATTTTAAACATTGAAGAATCAATTTTAACACAAACTGCTCACATTACTTGGCATAGGACTGCTTGGGAATATTTATGTTAACTTTGATATGTTTGAATTTGCTTGGCGAACCATAATCCATTAATAACGCAATAGGAGTTTCAGATGGAACAATACATATTCAAAGAGCAAACAAAAGATACCGTGAGCGATCTACGTTAGACAGACTTACAAAAGGAGTGTATGGCCTTTGCTAGGGTCAGCAAAAACCATTGACATGATTCCCTCAAGGAGCCACAAATCATGTTTGAGCTTTTGTCAAATAAATCTGTGTGGACTGAAATTAAGCAGGTATCGATTCACTGCTGCGATGTCCCCAGACGGCCATCTTAAAGGGCTGATCGGAGACACGCGTGGGATATTTGGCAGCTCGCTGGTCTGACTGAAGACATCGATCCTCAGGCGGCTTCAGAAGCTCAATGAGAAGCAGCAGCATCCGTTGTGACACTTGTGAGAGAAAACATGCCAGTGGCAGTCGAGGTACAAATCCTGCCTGTAATGCTGCTCTTCAAAGTCCACCGAAGCTTTCATAGGTTTGAGAACACACAGAACAAACAAAGTTGAACAGAAGAGGCTGAGCGTCTTATCTATACCACCGCTGATTCTGATAAATCTTCAAAACATAATGAGAAAAGGATGTCTTTTTGTAAACCGACTAGGGGAGCTGACAAACAATGATAATCTCGACTCTTAAGATTCTTTTTTGTCACTGTGCACAAAGTTGAAATTGTTGCCGCAAATCACTGTCAATGTGAACATCTTTTTTTTAAAATAATAATAAAAAAACAAAACAAAATAAGTAAATAAATAATTAAATAAATATATATATATAAATACTGTGGCAGTACCATGTAGATTCTGAAAGGCTGTAAAAATTATCTATTCACATACACACATTATATTTTAAATTTTATTATACATATTTTGTATAATTTATTTTTATGTAAAATTATACAGATATACATATATTTTATAAATATATGATATAATTCAAATATAATTATTATTTTTAAATATATTTGTAATGTATACATTGTTATATTTATTTATTATTATATATAATGCATTTTTTGTTGGTATAAATTAATGCATTTAAATTGATTCAGTGATGTTACATTAAAACAATATTTTTATTATTATTGTGTGTGTGTGTGTATATATATATATATATATATATATATATATAGTACAATAATAAATACTAAAAATATTGTATAAAATAATCAAATAGATGATACTCTAGTAAATATTGTAATATATCATTTTTTATAAAGTATATAATATGTTACATTTTTTTATAATAAAAAATGCACCACCCTATAATATTACATTTTAAACGAAAGCAGAAATCTTATCTCGTGTCTTTTGATGATGTCAATGACTGTGTGTCCCATCAAACTCTATGATATTTGAGCAAATTAATCTGTCACTCAGTTACATTAGACAGATGCCATCATGGACAGGTTGTGTGACATGCTCTCATCCTCAAAAACCACAAACAAAACCACACAAGCTGAAACAAATACAATTATGGTCCCGTGTCGAAAGTAAAATATGCAAAACCAGAGCCACTTTTACAACATGTTTGGCTAGTAGTCCCACAATTAAGATAATGTTACAAATTGCAGCCAATACTCTGAAGTCGCTGCTTTGATGCACCATGCGTGACTGTTGCGCAGCTGTGTTGGTCATTCCGCTTTGAGCTGCGAGCACTGGCCTGATTACTCTGTCCCTCCGGAGCCATGTCAGACCCCATTAGGGGAAGGAAGACAAGAGTGATGACCCATCTCCTCTGATGCATCCCTCCTTTCCTCCGTCTCAGCACACGTCGGTGCAGGAATACCAATGATTGGCAGCCTGTAATCTGCGAGCTGCTGCTGATTACTTTCTGGACACGGACAGAATGCATATCAGGCGGAGGGTAAAGACAAATGTGCTCAGATGTGGCCAGGGAAAGCGAATAACGACAAATGGATCTCAGTGCCTGGTTAAAGGGCTCAATCAATATCTTTCCAATTAGAATTTAGCTCAGCGCGTTTTGGAGTCTGAAAGAATGACCCATGTGATCGTTTTTAATCAAGCATTAATCAATTAAAGTCACATTTACATTTGTCAATTTACATTTACAAATTTACAAAAAGCATGGTTTGAACACACACTGGGCTGCAGTATGAGGATTGTACAGGTTTGAATCTGGCATCATAAAATAGTAATATACTGTGTATATATATATGTATGTATATATATATATATATATATAATTTTAGTATTAATATATTAAATTAAATATATAAAAAAAGTTTATATATTTAAATTATTTAAAAATAATAATTATAATAATAATGAAATGGTCTACTTTTCCCTTGTCATAATAACTTTAAACATGCAAAAGCCCAGAAATAAATACAAATAAACAGAACTCTGCTTTGCTCTGTTCGTGCACCGATACAGTCACCTCGGTTTATCTTTAGTGAGTGAACCTGATGTCCTTATTCTCAACAGTCTCTTCAGGAACAGAAATGCAAAAACACGTGTCTGTTTTGGCCTAAACAAACGCTATCAAACGTGCATTAGCACCAGAAGAGTTTCAGATAATGCGGCAAAGACAAAGTTGGAGGCTGATGTAAAATCAATGCAAGTTAAATCTTTTGGACCTCTGAGAACAATGATCAATATCACAACAACCGGGAAGGAAAACAGCAGAATAAAGAGGCTGTCGTGGGTGGGGATGGAGGAAGTGAGTTGTGTCTTGTCTTACACTATGTGCCCATTCAGACTTTCCACACTGAAACAAACCCAAAAAAATATATTTAATAATAATATTTAACTATTAGTTTATAAAACAACTCATATTGAAAAGCATTTTGCAGGCAGCATTCCTCATGCCACAGCTGTGATTCTGCTTTGGGAATTAGCATTGCTGACAAGCTGTTCTCTTAAGGTCAGTAGAATTACTGAGTGTACGCTCACAGCGCCTGGCTGCCCGCCCAACCAAACGCTGCTGACTGTTTCTCATGCGGCAGCTGGAAAACGCTCCACAGACTGCGACTCACAGCACTTCCATTCAAATGCCAATACAAAAGCATCCAAACGCTTTTCAAAGAGGAAAGGCTCAAGGTTGACGAGTTTAGTCTTCGTTCCACTTCACTCTTCTGTGATGTACACTCGTCACTCACTATATATAAATACATATTCAGGGATGTGCACACTTGTGCATTTACGTTACTGAAATGTGTCTCTGAAATGTGTCACTTTAGTTTCAGTAGCATTGCACAGGTTGTAATTTTTACATAAAACGTGCACAAGTTCTGATATGAATTACCTTTCACAAAAAGCAGCTGTTTCAACAGGAGCGTAAATGACGTAGCATACTAATGAAGTAGTGCTTGTTAACCGACAAGGTTATGTTAAATTAGAATTAAACAAATTCTAAATTCTAAATTGGAATTAAATTAAATTAGAATGGATAACTGTCTCTAAACCATTAAAATATCAAAATTTGTTTTCCAGGGGTTTAGTTTTACATGCAGAAATAGCCGCATAAACAACAGAACATGAGGATTCACACATCATCACATCACGCACCTGCAGTGCTTCTGTGAATGGAGAAAAACAGGTTATATATAAAAGCAATAAATAGGCCTATATGCACAAAATTAAAGAAAAAAATGTGCGACACGTATTATATGCTGAGTTTCGGATCACTTTTGTGACGCGCTCCACAAACAAGTTCACGGGAAGGAAACTGAGATGGCAGAACGCAGCATCCTGTTTGTTTTCTTTATCTTCAAAAGCACAATGTTTTGTTTTTATTGTGAATATACACAAGTAAAAGTAAACCCTTTACAGTTTTGAATGATGTCTTACTTGAATGGCCATAAATGACAGAGCAATTTAAGTTGTTTCCGCTGCTATAAGGAAACAATTCAAGTGATCGTGCAGGCGCTTCAAGCGCACATGCACAACATATCAGTTCTAGAATTGCTAACTTGACATTGCAGCTTGTTCATTATCAAAATATAATACAGTTGATCAAACATAAAAAGTTACACTGCTTAATTTAAATAGTCCGTGGTACAATCTGTGCCATTCAGCGTAAGCACCGCCCCACTGTGGTCTTATGTCAAGCACATTTTTGCGCATGTGTAAAATGTTTTACATCTATTTTGGAATGGGAGTGAAGCCTACAAAGCCTAGTTTACATAATAAATAATAGTTTAGCATCCAAATACATTGCAAATATGGAAACATTGATTTGTGCCGAATGAGAGAGGTAGGCTACATGAGCGCCAGTTTCTGTTTCAGTTTCACTTTAAATTAATTCATTTTGGCTTGACGTTTATATAGCTACTTATATATTTTTTTTTTTTGCTCTGAATACCATTAAATTAAAAGGATTTGTTATGCAGTGAGGGGGAAAAATAGCCTATAGCTATGTTTAAAGTGTTTAAAATCTTTGTAAACATCTCGCTTTATAGACCAGTATTACATAATAAAATACAACTTATATGTGACTTTTTCCTCTTAAAAACACAATTTAAATGTGTAGCATATTTTTAACCACGCAGAAAAGGTTTCAAAATATCTTGAAAATTTACTTTAAAAATGACTTAAATTACTTTTTAAAACGTCTAACTGATAGTATTAATCGATTAAAATTCTTACTGTCGGTTAACAGTTAACCAGTTAATTGTAAGCATCCCTACAATCAACCAATCAATCAATCAAAGCGAACAATCAATCACAATTATGGCTAAAGTTACCACAGTTTTAATGAAGTAACCATATCAACTTGTATTTCTGTAGAAACCATGGTTCCTATGATCAATTATTGTTCTGTGATTAATAAAACTTTTAAAATTGTATCCATCTTTGGGACACTGCAGAAATTAGACATCTACAAAGTGCAGTGTACACATAAAAAGCTCAGTTTTATTTTTATCTTTTTTTTTTTATTATTAATTAGAAGAATGTAAGAAGCTTTGATATTTACCATGAACTGTATCAGCTTCAAAAAACAACACGTCTACCTACATTCAGCAGACTGAGGCTTGTTAATAAAGACAGAAAACATGATGAGAAGACAGAATGAAAGGGAAGTGGTGGCGTCTTGAGAGCACTCATGTTTTTTGCTCTAGGAGGGAGTGGAGAGGAAGCCATGCAGATCAAGGCCACCTGAGACCCCTGTGTGAAGCTGGCAGAAAACTCCCGCTCGCCCACTCAACAGGCTCTGGAGTCCACCGCTGCTTCCCACCTCAATTCATTTACACAGCCATGCAGGTCAGCGCTGAATATCGCCTTTGTCAAGTATCGCTGGCACCGCGCATACATGTTGTTCTCCTGTGCACGCTGCGATTTGATTATTTCTGCTCCTGCAGCTTTGTGTTGACATACTGTTTATTGTAATGGGCATGAACAGAGGTTAAAACGGGCAATCTACCAGTCTTTTAGTTCATAGCTAATGCTTTTGTCACTTGTGCCCAATAATGCTTTCCACTTAACGTAATATCAACCTTTTACCACCTATAATACACCTTCATGGTCTTATTAGCCACTTTCACCCATGAAAGCTGTTAACTTGCTGTAAAAACAGATTATATTCCGGTAATTGTACTACATCTGATGTTCACACTTTCGTCTTTTTACCGTATTGCCACTCTTTGCACATCAGCACCAAAATGTTGTTAAAATAAATGTGGTCATTTGGCTGAAATGATCTTAAAACAGCTGTTTAAACAGCTGTGGCAGAAAAGGTTAAATAATCTCAAACTGTTCCAGTGTTCTGTCAACTAATTTCTTCATTTGCTTATATAAATATATATAATAATTTAAATACAGCTGAAATAAAGTATAACTATTACATGGACAACTTAGAAACTTAGAAATGTTGCCTTGTCAACAAATTGAAATAAAATAAGTTGAAGTATTAAAACTACTAAAGATAAAACTGAAATAAAAATAAAAGGTAACTAGAGATATATATTTTTTAAAACTAATAAAAATGACAAAAGCACATAGCAAAATCAATGAAAAATGATCATATAAAATCTCAAATTTTAATAAATACTATAATAGTATATAAATATAACAAAATAACACTGATGTATGAACAATCACAAAATAATAACCGCCTCCAAAAATGACATCACTAACCCATCCCACGTTTTATTATCTAGCCATTTCCTAATGGATAAAAATCACATCACTAAACATCCCATTTCACTCTAAAATACAAGATAACACAAGCAAAATTGGAAATGTTTCACATTTAGAATAATTAGAAATAATTTCCTTTTCATTTCATAGTTCTTCCATGTCGAGTTCACAGTTTAGGCAATATTTTCTCATTAACCAGGTTGCTCATGTGTACGAAATCCTTATAAACATACACCTGCTAAAATATTTCCTATATAAATCCCTATATTTTTTGTGTTAATGCATATGTTTCCACACCAGAAGACACTTCAATTGAGTGCATAAATATATTATGAAGACTGGATGGATAAATGATGCAACCTGCATGCAACAGTAGATGTTCACTGTATGGAAGTGTCTGTATTTGGTCCTGATGATGTGGTCAGTCACAAGGATGTTGCTAGGTAATTTCTGCTGTGTTCTTTGTGATGTTACTAAGCAGCGAAGCAAAGGTGAATCATACAGTATTGCTATTCAAAATACGATCTCTGTGTTCTGAGACACAATCTGTCACGAGAACCACATCAGGGCCGCTGTGTCATTAGCAATATGGCTTTCTGCCGTTCAGGAAGTAAAGTAGGCTACATCTTTTCCAAAAAAACAGTCCACAATGAATAAATGCCTAGCTACAACACACTATATTCTGGCAAGGTAGAGGCCAAGAGACGTGACACACATACTGCTCCATACGGCCATTACATCACTGTCAATCACACAGCCCATGTAGGCAAGTTAGTCCTGACCTTGCTGATGAATATGAGAAAAAATATTGAACTTCCAGCGTTTGATAGATGATTGAAGGCACACATCATTCATCCATTCCCCGACTCTTGCCAATGCAGTTCAACAGCCTGAGGGAAGTGCTGCTGATGTCTTTAGAGAAAGGCCGTATTCAAATTCTACAGCCCATCTGTAGCACGGGTCATTTTGCTTAGAACAACATTAGTTGGGACCCGCTGCTTGGAAATGGGAAAATCTTGGAAATTACAGACATCTGCTCACGCCAATAGCAGGACATCAGAACAAGGATGAATTTTATGAGTTGACTTGAACGCACAATTGAGGCTAACGACAGCAATTTCAGCAACATGGTAACTGAACTAAATTACTCCTGTGAAAATCGTACGGCATGATGAATTAAAGGATTAGTTCACTTTGAAATGAAAATTACCCCAAGCTTTACTCACCCTCAAGCCATCCTAGGTGGCTATGACTTTCTTCTTTCTGATGAACACAATCTGAGAATTATTAATAAATATCCTGACGCATCCGAGCTTTACAATGGCAGTGAGCGAGGATCAACGAGTATGAGCTGAAGAAAGTGCATCCATAAGGAATATGTTTATTTTATTCAACATTCATGCTTTATTGTTGTTCAATGAAAGAATCAAATAGTTCTACTCACAAGTAAATAAAAGTCAAAAAACTATTTTTTTTTTAAATTTTATATTAGTTTGCATGTTTGTCTGCTTATGAACGAACAAAATGTTTCTATTTATGTTTGTGTATGAAACAGTTTGTATAAATTATCCAAAATTTCCAATTCATTCTCGTTAAGTTTCCAACTTGGAAGTTTTCCCAAATTTCCCAGCTTAACTTCCCATGGAAAGTTTCTGGCAAGCTTCCGGAAATTTGCTGGAAATTTTCAGCCCCTTTGCAATCCTAAATAATAGTTTTTTATTAATATTTTAAATTAGCTTTTATTTGTATATTTTCCATTTTCATTTTAGTTTAATTTTAGTAGTTTTGTTATGTGCTTGTGCCATTTTTCATTAGTTTTTGCTCTTTTTAAATATTAATACTTTTTTATTTCAGTTTTAGTTTTAGTTCAGCTTTAGTTTTTATTTATTTCCAGTTAGTAACTGTAGTGCTTCAACTTATTTCAGTTAGTTGCCAAGCCATTTTCTTTTAGTTTCTTTTAAGTTTTTCATCTAATATTTTATTTGATTTTATTTCAGTTTTATTTTAATTAACAAAAATGTTAATACAAACTAAAAAAAAGAAAGAAATACAAATAAAAATAAATACTAAAATCTTAATAAATAAACATTTTTACATATCTAAATAAATAAAAAATATAAAATAAATACAAATATTCATAAATAAATAATTAAAAATCATTAAAACATCAATCCAGTAGGAAAGGGAATATTGAAACATATGGAACATTTTTGTATTTATTTACCAAATTTGTAGACTTATAAACTTAGAGACTTAAATCAAGACTTTTTTTTTGTCATCAAAAGTAAAGGATCCGTAGGCTTAAACCATTAATTTTTTTTTTTTTTTTTTTTTCTGGAAAACTGTTCACAAAAACAGTACACAACTTACAAGCTAAATTTTACAATATGCAAAACTTGCGATCAATTGAAGTTGTTTTATGTTGACATCGAACTGCTTTTTTTATGCTGCTAAAAATGTAAAACATTCTGGAGGAAAAAAAAAGTTGATGCATCAAAAGAATCAATGAGAATCAACACATGCTCGGCAGCCACATCTACTGTACAGAGCATAAACACACAACATTAATAGTCACACTTTAAACTGTATTAGGCTTTTTTTTTTCAACCATTTTAAGTTGTTGGACACACCTAGATCTTCCCATTATGACCTTAAAGCTTCCCCCAAAAGAAAACTACAACATTCAAGTGTGCTCATCTTGTAAACACGATCATTCTGACATGACATGAAGGCAGTGTAAGTTTAGGGTCTCTGGGGGTCTAAAAGCCCAACAGCAGTAAACCAGCTCTGAAAGGCTCCGGGTTCCAAGGCCACGGTAAAAGCAAGGACCTTCAAAGGCTCTGACCCTCCCAAAAGTGGGGAATAGTGGGAAGGTTGAGTGGCAGAGGAAAACAGAGATGATGCATTTTTCATGAGATGTGCTTCTTCGCAGAAGTAATCTAGGTCAAACCAGATTGACTTCCCCTGACACGGGCACTGGCAACCCCTCCTAATCAAAAATCACATCGGACTGCAACCATCTGGGTTCAGCTCCCAGCACACGCGTTTAGATGAACTCGATCCAAAAGAACATTGCATTCATTTGTTGAAATAAAAACACCTGTGCACGTATCTAATGAATTGCTATTGAGCTTTTGCCCCCTTTTCTGAACACTCAGAGAATTCTGCATTTGCTCTGAAAGGTGCATGTCTTTATTTTGCACTTCATCAACTTTTATTTCTAATTGATCAGTCTGAGAAATATGTATGAGAAACTGCTTTGCAACACACAACAAAAGTTCAGCATGTCTGAAAGTGTTTCATGCCGGACTGCTCTCTGAACTTCAGAAGAGCAAGACGCTACTTTGGTCTTCGAAGACTTTTAGATGGTGAAACATGAAGTAGAAACTGACTACAAGCACAGCTACACCATAACTATTACAAATTCAGTGAGGACTAGAAGTGCAGCAAGTCTTAAAAGAATATGAAATTCATTTACTCATCCTTCTGTATTGCATTTCTTTCTTCTGAAGAATATCCAAAAAACACATTTTTTAACACAGTTGAAAGAAAGTTTGGAATGACATGGGTGAGTAATTGGTGACAGAATATTCAATTTCATCTCATGAATTATTGTACTGTTTCTTGTTTTTGATTCCATTATGATTCTTAAGGTTCATCCAGCATACACGGCCAACAGAGTTTTCTTCTCTGGTCTCACATCAAAAGCAAAGGTGGTTCCACCCCAAAAGATATTCATCAGCTCATTAGCATAGCGGCCTCAGCGGGATGTTTTTGCCTAAAATCACATTTGCATAATGACTTTAGGTTCTCTCATTTACTCACTTCTTTTTCTTGTTAACCTCTCATTAACCTTTTTATTAACAGTCTTGGCACTCGGATCATGCCGAGACTTGTCCTAAATTCATCAAACAACTGGGCGGATTTCTTATTCGGCTCATTAGGCTAAAAACCAATGACATCGCAATCAAAAGTGCAATTTAATGTACTTTGGGCTGGTGGGAAACTGTTGGGTAAAATCGACTCCAAAGTGCCTGTGTTTATTTTTCGAAAAACATACTAGGAATAATTGGGAAAACATTTGGACATTGCTCCATCAAGCATTAAAAATATAAACAAGTAATTAGAAAGAAATTGTGGAGCAGAACTCTGAGTTAAACGATTGACTTTTAATGGACTCGCACCACTTCTTCATCCAAAAGTCTGCAGTTCCAGCAAAGCTCTATTTTGTGCAAGAAACGCCGTCATTTTTTATTTACTCAAACCTGATTTATTTATCTTCACTCACCAAGTAGTCTCTCATCCTGACTCCATCTCCAGAAAAATATCAAAAGCCTGTGATTCTGTTTCATCCTCATAAGTTACAAAGTTCTGAATTTTAATGACAAGCAATTTCCATGCTGCCTCGTCCATAATGAACCCATCAGACGGGTGAGCTGTAGATGCTCTCCGCTACATTATTTTGAGAGAAGCAAACAGGACACTTGTGCAAACAACTAAATACGGTCTAATACGGTCTAATATCTATTTCTATTCTATTTTGGCTTCAGCTAAAATTCTGAAGGACTGCGATGAATGAAAGAAATCCACAACTTTAAAAAATGAATTTTAAAGTCTTTAAGCACACAACACTGACAGTCTTAAAATTTAAAGGTATATAATATATTTCATTCAAATGTACAAAAGCAGCACTCTAGTACAGGATTTAAGTTAAACACAGCCTAAATATAAAAGTTATGAAACTTTGTATTTCCCCTTAACCCAAATCGATTATATACCCCAAATTAATTGTATCTCATATTTAACTACTATCTACATAAGAGTCAGTGGCAAATTCTCGAAGAACTGGCCGAGATGAAGCTGTTCTCTGAGGGTACATAAGCGCTGAATATAAATTGTAAAATAGGCGCTGTTTAAATACGAGTCACATATTTGAGGTCTAAATAACTACATTCTTGCCTAAAAAAGACTCTCAAAACTACATTCCGTGACACACCAACAGTACTATTTGTAAAAAATATGGTGGATTTGCTCAACCGCCACAAGCCGAGTGATACAAACGATGAAACGGTTTCAGTGTTGATACTGGGAGAATATTGCATGGCTCTCAGCCAATCAGATTCGAGAACCAGAAAGAACTGTTGTATAGAACAGAACAGAACGGAACGGAACGGAACGGAACGGAACAGAATAGAATAGAAAGTTACATTAAGCAACTATTTACCGGTCAAATTTCTACTATCACATGTCATACCACCCAGTCTGAATAGCCTTACACACACATGTACTGTATATTATTACTCTCATACTCTTGGAAAATCTCCTGACAATTTTGTATTTATATATGTTTTTTATTTTATTTTATTTTTTTCTCAGGGTCCTCAGGGTTTTTTCAGAAAGCATGTAAACTGAAAATCCAGGCGACCATGTTCCTGATAGCTGCCAGAACTCTGAGTGTTATAAATAGTTGAGCCCTATTCTTCATGTAGCATTGCCCTACAAGTGGGAATTTCAGAAGCACATAATTTGATTCATGACATTCCTCGAGAGGCCATTTATGGTGCGAGAAAGGTACGGGCCGGACCGGAGAGATCTCGCTTTGAAGTCTGCGCAGATATAGCAAATGAATTCCGTATGATACAAAATCCATCCCATGCCCTCAAGTCTTGACCATTTTAGGCTATGACTGCCAGCACAAGGAACGCTGAGAGTTCTGCAGTGCTACTTCATTAGTATCCAGTAGTGCTAGTGCTAAAAAAGATGGAAAGTGCATAAAATAGTTAGTGGTATAGATTTGAAGGAAGGATCTGAGACATATCTAGCAACCATCCAGAACACCTTAGCAACCACATACCAACGCCCTGGCAACCACACACAAGCCTCTAGCATTGGAGCAACATATTTTTCATATGTGCTGCTGCTTGCTAGTAGAACCTATAATTGAGTATAATTGGGTACTGCAAAAATAATCATGTCAGGGACAAATACAAAATCACTATTTAACTGGGTTGCTTAAATTTAACTTCATTCCATTATGTGTGATTTATGTGGACAAATTATATTTTCTGACAAAAGAGACAAAAATGATTATTTAACTTAATTGATTTGGTTGAAAGCTATGTACTTTAATTAGAAAATATTAAAATCTGTTTAACTTTAGTTAGCTTTAGTACTTTTAGTTATGCCTCTACATAAAAGGTCCCTTCAACAAAACGATTAAATAAATTTAAACAATTAGTGCTTAGTCTTGTAATGTTTTGCCATATTTTCCACCCTTAAAAATTTAATGAAAAAAGTTTTTATTTATATTTTTAGGGAATAAAATATTGAAGCTGAAGAGGCATAGTGAACTGTCTACCATTTTGTTTATCTCTAAATGCTAAACTGACTGCATATATTTGGCATTAAAACAATAAGTGAATAAAAAAATCTTGCATCTGCATATGAATCTGTATTTTTGCCTTTAAAAATGTAGTACATTTAGTATTAATGCATTCAGTGCCTCTTTAAAAAGAAATAACACAACATAATACATAAAAGATGTTTTCCACAAGCAACGGCCCAAACTGAATAAACATACTGCTATTTACTTTCAATATATTTGTAAAAGTAAACAAAAATTTCACCACAACTAACACTAAAATACACTGGAAACAGCATCAAGTGGAAATCCATCGGGATTTGGGTGTCATTTTCTAATATACTGTATAAGGAGAGCAGAACACCTCTCTTTTGCTCTCTTTCACCTTGTGCCTGATTAAAGAGAGAAAAATGAGAAAGAGCGAGAGAAACCTTGCTGCTATGTGAAGAGAATGGATCAAGGTAATCTGCTCCATTATCCAACTGAATCAAAGAGAAGGAACGTGCATGTGTTTGGAAGAATACAGCGGGAAGGGTTTGTAAAGCAAAGAGAAGAATGGAAGAAAGACATGCTGTACGGTAACAAGGTTACAGGTTTTGTATAACACCAGACCCGCAATTACAGGCATGGACAACATTTAATGTGCCACAGTCCTTTGAGAAACCCTTCATAGAAAGTCCTAAAGAATTCTTTAAGAATAAAAACTTCTGCATAGCCTCATGGATATATGCACTTTTTTTTTTTTCTTTTTAATATTTAGATCACTTCTATTAATGATAGCTATCAGGATGATAATGAAAGTGACATGTGAAGGCCGAGTATGGTAACCCATACTAAGAATTTGTCATCCGCATTTAACCCATCCAGGTAGTGCACACACATTAGTGAGTAGTGAACAAACACACACACTGATTTTTTGTTGTGGTACCCAGGGAGTGATTGGGGATTAGGTGCAGGTATATTTCCTGCCGGTATTGAGACTCATACCCTCAACCTTTGGGTTACCAGTCTAACTCTATAACCATTAGGCCATGACTGCCCTATGATGTGAAGAAAATTTCAACCAGTATAACAAAAACTGTTTCTGAAAAACACTGCCTACTCTCCCTTTAATATATAACATCCTGTGAAGGTGCAGCAATGTTCAGATGTGATTGAGGAACCACAGGAGATGTCTGACTTCATCATCCTGACATTATCAACCATTATCAAAATTGTGTGCTCCATAGGATGCACCTACTCTTAGGCTTCATGCTCCTTGGCTATTTTATGATTACGAAAAACAATCTTCAAAACTAATGATTCTTGTGGAATGGCAGCCAATGCTATTACAGATCTCCAACAGTGTTAATCAGCTGCCAATGGACCTAGTTGGCTAAAGGGATTTTGAATGAATCACATGCAAGATGATTCATCAAATCATAATAGGTTCCCTCTATTAAAAGAGTAGTCCACCTATGTTCCAAACTCTTATAATTTACTTTAAAGGAGATTTTTTTTCCCCTTTCCCAAAATATACCACAGAAGCAGATGATGTTTAAAGTCCAAATTTTCCAAAGGTTTTGTGATTTTTGGATCTTTGTGTACTAGTCCAAAACGTACAGTTTCCTGATTGAAGCTTACTGATTTTTTGATGAGCTCTATCTGTGTTGGTGAGTTTCTCAACCACTTTTCCTTTTTGGATTCTACTATTCTGGCTTTTTGCAACTCACATCATGATGTTCTAAAAACTGGAATTGTCAGCTGAAACATACAGCTAATTGGAAGCTACTCAAATGTGACCACTATAGTGTTTAGTAACTAAAGTAAAACTCCTTTTATAGTGGCATGTCTGTAAATTCCAGTTTCATCAAGCATGAAATCAAAACAGCGCTCCAATCAGAGCCATGTGAGAAAAATGAATTTTCTGTCTCAAAAGCAAGGATGCGAGACGCCGGGGCAGATGGCAGCGGGTTGACGAGACCACTTAGGTGCGAAGCTGTGTGAGAAAGTTAGACCACAATGCCTTTGTTTACAAACTCGGCACAAGCGAGAAGGTGCCATGAAATGAGCTTCGGAATGCTGGCCGTGTGATGTTTAATTAATGCGGCGCTGTCAAGCTTGTTTCGCAGCTCATCTCATTCAGTATGGATGAACGTAGGACGCTTTTGCTGTTGCAATGCACACATATGCATACGGTTAAAAAGATCAAATGTGTTTTAAAAGGTAAACATACTTCAAGATGTAATTTTACCGCTGAAATGGGACTAATGAGGCGCTGTAATCTTTACATTTGACTTATAGAATGTCTCGCCGTATAGAAAAAATAATAACACTTATCTGCACAGGCTTGATTATTTGTGATTTTTCAAGACCAGTGGTAAAAATGTAGGCTCAGTCCATTTAAAATATTTATAAATGGGGATGTTTCACAAGATAAACACTTCTGGTTAAAGATTTGTTCGTGTGTGTGTGTGCATGCATTTTTGTGATTTATGAGGACACAAATTCGTATAATGACATAGGTATTAAACTGGTATTACGACATAAACATGAAATATGAGGACATTTCATGAGTTATCATGTTTAAAATAGCTTTAATAACATACTAAACAATGTTTTATTAAAAATGTAAAAATGCAGAATGTTTTCTGTGATGGGTAGGTGTAGTGTAGGGGGATAGTGTAGTGTGTGTGTGTGTGTGTGTGTGTGTGTGTGTGTGTGTGTTTGTGTGTGTGTGTGTGTGTCTGTTGGTTAGGGACTGGACAAGTGCTTCACCATCTGGTCCAAGTCATCTCTGGGGACTTCTAGAAGTCTCTGTAGCCTACTTGTGTGAATTACACAACAGACTAGTCATGGTTACAAGGGCCTGGTCCTGTAAACACACTGAGAGATGCACAAAAAAAAAAAAAAACTGTTGCTTGTAGTCTGAACAGAGTACAAAAACAAAACTGTATCCAACACAAGTCTAATATTTCCTCAGATTGGCTAATGTAAACCAGTTTCAAAGTTCAGCGCTGGATTAAACAAGACTAGAATGAGATTGCGAGGAGAGAGAATGAAGACTTTTTTTGCAAAAAAATAAAAAATAAATACATAAATAATTGCATAAATATGCATAAATCAGTTCAACAGACGTTAACACTAAATGCAGTTACCTTCTCTATTTCTTACAGTTGCAAATCACAATTACATCTTAACAGCCTCAAATGTACATGCTTGCAGACGATCGATGCCCAAGCATCAGTGAATGGCACCTTTAATCTTGAGCTCAGTGAAGTCAATAGGATTGGGTGGAAGCTGCAGTGATTAAGTGATCGTCTGGCCACTGATCCAGCCTCTTCTAAAGAGAGCGAGAGAGTGTGGAAGTGCCTGTTCAATCTGTCACAGTCCCAAAGCATCCCATATATCACAGCTCATCACATGCGGCTCGTAAATGTGGTTTTGTTCAGTGGGTTACATTTCAAATGGTACTAGAAGGTCAGGTGGTGAGATTATTCTGTACTGTATAAACAATATAATACAATGTTATAGTACATAATATTTTAGTGTTGTATTAGTAAGAAATAATTATAAATTATAAACTGTAAGAAAAAAATATTTAATTAAAGTTTAATGTATTAATGTACGCACTATATTGCCAAAAGTATTGGGACACCCCTCCAAATCATTGAATTCAGGTGTTCCAATCACTTCCATGGCCACAGGTGTATAAAATCAAGCACTTAGGCATGCAGACTGCTTCTACAAACATTTGTGAAAGAATGGGTCGCTCTCAGGAGCTCAGTGAATTCAAGCGTGGTACCATGATAGGTTTCCACCTGTGCAATAAGTCCATTCATGAAATTTCCTCGCTACTAAATATTCCATGGTCAACTGTTAGTGGTATCATAACAAAGTGGAAGCAACTGGGAACAACAGCAACTCAGCCAAGTGGTAGGCCACGTAAAATCACAGAGCGGTGTCAGCGCATGCTGAGGCGCACAGTGCACAAAAGTCACCAACTTTCTGCAAAGTCAATAGCTACAGACCTCCAAACTTTGTGTGGCCTTCAGATTAGCTCAAGAACAGTGCGTAGAGAGCTTCATGGAATGGGTTTCCACGGCCGAGCAGCTGCATCCAAGACTTACATCACCAAGTGCAATGCCTCTGGACTCTAGAGCAGTGGAAACGTGTTCTCTGGAGTGACGAATCACACTTCTGTCTGGCAATCCGATGGACGAGTCTCGGTTTGGTGGTTTCCAGGAGAACGGTACTTGCCTGACTGCATTGTGCCAAGTGTAAATTTTGGTGGAGGGCGGATTATGGGTTGGGCTTGGCCCCTTAGTTCCAGTGAAAGGAACTCTTAATGCTTCAGCATACGAAGACATTTTGGACAATTTTTCCCAACTTTGTGGGAGCAGTTTGGGGATGTTCCAACATGTTCCAACATGACTGCGCACCAGTGCACAAAGGTCCATAAAGACATGGATGAGTGAGTTTGGTGTGGAGGAACTTGACTGGCCTGCACAGAGTCCTGACCTCCACCTGATAGAACACCTTTGGGATCAATTAGAGCTAAGACTGTGAGCCAGGCCTTCTCGTCCAACATCAGTGCCTGGTCTCACAAATGCGCTTCTAGAAGAATGGTCAAAAATTCCCATACTTAACACATTCCTAAACCTTGTGATTAACCAAAATTTCAGTTTTACCGAATGGCACTTTTGGTAATACCGAATGACGATATTTTCAAACAATGCTAACAGGCTGATATCTAGCTAGCTAGCAAAGGGACAATCAAACATTTTATATTTAGTACAAGTTTTTAAAATATTACAACTTTTTCCATGTTTTATAGCGGTTGTACCGAATGACCTGATGTATTGGGACATGCGTATGAGCAAGTGAAAACACTAATTTTTCAAGTAGTTAAGAGAGAGTTAGTTTCTATGCTTCACGACCATGTGGACCTTTACAAGGGACTGAATGATGTCACATCCTGTCACATGATATTGACCGCATGACTTACATTTACATTGTTTACTCCGAATGACATCAATGAAATTTATTTTTCTGGACATTTTTTCTCATAACAAAGCAACAACTTCTACACATAATTTTAATACCATTTTGCACTATGTTGATATATGATGTTATAAAATTATGCCAGAATTATTTCATTTTAAGATATATTAATCACAAATTAAAAAGTTGTATTGGCCTTTGGACGGTTAAACCCGAATGACCTTTTGACACTTCAAAATCTTCAAAATACCTTTATATGTAGAAAATACTTTTCTGAACATTATATATATATATATATATATATATATATATATATATATATATATAGGGGCACATTTGGGCAGCCAGCAGAGTGTATTTTAGAGTGTATTTAGAAAAGAAATGCATTAGAAACATTCCAATGTCTCAGTCAAAAATATTCTTAAAGCATTTTGAAAGTATATTCTGAATATAACTATTTATTCAGCTGCACTACATGAAATAAGATAATGTGAGATAATGGTGTCCGTTCTTGCATTTTTTTTCTAAAAAGAATAATGTTCGCACCACACGAAAATCATCCACGGCACGCTGATCTAGTATTGTTCTTTCTTTTCCATGCCTGGTTTCCTCTAATGACAGCGTCTGATGACTGTGTTAGATTAAATAAATGGCTCGCTGTTCTCAGCAAGCCAACACCAGCATTATTAAGCTGCCTACCTGTGTTATGATGATGGATCTCAGCTAAAGTCAGTGCGCCCCGCCATGCCAGGCAAACCACACATGCAGAACATGCCATAGACTGTTTGTGAGAGCCATCAGCATGGAAAAAT